>OY804598.1:1737856-2337856 GCA_963680895.1 Fragum sueziense
TGTTGAATATGTGTTCATTATCCCATTGTGTTTGCTTCTTACAGATGTTTCATTTCTATGCATGGGGTCACAATTATCACGTGGTCAAAGTTTGAAAAGTCACAAAACGACTTGACTCATCGCCCTTATAACAAAAATGTAATGACTGTTAGATTTTACCGTTAGAACAAAAGAAGACGTTATGATTCGATATAATTATCTAAAATGTCATTGTTGGTAGTTTTTCTTACATTTCTAGATTTTATTACATTTCTCGTTAGTATGTAGCAACCAGTTTTGTAATAAAACCGCAAATGTAATAACTTTTTTTGTCTACATTAACATTGAAGAAAGTAGCATAAACGCAGACTGAGTCAGTTCAGGTCTTCACAATAACTAAAAAACAATATAGACACGAAACACTGACAAGTTTGAAAAAGCCAACAATAGAAATTTTCAAATCTGGTTCAATTTGAAAATGTTAAAACAACTTCACTTAAGTTGAACTTTCTTTCTAATTTCAGTATCAGAATATCCGATTAAGGTTGAATTTGATAATTTTTATAATAGGGTAAAATGTCATAGTTTGGTAGTTTTGTTACATTTCGCGATTTTATTACATTTCTGATTGCTACATGAAATGTAATATGAATTCTGTCATCGCAACTAGTTTTGTAATAATTATTACATTTCTCGTTTTTATTACAAAACTGGTTGCCACAAAGCTAGCCTCCATTGAATGTTTTTGCTTTAAAATGCACAGTGAGTTGTACGTATGTGCCGTATAATTGTTGCCAATATAAATGTAAATGATATTTCAGGACTAGGATTTATTAAGGCATTTCCTAAACATTTCAACTGCAATGAGTTTATTTTGTGCTAAAAATAGACCAGGTTTTCCATTATATTTTGATAAACCGACGGTGTTGATATGAATTTTCGTAACTACGGTCAAGCCGTAGTTACGAGACTTTATAACAACACCTACAACATACTATTGTTTGACCGAAATAATGTCACTGTTTACTTTATAAACGGTTCCCTATTATCCATTTTGCCATTTGTATACCAATGTTTCGTTTTTTTTTCTTCAGGACAGAGATAGGGAGACTCCACTGTTAAATGATGACAAAACACAACAGAAAAAGTCTGGTAGTCAAGATGATCCGGACTCAGATTATGATGAGGATTAGATACTGTGATAACTCATTATTTGTCAAATGAAAGATTATATAGGGGTGGCCAATGGGGTGGTTAGCCCTTTCCCAAACAAGACCTGGTTTTGACGTCCTTAAAAGAAAAGGCTTGAAAAACATTGAAACAAAAGAAGAAACTGCTGATAACCAGCAGTTTCTCCTTTTGTCTCAATATTTTCTATGCCCTATTTTACATAAATTTTATCTTTAATAACATCCATTTTGTCATTTGTGGCAGTTTTTGAAGTGGATCACCCTTGTATTTTCCGTTCGGGAAAGGGTTAAAAAGTGTTGCAGATGACAAAAATTAACATAACTCTCAAAATGATTTCTCTGCGATAGAAAAGAAAATATTGAAGAAAAGGGAGAAAATACTGAAAATGAGCATTTTGTTCACTCTCTTGAATATTTATGTAAGTTTGAACAGTTTGTTTGTGTCAAAATGTATCATTCTTTGAGAAATTGGTAATTTATTATTTTGCCATAACATATGTGTGGCACTCTTTCGAAAACATGAAGTGAAAACAGGAAAATTAAGACACCCGATTTGCCTCTGACCTGTGGATAAATTATCTCCATAGGTTGATCAGCTTTTGGTTCAGATTGTATGTTGTGTTTCAGCATTTTAGGTGACTTGAATATGTAATATGACTTAACACCATTACATCCAATGACCTGCTCATTTTGACTAACACTGATTTTTAGCTCCACTGGCTTTCAGGCCAGCAGGCTTTTGTCATGGCGCTGTGTCTGTTGTGCGTGCGTGTGTCTGTGCATCCGTCCGGTCCTCAACTCTTTCTTTAAAAATCTTCTCCTCAGAAACTACTAAATGGATTTCAATCAAACCTCCCAGGAATGATCCTTAGATGGTCCTCGATCAGATTCCTTCATTTAAGGTATCCAAACCCTCAAAAGCACCAAAGAGCCAGAGGCGAAATTTGAAGAATGCCAATAGTTCCTAAACTGTGTTACATTTCCATTCCAAATACAATCATAATTATTTTGTACGGTTTAGAATTTTGAATTGATGCATACTTATGGAAATATTTGACAAAAATGTTCAAAATTACCTCCCTTGCATATGAATATAGAATAAAATAATATTTGTTAATTATTTTCTTCTTGAAGCATAATCTTGAAATCCCGCACGGTAAATCCACTTATGACAAGTGTATTACAAGTGTGTGTAATTTGATGCATTTTGTCTGGCTAGAAAGTGGTGATTTTTTCAGGGTCTGTAAACCTTAATTCTGATTGAACCAGAAAGTCTTGAGTTATATGCCCTTGAATTAAAAAATGGCTGTTTTGACTTTGTTTTCACTCTTGGACAAATCAGGACAAAACTCAGTCAAAATATTGGTGAGGATAATATCTTGCCTTGGTGCAATTTTCAGCTTGATCAGAATTATATATCATGAGTTATGTGCCCTTGAAATTGACAAAATTGTCATTTTCGGCTTAATTTTGACTTTGTTTCAATCTAGCTAGATCTACTACAAATATTGACCAATCAAGACAAAACTTGGACAGAATGTTGGTGACTATCAGATCTCTCCCTGGTATAAATTTCAGTTTTTCTGAATATTATATCATGAGTTATATGCCCTTGAAATTGACAAAATTGTCATTTCCGCTTTATTTTGACTTTGTTTTCACTTTAGCAACTACAAATATTGACCAATCAAGACAGGTCATGGACACACTATTGGTGACCATAAGATCTTGCCAGAGAATAATTTTAGCTAAATCTGAATTGTACATCATGAGTTATATCTCCTTGAAATTGAAAAAAATACCATTTTTGACCTCATTTTTACTGAAACAACCATAAATATCTACCAATTAACATGAAACTCTCACATAATCTTACTGACCATATAGATCTTACATGGGTTTAAATTTTCAGCATCATCTCAATCTTAACCCATTACCAAATGTAAAATTTTTAGACTAGTCCAAATTCTAAGATGATGCGGACGACAATTTCAATCGAATGAAATATCTATATTTTTGGTCTTTTTACGTAGAAAACATTGTGATAAATGAAAAAAATGCTTGTCACAAGCAATTTATTCATTTCCCACGATGTTTTCCAAAGCCATTATCCTGTGGGGAGTCAAAAGGAGTCACTGTTTGGTAATGGGTTAAAAGAATCTCAGGCATGTGGATCGATTCAAGACCTTCAGGTCTTCTAGTTATATACTTCTTTTAGCTGTAGATTCAGTTTCTCAAAGCTGATTAACTTACCGTACTGTACAAAGTTACAAACCCAATACTGTTATAGAATTGATGAAGGGAAATATAATTTCTTAAGCATTTCATGCCCCATATCAAAAGATCGGGCATGTTTTTACCATAGTATGTCTATCCGTCTGCGTGTCTGTTATTCGAAAATTTATTCGAAAATTTAACTGAAAACTTAGTGACATTTCACATTTATTTCATTTTTTTAAAACTATGTCTTGATGCAAAGATTGTTTATCCTTATGCGTAGAAACGCTATCAGTTTTTTGAAGTTGTTATCTATATGCGAAAAATACGCCTTCAAAGTTGAGACAGAAACGACAAATTCTATATAAATCCGAAAGTTCTGTTGTTCACAACAATTTGTTTAAATTTAGCACAAAAATATATATTTCTCGTAAACGGTTCAATATTTTGGCTTGAAATTTTCAGAATTTTCATAAGAAAACATGCTCTTTCAGATAGAATACGAGGGACGGTCGGAAAGTAGTTGGACTTTTGACTAGTTCTCTAAAACCATTCAACTTTTTAACAAAATTCTTTCTGCAATGTTTGAACAAATTGTCCATCTATGTCTATGCATTTCTGCAATATTCACAGGAGCTTTATTATTCCCACTATTAACCATGACGTAGACCCACTGTATTAGGTACAGTGTAATAGGCGGTATCAAAGGCGCCATTGTCTCAAAATTCTTCCCAGAAAGCATTTCTTCAGTTCTAGACACAAATAAAAGTCACGTGGGGCAAGGTCTGGGCATTAAGAAGAGTCTAACAACTATTGGCATGTGTAATAGTTGATAATCTCCACTGTAGATGCGGTGATATGGTAGCATGCCCAATCATGAAGTAGAAAACATCTTTCTTTGCTAATCTGGGACGCGTTTACTTCAGCATTTATTCTTAGATTTTTCTGAATTACTTCAGAATTGTACTTGGCATTGACAGTTTTTACCATTTGACATGAAATGAGTAACTATCAATCCTCGTGAATCCCCAAAAGCAACAAACATGGCTACCAACCGAAGGTAACAGCTTAATCATTTCAGGGGTGGGGAACCAGCTCATTTCCATGACTGCTTTGACTGATTTTTTATCCCAAATTCGGAAATATGAACCCTTATTTAATCTTCAGTGATAATGTAGTTCAAAATCTTAACTCCTCCGTGATTAAAATGACTAGAATGCTCTTTTGTTTTGATTACCCTCATTGTTCCTCTAACAAATGGCCTATGGTACATGAAACCCCTATGACATATAAGTTGACAGAATATTGTATAAATACGAATATCTTTGAAAATAAACTGACCACATTATTGGCAAATGGTTGCAGATTACACCAATATATAATGTGTTTATACAGTTGCAAATGGAGAGACAGTAGCACGAAAAGTCCAACTACTTTCCGACCGTCCCTCGTAAAAGTAAAATTTATGTAAAAATAATCGTGAACTGTCACTTTAACAAACTTAATTTTTCTCAAAAAAGGCCAATTCGGGGGCATTAGTTATCCACATGCACATCTTGTTTTCATTTTCATCTCATCAATAGAGAAATAGTTTACAAATAATCTACATGTACATGGAAGGAGCGACTTATGGCTTGTTTTGGATACCGTGTTTTAAATGGAGCAAGAAATTATGGAAATGCTAGGAATATATTGGTAAGTTTACCAGCCATTTCAATGTAACTGAAAAATTGTCGGTCTGAATGCCGCGTTTCAATCTATCAATTAAGCATTTGCCTAGTAAATAATTGAACAGAAGTGATAAGGTAGGAAAACAAATTGCTGGTATCATCAATCGAAATTAAGGTATAGAAAAAGTCATTTTTCATATATTTTGAATCTTCACTGACCTTTTCATGAATTCATTGAGATTCCGGTTTACTGTATAATGTATTATATCAGAACACTGTATTTTGTTTGATATTAAAAGGATTTGTTTTTGTATTTTGATATTCTTGTAATATTTTACTAAGAAGTTACTGTCTCTAAAAGAAAAGCATAGGGAAATATTGAGACAAGAGAAGAAAATGTCGATAAGAGCATTTTATTTTGTGGCTTTTCAAAAAAAAAAAAAAAAAAAAAAAAAACCTAGTAACTTCAGCTTCAAACAAATTACAGTTACAAGGGTTTTGTTGAAAAATATCGATTTCCTGAATTTGATTCAATACTTTCTGTACACCATTGTACACTTCTTCACCAACACTCACTTAATCTCTGCAGCGGCATTGAAATTATTCTTCGTCATAATGATGATATGACTGAAATATGTTTGAATGTTACTTATAACCTGACACGAGTCTTGATATTAAGAAATATGACGTTTCATATTCGGAGGCGTAGAGTCCAGATGACAAGGCATATTAGACACATTCTATAAAGTTAATCAATTCTGTAAACAGTCTATACAATGTCGTGTCTGAGTGCTTTATAAGGTTTCCTTTCGGCATTATTTAAACTAGACAAGTGACAATATTCACAAGAAATAGATAGGAGTTCACATAGAAATCGACATAAGTTCAGTTAGGGGAACTTTGTACACTGTTGATTGTTACTGCAAAAAAGAAAATTATATCATCGCTTTTCTATAAAAAAAAACCTCGTAACTGCAGCTTGTCTTAAGCTGCAGTTACGAGGTTTTTGTTGAAAAGCATCGATATAATATAAAAAAGGGTAAATGATCGACCGTCTAGTCTGTCAAGTATCAAAGTTGTTCTTGACCATTTTCATACTGCTCCCACAACGTTCCTGGAGAACGACACCTAGGGTTTTTGTTTGACAACGAAAGACATGACATATAAAAATGACGTAGGATTGATTGGATTTGTGCCTTATTTGTGTACAATTAAGCACATAACGTTTTTAGATAAAATGCTGTTTGTCGGCATTGTCTAAATGTGTCATAGGCATTTTGTACGGTAAAGTTGGTAAAATTACGTCAATGGTGGGGGAAAGTATTAATTCAAGCACTATTGTTCAAGCATCTAGAAAACTGTGGTTAGGATCATACTAAGCACAACAATATAGGGATATCGAAATTGGGTTTATATTTTACCACGAAATTATCAAAATTTACTTAAAAATTTTCAATGTATCTCTTCTTCTACACCTTAAAGAATAAAAATTCAAAAATTTATCGGTCGCACTATTATAGACAGTTTTTTCATCGAGCGTATGTAGCAGTACCGTCTGTTTCGAAAATCGCATAATGCATAATGGTGCAAATACTGTATATGACTTGTAGGGCCCAAATCCTTGTTTCTTGAGATTCAATTTCCCTGCATTTGGATGTCTGCGTGCTCAAAGCGATCCTGAAAGATCCCGGTAATGTTGATATCGTGTATATTTCAATGAACCTATAACCTCTATGATAGCAAGAACGGAAGAAGCGCCGATCATTTGCCTGGTCAATGTATCCGTATACACGTTGTGACACAGTAAACTTCAATGCAATACCACAATGTTAAGCTTTCCTGCGATCTGCAAGTGTTGGCGGTCAATTATACGACAACGTTGAACCATTTTCTTACAGCCAAGGACTTGTTTGCGAATATGTACTGTTTAGATTTCATTCCGAAAAGTGGAAATTGCATGTGCATGTACAACTTTGACCCATTTGTGATTTTTCAATGCGACCCCTCTCTAGTTTATGAGCCTATGTTATGACATCAACGACCTGTGACTGTTCACTATTTTCACATCAAGCAAAGGTAATAATAGTACTCCCCAAAATATTATATCATCTTCCAAGAAACTTTACATTTCAATCAAAATCTACCATTGAGTCTCATTATCCTTATATTGTTGTGCCTTGTATATTATATAATTTATTCAATGAGTTTCTGTTTGTTTTAGGGGATTAATCAGGCCCGTAGAAAGAAATTTCATATTGGATGACTAAAGCCCAAGTGTCTAAATATTAAGGGGGGGGGGGGGCGAAATATTAAGGGGGGGGGGGGCGTAAACAGGATTTGCCGTAAATTCTCAGTGGAATATTCGGCACATTTGGCCAATTTTGGGGGTGGTGTCTTAGCCCCTAGCCCCTGTTACTACGGGCCTGTTAAAGTGACATTTCAGAATTTTTTGTTATAAATTTTACTTTTATTTTTATCTGAAAGAGCATATTTCCTTATGAAAATTCTGAAAAATTTCAAGCCAAAATATTGCACCGCTTACGAGAAATTTATATTTTTGTGTTAAAATTGAACAAATTGTTGTGGACAACAGTTCGGATTTATATGCAATTTATCGATTATGTCTCAACTTTAAATGCGTGTTTCTCGCTTATTGGCAACAACTTCAAAAAACTAATAGTATTTATACTCATGAGAATAACCAATCTTGGCATCAGGACATACTTTAAAAAATTGAAATTGGAATGAAATGTCCCTTTAATATTGTTCGTATCTTAAGGTTGGCTCCTGGCTTTTTTGCCTATTGCAATATAGTATATTATATTATAAATATCATATAAATAAAAAAAAATAAATAAATAAAATAGCTGATGTATCTTCACCCCCAAACAAATTTTGTGGTCTCTAACTACTTAGAATTTTGAGCAGTCTAATATCTCTCCTTTTGGGAATAGGGTAAAAGCATAAGAGAACACGAGCGAATGAGCCAAGTCCGTGTTTGTGTCTAAATATCTTAAAGTTCACAGAGAAAGCATTCAAATATTCCCGTATAATGACGCATCTGAACGCCCTACAAGATAAAGGCATAGGAAAAGGTGGGAAATGAAGAAATTGCTCGTGAAAAGCAATTTCTTAATTTCCCGCTATGTCTTCCAGCCGAAAATGACAAAAAATCTATTTTGTGAAATTATCAGATCTACATCATGTTTGAATTTGTATTTAGGTCTAAAAGTTTGCCGTCTGGTAATGGTTTAAACAATAGTTATTTTGATCAAATTGCAAAATACGCCAGCTAACCTGGATCCATGTTGGTCTCAAATTTCCTCTAACGGAATGATGAATATCTCATTTAACTTTTTGAAATACAGTTTGTCGGAGGAAAAATGAAGAAAAAGACTTCATATTTATGTGTTATTTCACTTATTTGATAGCAAAAACTGTATGAGACATTTATTAATGTCTAGCTTGACCGGGCTATAAATCATAGCCCAGAATTAATTGGATTGTTAGACATATTGTAGGCGTCTTGACGATATTGGCTGTGGATCAACTGTATCATGAAGTAGTCCAAATCGATGTAGATAGAGATGATATTCTGTCGGGATATAAGACACACAATAAGGGTCCTTGTCAACAGAATTACCGCCAGAATGAATGAGGATTTTACTAATCCATCAACAGACGACAAAATCATAGACTGGTCTAAATTCAAAGACCACGCAGACGACAATTTCTGGTGAATAAAATTTCATTGAATATGATTTGATCTTTTGGGATAGAATAGGCTACATTGTGGAAAATGAAGAAATTGCTTGTCACAAGCAATTTATTCATTTACCACAATGTTTTCAAAGCTTTTATCTCGAGTGGCGTCAATTTTTTTCTTTGTGTGAGAATTGGTTATGATATCCTTACGACGAAGCCGTGAAAGAGAACTTTGAAGGAGACTACAGACAAAACCGAAGGTCCAGGAAACAACTGTCTATGACCAATTTGCAGATACAGCAATTCATAGGTCCATCTCTTCTTGAAAGCGTGTGACACCTTTGAAGTAATAAGAGTCGAGAAAATTTCTGTTTGTACATGCTCCAAGTGAGCAATAGGCCTACATAAAACCACATCCTCAAATAAGGCGAAGACATCCCCGAACAATACCATGATGCCCTTTGTGTTCAATTCAGGACACCTAGTCATATACTCGCACAGAAACTATACTGAACAAAAGTGAAAACGCTACACCTACTTTGCTTGTCATATTTCTTCTAAATACAACAAGTAAAAAAATGAATGGAAGTGTTTCGCATTGTTTATTGACTTGGTTATGCCATGCACTCCACGTTTTGTGGATCTTAATTAAGGGGATGAAAAACGGACCTTTTTAATGTGACAGGGGTCCGTTTTTCAGGTGTGCAATTTGAACGGAAATTTTACACAATTTAAAACTTCAGAAATCCAAGCAGAAGAATGCAAAGCATGCCGGACTGCACGGAATGGTAGTCTGACAAGATACCAGCCAGGAAATGTAAAGAGGCTTGCATAAGATTGTTTCAGCGTTAAGATTACGATGTTTGAAAAAAGAGAATTTTCATTATGTTCCACAGCTTGAAAATTGTACAATGTAATCTCCATAGGAAATTGATATTGGTATTGCATGGACATCTGGGATTTATCCTAGCCGAAAAAAAAGTTCAAAAATCCCCCGTAAGGCCTGCATGATGTTGCAAAAAACCCAATCGAAAACCGTGATAAATTTGTGAATACCAAACATTTTAAATTCCCTATTTGTTTATGTCAAAGGGAGGTAATTCGCAAAAATAACAGATTTGACCCTGATTTTAGAGCTTGCTACAAGAGATAAGCGAAATTTTAAGTGTTCTTTTGGCAACCCAGATATGACCAATTCCGAAAAAATAATGAAGCGGTTTCTGCGCATGTGCATATGCGGCATCAGATGAAAGTAGCTCTAAACGCATTAAGGGCTGTAAATCTAACATTAAAGAAGACAAGGCAATGAAATTTCGACAAAACGATTGCTGAAAGCCTGGCAAATAACGTCAAGATATCTTTAATGCTATAAGCTCGATACTTTTCCAGAAATAAGAAATCTTGCAGTGTAGCGTTTTCACTTTTGTTCAGTATATAAAACACGTAGATTGTGTGAAGGTCGTCTACGATATGAAGGATGGACAAGAATGTCTCCATGTTGAAAGAGCCATGATGTGTTTCACCATTTTCCCTTTTCGTCTGTCCATCTCTCCGTTCAACTGTCCGTAGGCATACAACTTAAGGACAGATCCTCCATTTATTTCCTATGGTAAGATTTTTTTCATTTTTTCTGTACTGATATTTTAATATATGAGAAGTAAAAAAAAAATGACTTAAAAACTATAGGTCACCAAGCGAATTAAAAAGTTATTGGATTTCAAGGGAGACTACTCTTGTCTAAAATTGCAAAAATGAGGCGTTACTTAAATATCCACAAAAAAGGTGATTGAAATGACTAGGGTTAAATAAATAAGTCTTTATTGTGTTCAATATGATTTATTCTGTCTAAATAAGTATCAATTTGGGAAAATTAAGTGATGATTTTGAAATTTTTAGTAAAACATTCTTTCAAAAGTAGTTGAAATTGCTCTTTTTTCGTAACGTTTCTGATAATAAAAAATATTCCAGCGGTAAGATTTTTTTCTGTTTTGGTATAGACATAGTGCTTGGTCATACCTACAAAAACAAAAAAAGAAAAATATATCAAACCAAGCGTTTTTCTTAGTTATAAGTAAAATTTGGTTTAATTTTTGCAGCTTTGTCCGAAATTGTTTCACTACTTTTATCCATTTTCTTCCTTACTACCATCTTTAGATAATAAAAAGTGTCGCCTTTTGTGTCCATCGGAAGCGGACTAGCTCATAAAGACATCAATTTGCGTTTGTTACTCCGTTTCCTATCGCTAACGCCACATGCTGATCGCGTATCAGAAAGCGAAATGTACTATCCGAGTACTATTACACTTTAATTGAGCAAACAGAGAAAATTGAAATAACCGAAAAGGGTCTTGACATTTATTAACCAAACATTAACTAAATGTAAAAAAATGCATTTGCTGAAAAGGCCAATTACTGAAACAGCTTTATTTCGTTATTTAGGATATGCGCAGTAAGTTGCGCAGTAACAACTGGAGGATCTGTCCTTAACACGAAACCTTCATATCGCATTTAACATGATCTCCTAAACTTTGAATGGACACATTTCACAATTATTTGATACATCATTATGGGCTATATCCGCATTAACGAACACGCGTGGATAATCGTAACACGCAGTGGTATGAGCAGCTGGATGTTCGGAAAGGATACAACGGCACGGTGGATAATCACGTGATACAATATTTTCAGAAAATCTTCAATAATTTTGTAAATACTGGACCGATTTGAATTCGATTTGAAACAGAGAATGTGGACAGACGTCACACATTAGATGGACGTGTTGGAAAATTTGAAAAATCAACCGATAAAAAAGTTATTGAAGATAAACCAAAATTTTGGTTTATCTTCAATAACTTTTTTATCAGTTGATTTGTCAAAAATCCAACACGTCCAATTTATTCCTGGCATTTTCCCATCTTCTCTGCTTCAAACCGAATTCAAATTGGTCAAGTATTAGAAAGATATTGAAGATTATCAGAAATTCTGAGTCACGCGATTATGCACCGTAAGTGGTAGCACTGGTTATGGAAGTACCAGGTATCCATGATAAGGTGCTCCAGTAGATTACAAAATCTCGTAACCGCAGTTTAACGCATTACCACACAGTGACTCTTTTTGACTCCCCACAAGAAACTGGCAATGGAAAACATTGTGGAAAATGAAGTAATTGCTTGTGACAAGCAAATTCTTCATTTCCCGCAATATTTTCCATCCAAATGATTAAAAATGTACATTTCCATTTTTAGTTGTCGTCTGCAATATCTTTGAACTTGGACAAGTTAAAATTTTGTCGTTTGGTAATGGGTTAAAACAATTTGCAGTTACACAAGGCTTTTTAAGAAAAGCGACGATATTGGGGAAAAAGAGATTTCAAAATGATGTGTGTTGATGATTTACTTGAAAATAGTAAAATGTTTTTGTCACATTTCTAGTCTGGCAACTGCTTTTAACCTTTTCTCAAACGAGACATTTTAACGTCCCCAAGAAAGACTTTCTGAGAAAGCGTGGACAGAATTGAAAAGAAAACTCCCGACAGATGGCATTTCATCCGTAACCCTCAAGCTATTCTGAACTAAAACTTTCATTTTACTTTTGTCACATGCAGCACAATTTCAATTGCAAAAAAGTCAAGCATATCTTTGTTTTCGGAAAGGATAAAAATAGGGCAACCAGAAATATAAAGTTCTAGAACAAGTCTGCCGTAGAACTGGATGATATCCCCACCAGTAAACGTGTATGCTTCACCAAATATCCCCGCCTTTCATCATGATCCCGAACAACTTTTTAGGTTTCGAAAATCTCTCGAATGGAGTCTTTCTGACAAAATTGTCACCCTCCAATGGGTTTGAAATCGTTAACCTAAGTGGGTGAGCAGCTGGAGGCTCGGTAAGGATGTTGTGGTAGTACTGGTTCGAGAAACAACAGGAATCCATGGTTAGGTGCTGCAGTCGTCGCGATATGACCGTGGCAGTTGAAAACGACGTAAACCTCCAATACACTCAAACTCAAATGGAGTACTTTTGGTGTATCCAAAATGCTGATGAACCCTTTTCCGGATATTTAATTATATAGATACGGACAAATCAAGTGAAATGATTGCATGAAAATATAAATTCTGAGAAATGGTACAATTTAGATAGATCGTTTGCCATTATAACTATAACAATAACGGATGTACGTTGTATAACTAGATGAAATAATGGATGCACGCTGTCAATTATCATCTGATTCTTTCTATCTTGGAATCAATCTATCATAGAACAGGATATATCGATGCTTTTCGACAAAAACCTCGTAACTGCAGCTTGTTTTAAGCTGCAGTTACGAGGATTTTGTTGAAAAGCAGTGATATAATGCATATATGGTTAAATATGGAATAATGTACAGATCTTTTGCCATGAAACTGTTACAACTATACAATAATGGATGCACGTTATATCACTAGATGAAATAATGGATGCACGCTGTCAATTGTAATCACCAGATTCTTTCTATCTTGGAACCAATCTGTTATAGAATACGAGATGTAATACGTCGATATACGGAACTGTTTTTAATAATCTTTTCCCAAAACAAGACCAGCCGGTTTTGACATCATCAAAAGAAAACGACTTTAAAACCGTTGAGACAAAAGAAGAAATGTTAATGACTAGCATTTTCTCATATTGCCTCAGCAGTTTTTCTTTGCTATAAATACACTAATCTCACGTTTCTAACACCCAGTTTGTCGTCTACAAAATCTTTCATATTGAAACAATCAAAATTGCTGTTTTGGGAATGGATATTGTGGAAATGACTTGTATTGACTTACTTTCTTGACACAAAGGGGTTATGAAAATTATTATTGTAAATTAAACGTCTCCATTCCCTTCGTGTTTCTAGCCGAGCTCATCAGGGGTCCGTTTTAACCCATTACCAAACAATGACTCTTTTTGACTCCTCACAAAATAATGGCAATGGAAAACATCGTGGAAAATGAAGAAATTGCTTGTGACAAGCAATTTCTTCATTTCCCACAATGTTTTCCATCCAAAAAGACCCAAGAATTGAAATTTCCATGCACTTGAAATTGTGGTCTGCAAGATCTTTCAATTTGAACCGCCCAAATTTTTTGTCGTTTGGTAATGGGTTAAAGTGCCAAAGCTCTTACGTGTACAAACATTTTTTTCATGGAAGTTCCACGTCGATTTTGTATTGTTGCACTACAACGTTCGTTTAAATTTATGGAAAAAAAGTTTCACACGGCTTTAGAAAAACGCAGATTTGTTGGAATTAGTTTTTAATTGGACGTCTGAAAGGACGTACAATTCTTATAACCACTTTTGGACAGGCGAAATGGGTTTTCATTACCAAAAAACCCTTTCTCAGACTCAATTGCCAGTTGACCAAAATTCAAAATAGATTTTGCGACCATACAGGAAAACTGTCGTATCTTTTCCTACTTTCTATGTGTTCTCTAACAAATACTATAAGATTCATTGGCCGATTCAATTCATGCCACGTCTTAACCAACTTTACGATCTTTTTTCGATTTAATCATTTTCTTGTAGTTTTTTGACTTTCGTAATATTTATTGTGTAAAGGGTAAGATACATGCATACACTATGGTTATAATGTAAACAGACACCCTATATCATCAGCAGCAGCAAAAGCTCAAACGGGAAAGGATTAACCTCGCAACCTTTTTTCAGTTTGAAATTTGGAACGCCGTTGGTTCAAAACCAGTTCGGATTATTTCTTCTGTAAAACGTTTGTTTTTCTTGATGTGTTTACTGAAAACACACATTTTAGAATGATTACCCAATTTAATGCACGTATTGTGTATGATAGGTTCCTTTTCTTTGATCATTGTTGTTTAAGTCTTTGACATATTTAAAGGAACGGGGGTTCCACGAGACGTACTTTGGAACCAGGGTTTTGAAATTGATTATCGGGGAGTGAGTTCATTTCGCAACTCGGGTTCGACTCGATGACAAATTGGGGTTCCATCTGAACAGCCTCAGATGAGACACTAGTGAAATCCACCTATTCAGAAAAATAGTTGCTCTTACGAGTTTTTTTTTCTCCAGCATCTGTATCACTGATATTCGACAGTATCATGACCTATTTACATACTGATCGATGATCATGACAACAATGATTATTACTAGTATAAGACTAAGTGACAGCGATCTGTATTTATTTCGTTTAAGAGACCCGTTTACGTGTATTGAGCTAAGAAGATGAAGCAATGGGTCTGCAACAGATGGTACCTGGATGATCGTATGAATATGTTTACAGATAGGGACATTGCTATTCTCAAATTTTCGTTGATAATGATATGAAGATTTAAATTGCTTATTGTACTCCACTGCCATTTTCCCGACGGCACGTTCCCAATTCCTTCTTTTTATGCACATCTGTAGATGTAAGGATGCTGCGGTAGTACTTGTATGAGGAATCCATGGTTAGGTGCTCCAATTCATCTGGTATTTTGTTTCAGGAAAAGTATGTATTGAATTTGTTTTGTAACCACAACCAGGGAAAACTGCTACCGTGTTTTTTTCTTTTTTTACTCTAAACAGGAATAAAAATCAAAGTGCTTGGAGCACTATATTTAGACGCCTCTCATTGATTGAGCGGAATTGTATGTAAATGATCGGCGTTTCATTACTTTATTTCGTTGAATTTGTGTTAAGATCGATTCTAAATCACTGCGGTCGTTTTTTCGCCAACGATGGTGGAGATAGAAGTCGAACAATAGTGCCATGGTCACAATATACGCCGCCACTTATAAAACTTGAGACAAAAAAAAATGACATTGACAAGGATTTATAAATATTCACACAAAAACCTGTAAAAAGTTGTGTTCACAAAAAGGTTTTTATAAATATCCAGTCAAAAACCTGGAAGGAATTGCGTTCACGAGACTGAAATATCATTAAGCGCTAGAGACTAAGATTGAAGGGGGCATAACTCAGGCAAAAATCAATGAACCATAAAATCCTTACTTCATGCACATCTACCAATTAAGGTAATAACATCAACCAAGTTTCGTAAGGATCCAGTCAGAATCTTAGAAGAAGTTGTGTTGACAAGGCTGCAATTTCAATCAGCCCCAGAGACTAAGTTTTAAGGGGGCATAACTCTAGAAAAAATCAATGAACCATAAAATCCTTCCTTCATACAAATCTACCAATTGAGGTGATTGACCAAGTGTCATTAATATCCAGCCATAAACGTAGGTGGAGTTGCGTTGACAAGGCTGCAATTTCAATAAGCCCCACAGACTAAGTTTTAAGGGGGCATAACTCTGGCAAAAATCAATGAACCATAAAATTCTTCCTTCATGCACATCTACCAATTGAGGTGATAACATTGACCAAGTTTCATTAAGATCTAGCCAGAAACTTAGGAGGAGTTGTGTTGACATGGCTGCAATTTCAATAAGCCCCACAGACTAAGTTTTTAAGGGGCATAACTCAGGCAAAAATCAACGAACCATAAAATCCTTCCTTCATGCACATCTGCCAATTGAGGTGATAACATTGACCAAGTTTCATTCAGATCCAGCCAGAAACTTAGGAGGAGTTGCGTTGACAAGACTGCAATTTCAATAAGCCCCAGAGACTAAGTTTTTAAGGGGCATTACTCTGGCAAAAATCAACGAACCATAAAATCCTTCCTTCATGCACATCTACAAATTGAGGTGATAACATTGACCAAGTTTCAAGAAGATCCAGCTGTAACAAATTTGTAAAGGGTTATATGTTCAGGTACAAGGATTGATACGCAATTACCCGTGTTAACATTATTTACATGTATTGTACTTCGTGATTTTACCTGGTTTAAAAGTAATCACTCAAATTTAACATGTATAAATATGCCTAATTGAGTTGGGTTGGTGCAGAAGGCCATGTGAAGGCAGAAGGTGCACACCTTCTAAATTACGTAGATTGTTTTATTTGGAGTGTTGTATGAGATTACAAAATTATTGAGGTGAGTTGACGTATAATTACATCGTTATTGTCTGTATAGTCTTACTATTTTCTCTCTGGTCACTTGCATTGATTTATGTTTGTTTGTCTGTTTGTACGCTGATTTCTAGTTGTTAAAAGTTGTATAACTTTTAGGCATTTACTTAAAGGTTTTTTCTCAATCTTCAATCTTGCAGTTCTTCGCCTCTTTCTATCGGCTAACAACAAATCTAGAAACTTCTAGCAGACGACAAAAGTTGAATCTTCTAGCAGACGACAAATGTTGAATCTTCTAGCAGACGACAAACGTAGACACTCACAGCAGACGACAAGTGTAGTAATTTGTAACAGATGACAAACATATAAGGCATACGGAGTTATACTCCGTAAATATTGACCTGAACCTGTTGAATATGTAAGGAGTAACTGTGATGCGAAATAATCAATACTCGCCAGCACTCTTCACTGTCGAGCAGTGTCGATAGTTTCCATAAGCATTGGAACTTTGTATTCTGCACGTGCTCCTCGTGTCAATATCCGTCGAAGAGTGATTATTTCGCATTGCAGTTACTCATTACATATTCAACAGGCTCAGGTCAATATTTACGGAGTATACTAAGTGTATGAACCAAGAAGAGACGATATAAGTGTCAAACACTACGTGTACAAACATCGTGAGTAAAACAAACTTTGTGACTTTGTGAGAAGGGGATATTCTATATCACGAACAATATTGGACATTATTTGTGTCAACAAAATAGCAATATACGTGGAGCAGAGACAGGCGCATAAATGATAAATGGACAGTATAACATAATTAATTGAACACTGGTTTGAAAGTTAATGTTCTGTAGATGTTATGTATTTTTGTATGACCTCTGTTCTCTGTCTTTATCCTATTCTCACTGTCTTATATTCTTTCACTTTCTACTTTTTCCTCTAAATTATATATTAAACTTGTCTTTTCACAAGCTGTGGTTGTGTTGGTTAACCTACGTCTTTACAATGGTGGCAGCGGTCTACTTCATGAATTAAGTTATTTAATCTCATGAACAACACGTTAACATGGCTAGTGAACAGACAATTGAATGTTTAAATAAGTTGATTGAGAGAGGCGAAGAAGTGGGGCAATGTTTAACTTTGTTAAGAGAAATGACAGAGTTAGAAGAAAAAAATGCAGCGAGGAGTGAAAGAGCTGCTGAAAGGGATGCTAAAATGAAAGAGAGAGATTGTGAGCTTAGATTGAGAGAACTTCAATTGAAGGAAAAGGAATTAGAAATGACAAAGCATGTTTCACCGTCGTCAGTAAGTCCAGGTCTAAATTTAAAAGTTAAACTACCAAAATTAGTAGAAGGACAGGACATTGAGGTGTTCCTAACATCGTTTGAGAGACTTGCTCTTGTGCATAGTTGGCCGAAATCGCAATGGCCTGTCCATCTTATTCCTCAATTGAGTGGTAAAGCATTAGAAGCATACTCTAGAATGTCGTTAGCAGAAAGTAAAGATTATGACTGTATCAAGAAAGCAATTTTGAACAGATATGGATTGAATGCATGGGAGTACAGAGAAAAGTTTAGAAATTGTAAGCAAAATGATTATGAATCTTTTAAAGAATTTTCAGTTCGCATGAAGTCTTATTTTGACCATTGGAAAGATACGGAGTCTGTTGATGGCGATTTCGAAAACCTGGTAGATATGGTTATTAGAGATCAGTTGATGCATAACGCAGAACAAGACCTTCAGGTATGGTTAAAGGAGCACCAACCCAAAACTGTATCGGAAATGGTAGGTCTAGCTGAGGCGTATCAGCTTGCACACAAAACATCAGAGAGAAAAAGTTTTCAGAGAAAATTTAATCAGGGTAATTTTACTAGATTAAATCAAAATGATAACAAGGATCACAGTCAGACAAAAAGAAAATGTTATGTTTGTGATAGCTCTGAACATTTGATTGCCACATGTCCCTACAAGTTAAAACGTGATAAGCCTGATGCATTTCAAAAGGAAGCAAATGGTTTGCTTCTATCGCCCACAAAACGTGGTGCGGTTGTTGAAATACCCATAGTCTCAAATGATACTGAGGGTCAGATACAGTTATCTAATGGGCTAAGAATATGCAGTGGTTCTGTTAATGGAAAACCAGTTAAAGTTCTAAGAGATACAGGGTGTACGTCAATTTTTGTATCTGAACAATTTTTTAAATCAGAAAGTTTGACAGGGGTGAAAAAAGAAGTGGTATTGGCTGATGGTTCAAGTAAACAATGCTTTGAAATACAAATAGATATTCAGACGCCATTCATTTCAGGCGTAGTTAATGCTCTAGTTATGGATAATCCTTTTGCAGATCTGATTATAGGAAATTTGGGGTATGTTCATCCAGACCATGGTAATAAGGAGTCATTGCAAGTTGTCACGAGAAATATGAGAAAGAAGGAGTTACAGGATGAGATTGTACGAGCTGAAGCAGACGAAAGATGGAAAAGTGATGATTACAGGGAAAGTGATGTTTATGAAAGCAGTGCGCTTGAAGGTAATGTAAGTAGAAAGATTGAAAATGCTGATGATCTAAAGATTGAGCAAGAGAAAGATGTGTCTTTGCAAAAAGTAGTCGAGTTAGCGAGAGGGCCGAAAATCGTAAGTAGGAATGCATATTTTTACGAGAACGGCGGCATTTTGTACAGAGCTTTTATAAAGGGTGATGGGAGCGAAGTTAGTCAAGTTATTGTACCAAAAGTATTTCGAACAGAAATCATGAGAATCGCTCACGATATTCCATTAGGTGGCCATTTAGGAAACAGAAAAACTAGAAACAGGATTTTGAGAAACTTCTTCTGGCCTGGTATTTTTAGAGATGTCGCAAATTACTGCAGATCTTGTCCGCAATGCCAAAGAAGTGTAGCTAAAGGTAGGGTCAAAAGGACACACTTGGTTTCTGTTCCACCTATAACAGAGCCATTCCAAAGGGTTTCTATTGATATAGTTGGTCCTCTGAATCGCACAAAGCGTGGACACAAATACATTCTAACAATGGTAGATTATGGAACCAAGTTCCCAGAGGCAATTCCATTGAAATGTATAGATTCTGAGAGTGTAGCTGAAGCTTTGGTGAGTATCTTTTCAAGAGTAGGCATTCCTAAAGAGATTCTTTCTGATCAGGGTAGTAACTTTACATCAGCTGTGATGAAACAGGTTTGTCAAATGTTAAACATAAAGAAGATACTAAGTACACCATACCATCCGGAGGCGAACGGTCTGGTGGAACGGTTTAACGGCACCCTAAAAAGAATGTTAACTTGTTTTGTACAAGATGAGAAAATGGAATGGGATATTTTACTGCCGTATTTGTTATTTGCTTACAGAGAAGTTCCACAAGATTCTACAGGATTCTCGCCTTTTGAGTTGCTATATGGTCGGCATGTGAGAGGTCCACTTAGTATTATTCGAGAAACATGGGAAGAACCAAAGGGTGAAGTAAAAGCTGAATCTGTAGTGAGTTACCTAATGAAAATGAGAGAGAAGTTGGGTGAGATTAGATACATGTCAGAGGTCAATGAGATTAGAAGTAAAAAGAAGCAGAAATTTTATTATGACAAGAAGGCGCGTACTCGAGATCTGAAACCGGGTCAAAAGGTCAGTGTTTTGTTACCATCTGTAGCCAATAAGTTGCTGGCTCAATGGAAGGGTCCGTTTCTGGTTGTTAAGAAAGTTAGTCCAGTTGATTATGTCGTTCAAACAGGTAAGAGTAGCAGAACTCTTAAGACATTTCACATCAATATGTTAAAAGAATGGTTTGAAAGGGCTGAAAACGGAGATTCAGAGGTAGAGGTTGGTAAACTATCAGAGGAAGCGGTTAATTGTAATGCCAGCATTAACTTAACTGAGATGGTAGATGATGAAGAAGTGGTAAGTATGGTAAATCCATTATTAGTACCTAGTGAGGGTGTAGATCATGTTAAAATTAACCCAGAACTGACAGATGAACAGATGTATCAGCTAAAAACTGTACTTAACAAGTATGCAGATGTTTTATCGGACGTACCTGGTAGGACAAATTTGATAGAGCATGACCTTAAATTGGATTCTAATATTCCAGTACGCAAGAAGGCATACTGTTTGCCGTATGCTTTGAGAGACAAGGTAGAGAAGGAAATTTATGATATGGTTGAAGCAGGTATAGCTGAAAAATCTACTAGTTCGTATGCCTCACCGATAGTTGTAGTGCCGAAGAAAGATTCGTCCATAAGGTTATGTGTGGATGACAGACAACTCAACCAGGTGACTATATTTGATCCCCAACCAATGCCAAAACTAGAAGATATTATCAATAAATTACTAAGAGCTAAGTATATGAGTAAATTAGATCTCACTAAAGGCTTTTGGCAAATTCCTTTAGCAGAGGAAGCAAAAGAGAAAAGTGCTTTTATCACACCTTTCGGCCATTTCCAATTTTTGGTTTTACCGTTTGGGATGATAAATTCAAGTGCATCGTTTGTACGTCTGATGAAAATGGTTTTAGCTAACATGGAAAAGTTTGCTGATGCATTTATTGACGATGTTATGATCTTCAGTGAGGAGTGGGAGGACCACTTGATGCACGTTACCGAAGTCCTTAAGGCACTTCAAAAAGCATCTCTTACAGCGAAACCAAGTAAGTGTAGATTTGGCTATCAGCAACTAGAGTTTCTGGCACATATTGTTGGAAATGGGGAGGTGCATCCCACACCAGATAAAATAGAAGCAATTCAGAAGGTTTCTCCGCCAAAGACGAAGAAACAGGTACGATCATTTATAGGAATGATTGGTTTTTATCGCAAATTTATACCCCATTTTGCTGATCTGTCTGCAATATTGACCGATTTGACTTCAAAGCAATATCCTAACAAGGTGAAATGGTCTGAAAAGCATCAAGAAGCATTTGATGCGCTAAAGAAAGCTTTAGTGAGTTATCCAATATTACAGAATCCTGACTTTTCACAGAATTTTGTACTCAAAACAGATGCTTGTGAACGAGGCTACGGCTCGGTTTTATTGCAGGAAAGGGGTGAGTGTAGACATCCAATCATATTTATAAGCAAAAAGCTTCTTCCGAGGGAACGCCATTATGGTACTGTGGAAAAGGAGTGTCTTGCCATTGTAAAGTCCTGTCAGAGTCTACGGGAATATTTAATAGGTAAAGTCTTCACTATTGAAACTGACCATTTTCCCTTGCAGTGGCTCAATAGAGTCAAAGACAAAAACATGCGCTTATTGAGATGGAGTCTCATTCTTCAGGAATTCAGGTTTGTTGTACAACATATCCCAGGTAAGACAAATGTATTAGCGGATATGCTATCAAGGATTCATAGCGAGCAAATTTGTTAAGTTTTTGTGATAAAATTATGAAATTTTATCA
Organism: Fragum sueziense; assembly: GCA_963680895.1. Lineage (NCBI taxonomy): Eukaryota > Metazoa > Mollusca > Bivalvia > Cardiida > Cardiidae > Fragum > Fragum sueziense. The sequence continues at coordinate 1,759,964 of OY804598.1, forward strand.
TTAAAGGGGGGGGGGCATATGTAACAAATTTGTAAAGGGTTATATGTTCAGGTACAAGGATTGATACGCAATTACCCGTGTTAACATTATTTACATGTATTGTACTTCGTGATTTTACCTGGTTTAAAAGTAATCACTCAAATTTAACATGTATAAATATGCCTAATTGAGTTGGGTTGGTGCAGAAGGCCATGTGAAGGCAGAAGGTGCACACCTTCTAAATTACGTAGATTGTTTTATTTGGAGTGTTGTATGAGATTACAAAATTATTGAGGTGAGTTGACGTATAATTACATCGTTATTGTCTGTATAGTCTTACTATTTTCTCTCTGGTCACTTGCATTGATTTATGTTTGTTTGTCTGTTTGTACGCTGATTTCTAGTTGTTAAAAGTTGTATAACTTTTAGGCATTTACTTAAAGGTTTTTTCTCAATCTTCAATCTTGCAGTTCTTCGCCTCTTTCTATCGGCTAACAACAAATCTAGAAACTTCTAGCAGACGACAAAAGTTGAATCTTCTAGCAGACGACAAATGTTGAATCTTCTAGCAGACGACAAACGTAGACACTCACAGCAGACGACAAGTGTAGTAATTTGTAACAGATGACAAACATATAAGGCATACGGAGTTACTAAGTGTATGAACCAAGAAGAGACGATATAAGTGTCAAACACTACGTGTACAAACATCGTGAGTAAAACAAACTTTGTGACTTTGTGAGAAGGGGATATTCTATATCACGAACAATATTGGACATTATTTGTGTCAACAAAATAGCAATATACGTGGAGCAGAGACAGGCGCATAAATGATAAATGGACAGTATAACATAATTAATTGAACACTGGTTTGAAAGTTAATGTTCTGTAGATGTTATGTATTTTTGTATGACCTCTGTTCTCTGTCTTTATCCTATTCTCACTGTCTTATATTCTTTCACTTTCTACTTTTTCCTCTAAATTATATATTAAACTTGTCTTTTCACAAGCTGTGGTTGTGTTGGTTAACCTACGTCTTTACACCAGCCAGAAACTTAGGAGGTGTTGCGTTGACAAGAAAAGTGGACGGACGTACGGACGGACGGATGGACGGACGGACGGATGGACGGACGGATGGACGGACGGACGGACAGACGGAGAAGATGACGCCAATATACGTCCGCCTCCGGCGGCGTATAAAAAAAGATGATTAAAAAGAACAATGTCTGAGTAGAATTCGAACCCAGGGCCTTCCGGATATGACATGTGTAAAGAGTACAAGGTGAGTGCTCTGCTAAGTGAGCTATCGCGGCTTTCATTTATGTAGCGCGTTGGCTTACATTTTGAATTGCTTTGTAGCGTACTTTATAAAGTCAATGAAAAGTATAACTGACGACAATACTCATAGTAAACCGAAACAAGAAGACAAAAGTGCTAATCGCATGGCCTTAATTGAATTTGGTAATCAAATTAATAGTGATTATTCATAGCGACAAATCAGTTGTCTTGAAACGGCAATCAAATCAATTTGAAGCCTGAGAAGGGTTTTCTGGTATTAAAACCGATTTCGTATGTCCGAAACCGATCTTATAGAATTAAACACAGAAGAATGAATAAAATATCTTTCGTTCATGTACAATCCCGCTCAATCAATCAGAGACGTCCAATTACAGTGCTCTCAGCACTTTGATTTTTTATCAAAATCAATGGAAACATTTGAGTCGGGTTCAAGGACCATACATTTCCCCAATAGATTCTTCGCGACTTGTAGCAACCATAATAATAAACCACAGATCCCTGTCAGACGTGGCGTTAGGCAGAGGCTAGTCTTGAAACAAAATGCTACTTATATATAAGGGTCTTTTTTTTCAAAATCTCGACTCATTTGTAGTAACATTGTCGCCGTTGCGTTTGTTATTTGTATTTTATGCCAGTTTTCTATGCTCTCATTATGTCAATTTCTCTACAGAAAATTAGATTTTGAGACGATGAGTCCTGGAGATTGCTTCAATTACTGAGAGGAAACTCTTGCACTCGCCCAGACATTCTAAATACTTCTGACTGGAATACAATTTTGAAAAAACAACAACAAAAAAAAACCCCAAAAACCCGAAGGATTCTTTTTTCTTTTTTTTTTGGCATCGTTGGACTACAGATAGATTAATATGCTCTACAAAAGAATGCAATTAATGTATAGCTTTGACACATACAATGTAATTTTTAAAATAGTTCTTGAGTTTAATCGTCGAGCTGCTGTCCACCAACTGCCCATTACGTTGAGTAAATCTTGTCCGTAAAAGATCCCCGCAAAAACGGTACGTGAGTCGGAATATCTTTTGGCATCGATCTTTACCTAATCAAGTTGTTTTGGTGGGCATCCATCAGAATTAATTCTTGTTTTGGAGTTGTAACGTACAATACACGCTTGATTACCAATACTAGATGGATGGATGAAGAAATAATTGAATAGATACATCGTTATCCTGATTCAACACACAATGAATATCATCAAGGATGTAGAAAAGGGACCTCCTAACATTTAGGACCAGCAGGACTCGAATTAATTCTGTGCGCTTTATATGTCTTGTTAGGACCAACAACTCGCAATGAAATTTATTGTGATAGATATGGTTTTCAATCTCGAAGTATTGCGATGTAATGGTCAGTTTGTACGTGTCACGAGTTGAAGAATGAAGCTTATTAAGAATTAAATTACATAAACGAATTTTTAAAAACATTTTTGAAATCGAGGTCACATTTAATATTTTCGACCATTCTTGATTGACATTATTGAGCACAGACATTCTGCAGAAAAAAAATCGAACGATATCTCTTATTTTGTGAGAAGCTGTTCAGTTCCATTACACACTCGACCAGACAATTTGTGGTAAATCTCGCGCTTGATTAATACAGGACTTTATTCTGTCTGGCTCAGACACTGAGGGCTTGATTTGATGGTCTACAGGAAAAATAAAGCTATAATGTAAATAGATACAATCTTATATTCTCCCAGGAAAATTAATTAAGTGGTAGTCATAAAACATGAAGTCTTTATACTCGCCTTCCACATATTTTCATCAATATAAGCCTCACTCACACACTGTGGGTTTGATTCGATGGTCGACAGGCGAATTAAAGCTACAATATAACCGTATAATCTCACAGGAAAATTAAGTTCGGCGGCAACTTTGGTAACCCAGAAAGTCTGGGTTGCCTCGTCGTATGGCGGCCAGCTTCTTTGTGTTTCAAAGTGTTGTGTGACTAATGAATTATGAACTATACTGATAAAACGATGACTTCAACTAGCAATGGTATCAATTTTAGTCTCGAGCCTCTACCTTCACCAGGATTGGCTGCACATGTCTGTGTTAATTTGTAGCCCAATTGGGGCTTTTGGTGCTAGCTATTGACATTTTGGGCAGACCATTTGTGCTTGATTGTATGATATGTATTTGTAGCCCAAGTGGGGCTTTTTTGGGGGCTAGCCATTTTGGGCAGCCCATTTTGTGTTTGTTTGCATGATATGAATTTGCTTGTATTATAATCAGTGTTTGTATTTTTGTATTTGACAAGCCTTAGCCAATAAAGGACAATACTCGTAATCAGTCTTGTTTTATACACTTCTTGCAAACCTCACCTGGAAGTATACATAGGTCATCGCAATCCTGTGTGTCCTTCAGTCTGTCTGCATTGTCAAAAAAAGCTTGCGATGAACAGACATTACTCAGAAGGCAATGCTAGTATTTATGATTCGGATGAGTCTTCAAACCTTCGGATGAGACCTTAACCCCTCGGATGAGACTTTCAACCTTAGTATGAGAATTTTTGCCTGAGGTTGAGACCTTAACCTGGGCCTCGGCTCAATGTGATATCAACTGATAGAAAGGATGTAAAACCCCATTCAATCAATCAATAGATCAATAGATCAATAGATCAATAGATCAATCAATCAATCAATCAATCAATCAATCAATCAATCAATCAATCAATCAATCAATCAATCAATCAATCAATCAATCAATCAATCAATCAATCAATCAATCAATCAATCAATCAATCAATCAATCAATCAATCAATCAATCAATCAATCAATCAATCAATCAATCAATCAATCAATCAATCAATCAATCAATCAATCAATCAATCAATCAATCAATCAATCAATCAATCAATCAATCAATCAATCAATCAATCAATCAATCAATCAATCAATCAATCAATCAATCAATCAATCAATCAATCAATCAATCAATCAATCAATCAATCAATCAATCAATCAATCAATCAATCAATCAATCAATCAATCAATCAATCAATCAATCAATCAATCAATCAATCAATCAATCAATCAATCAATCAATCAATCAATCAATCAATCAATCAATCAATCAATCAATCAATCAATCAATCAATCAATCAATCAATCAATCAATCAATCAATCAATCAATCAATCAATCAATCAATCAATCAATCAATCAATCAATCAATCAATCAATCAATCAATCAATCAATCAATCAATCAATCAATCAATCAATCAATCAATCAATCAATCAATCAATCAATCAATCAATCAATCAATCAATCAATCAATCAATCAATCAATCAATCAATCAATCAATCAATCAATCAATCAATCAATCAATCAATCAATCAATCAATCAATCAATCAATCAATCAATCAATCAATCAATCAATCAATCAATCAATCAATCAATCAATCAATCAATCAATCAATCAATCAATCAATCAATCAATCAATCAATCAATCAATCAATCAATCAATCAATCAATCAATCAATCAATCAATCAATCAATCAATCAATCAATCAATCAATCAATCAATCAATCAATCAATCAATCAATCAATCAATCAATCAATCAATCAATCAATCAATCAATCAATCAATCAATCAATCAATCAATCAATCAATCAATCAATCAATCAATCAATCAATCAATCAATCAATCAATCAATCAATCAATCAATCAATCAATCAATCAATCAATCAATCAATCAATCAATCAATCAATCAATCAATCAATCAATCAATCAATCAATCAATCAATCAATCAATCAATCAATCAATCAATCAATCAATCAATCAATCAATCAATCAATCAATCAATCAATCAATCAATCAATCAATCAATCAATCAATCAATCAATCAATCAATCAATCAATCAATCAATCAATCAATCAATCAATCAATCAATCAATCAATCAATCAATCAATCAATCAATCAATCAATCAATCAATCAATCAATCAATCAATCAATCAATCAATCAATCAATCAATCAATCAATCAATCAATCAATCAATCAATCAATCAATCAATCAATCAATCAATCAATCAATCAATCAATCAATCAATCAATCAATCAATCAATCAATCAATCAATCAATCAATCAATCAATCAATCAATCAATCAATCAATCAATCAATCAATCAATCAATCAATCAATCAATCAATCAATCAATCAATCAATCAATCAATCAATCAATCAATCAATCAATCAATCAATCAATCAATCAATCAATCAATCAATCAATCAATCAATCAATCAATCAATCAATCAATCAATCAATCAATCAATCAATCAATCAATCAATCAATCAATCAATCAATCAATCAATCAATCAATCAATCAATCAATCAATCAATCAATCAATCAATCAATCAATCAATCGTTTTAGAGCCAAACGCTCTTGCACATACATTCTCCGCAATAATTTAGTCGTAAAACATGCGGAGGACAGAGACAAATGGAGAAGAGTGGTGGCAAGGTCTTCACGGGTGCCCCAACGATACTGCCGTCAAGGGACAGGTGACCGGTAATAAAACATAGAAACTTTTTTCTCGCGTTCCAAATATTTTCAGCAATATATGGCTATATTAAAGGGACTCATGCTATGTAGATATTTATATTGTATTATCTAGGACCAAAAAGAAAGACATTTTAGCGTAGGAACCAAGTTTTTCTCGATTTATCATGGTCCTTCAGAAAATTTTCCTTGGACAGAAATGATCTTCCCATACGGGTTCACCAATCAATACGATATTTGTTTTAATATATTTCTACCTGATTGTAAAACACAGTTTTATGGATAAATCAATTTCTACTAATGGTTCCACAGTCTGAATATTTTCCAAGACTGATTCTTTAAGATACGGTGTTTTTTTTTCAGGCGCATAAAACGAGCAACTTGTTTCAGCAAAGACATGTTGGTCCTCTTCGGGGAGCATGGCTATATTCTATTAGTTCTGCTGTAGAAAATACCTCGATGTCCTGCATTATATACTGGGGGAAAAGAAGAGGGCAATAGACTCCTTTCAATTATCGTTTTAGTCCATACCCGCAGAACACTTCCGGTGGCAAACAATGGGTTAATGGAAAATTAACATTGTATACCATAGGCGTAGGAAGAGGGGGGCCAGGGGGGCGCCTGGCCCCCCAATAATTTGGCAAAGGGGCCTGACCCCCCTATGGCCCCCCATAATACACCCATATTTCCATTTACTTGAACATTTGCCCCCCCCCCCCCCCCCCCCCCCCCAAATATTATAAACCTCCTACGCTACTGTATACACGGAGAACGGTTTGAGAATTGTTACTAAAATAGTAACAAATCGACATTATCAAAACGACGCTCCCCCAAAAATGCAGAGAAAACAATGACGGCGCACGTGCATTCAATATACAGCGATAAAGCGCACGTACATTCAATATACAGCGATAAAGAGCACGTGCATTCAGTATGCAGCGATAAAGCGAAGTTTTAAGTGGAACAAAAACTATTAAATTGAATGAATTCGTTAATAGCCGGCAAGATAGTTATTATACTGGATTTACAGTCAACCGTTACCGTTTAAAAATTTCACCTTTTGCCTATAAGGACGACTTCCGGTGGCTTGTGTGTGTGTGGGGGGGGGAGTCTTAGTGAAACTTGTCTATTTGACAATTATGACATTTATCAACGTCAAGTATAAGTCGACGATACATTACTACGATAAAATCCAGACAGAAAGTTTATGATAAATCAAACACTGCATGATCTTCGTCAATATAATAATATATACAATAGAAGTTCTGAAATCAAGATGGGATGGTTCAAACTTTGACGACTATAAACAAGGATCAGACACGCAAACAAATTTGATTTCAAATAATCCCGCCAATTTTCTGTGCATAAGTATTTTTTCAAACCTCTCAATCTAGCCTATTTAATTAAGTTGACAGAGTAGTTATGTTTCTGTAACACTAACTGACATTTACTTGTAAAAGAGGATTGGCCCGTCATTCAATTATCTCATCGTATGATGTACCTACATTAACAAGACAAGTTCAGGATTTTCTAAACGGAATTCGAGATTACATATCGATAACATCAAGTCAATAAGATCATTATTTGCAACCCACTTGCAGGCTGGTAGGAAGCAATTTGATATTCAGGTAACCAAAGCCCCAGTGTCTGAATATTTGGGGGCGGGGGCTAAATTTGATTTTCACTGTGAAATAAAGATTTTGGCATTTTGGACCAACATTTGGAGGGGCGTAGCCCCAAGCCTCCTGTTCCAACGGACCTGCACTTGTTCTTCCTTTCTGTCATTCTACATTTCAAGTTCTTCAATATCGATCTAATATTCAACGAAACTCCTGTTCTTTACGATGAGCATTTTATTTCACTTATAAGTAAAATTCGCCGCCAAGAGAATGCAATAAATTTGGAGAGACGACTAGATATCAGAATTTGAGAATTGTGGTGCATTCAAAATAAACCGAAGCTGTATGAAATATCTCGATATAATGTGTTTTTATATGGCTTTTCTCGTTCCAATCACGTCAACCATTCTAAGGCAAATTAAGTTTTTGGGAGATTGCTATGCGAGATTGGTTCGATTACAGAGAGAAGATATTTCCCTAACAAAGCCATTGCAATTTTAACTCATTCCCCGAACAAAACCTCTGGTGCCACTTTAAGGTAGAATACCCGTAATGTGGCCATTTTTAGATTAATAAAACATTGCATGTTTTCGAGCGGCGTCGTTACGGATCCGAACTTATTCGGGCGCGGTCGTAAACATTCGGCGGTGGAACTTTCTATCGCCGAATGTTTTCGACTTCGCCCGAATAATTCCGATGCCATGCGAATTTAATTGGGGTCTACTACCTTAATCAACGATCGCACGACTAATTCACCATTATGATTTCCCGTCCGACCGTGTCGTAAAATCGTTGATAATTTACGAGTCCCTGGTTCATGTGGTTTTGACACTACGGTGAATATGATGGTCACCATACAACTAATTGACTATGAGGCATGTCCGATACCAAAATATCTGATTTTGATATTCCGGTATAAAAACGCGGAATGAATTTTGATATGCGCGAATGGAATGCATGACTATAATAAGTTTGGTTAAGGGGGGGGGGGGGTACGCCGTTTTCAACTGTTACGGTCATATCGCGGCGGCTGGAGCACCTAACCATGGATTCCGTAGGTTAACGATATCAAACCATTACATATAGTAAGTTTATCCTATTCTTGGAAGGGTGATTGTGGTTTATAAGACAGGTCAAACCACATAGGACATGACTACATAGGATAAACGGCTAATCCTACTTTATTTTATACAACGAAAGAAAATAGGGATTGAATCCTTGGCTAGCGAAAATGAAATGATGAAGGAAAAAAGGCTTTTTATTCGATGGAGGTGTTGATAAAAGAAGTATTAACGTTTTCAAGATACTTTTAAATATCGCTACTTTTGAACAAAAACCTCTTAACTACAGTTTGTTTTAAGCTGCAGTTACGTGGTTTTTGTTGAAAAGCGACGATATAATAAAGGTTATAATTATTTGTCTCGTCCATACTGAAGGTCTAATTTCCTCCCAGGGAATAGTCTAATTAAGTGTCCAAATAAAACCGTCGGTTAGCAATAATGTCAGAATTATTCTCTGGAATATGGGGTTATTCCCTGTAGTTTTGAAGACAAATGAGTATTTCCAGAGAACGGATGAATTGGCCGAAAGGAAGAAAATCCTGGTTAGTTTCACATGATATAACAAAATAAATATTTCCCTCGCTTGACTTTGTCGCCAAAACAGTAACAATGGACCAGTCTAGATATTTGTCGTTTGAGGAACAGTTAAAGGGACATTTCATTCCAATTTCAATTTTTTAAAGTATGTCTTGATGCCAAGATTGGTTATTCTAATGAGTATAAATACTATTAGTTTTTTGAAGTTGTTTCCAATAAGCGAGAAACACGCATTTAAAGTTGAGACATAATCGATAAATTGCATATAAATCCGAACTGTTGTCCACAACAATTTGTTCAATTTTAACACAAAAATATAAATTTCTGGTAAACGGCGCAATATTTTGGCTTGAAATTTTCAGAATTTTCATAAGGAAATATGCTCTTTCAGATAAAAATAAAAGTAAAATTTATGACAAAAAATTCTGAAATGTCACTTTAAAGTGACATTTCACATTTATTTCATTTTTTAAAAGTGTGTCTTGATGCAAAGATTGTCTATTTTAATGCGTAGAAATACTATCAGCTTTTTGAAGTTATCATTTATAAGCGAAAAATATGCCTTTAAAGTTGAGACAGAAATGACAAATTCTATATAAATCTGGCCCCGGTTTCTCGAAAAAACTTAAGTATATTCTCATGAGAATATGCTCAACTTCAAAGAAATACTCTCCAACGTTGAAGGGTATTCGATTGAAGTTCCCGTGGACTTCGTGCGATTTAAGCACGGTTCTCAGATTTGAGCATGTGACGTACTTAAGTTTTTTCGAGAAACCGGGGCCTAAACTGTTGTCCACAAACTGTTGTCCACAACAATTTGTTTAATTTTAGCACAAATATATATATATTTCTCGTAAACGGTTCAATATTTTGGCCTGAAATTTTCAGAATTTTCATAAGAAAATATGCTCTTTCAGATAAAATAAAAGTAAAATTTATGTAAAAATTATTGTGAAATGTAGCTTTAAAGAGAGTATAATCTTCAAGTCGTTCTAAACGTCTTGTTCTTCTTTATGTATTAACCCGTTACCAAACGGCGAAATTTTCGTCTTGTCGAAATTCGAAGATGTTGCAGACGGCATTTTTAAGTGAATGGATGTTTTCATGTTTTGGTATTTTTGTTCAGAAAATATTGAGGGAAATGAAGAAATTGCTTGTCACAAGCAATTTCTTCATTTTCCACAATGTTTTTCCAAACCAATTTCTTGAGGGGAGTCAAAAAGAGTCACTTCAGTGGTCACGGGTTAATGAAAATGTATCAATGTTTACGCAGAAAGCCTCGTAAGTCTTGTAAAAAAACACCCTGCAGAAGGTTCAGTTTGTCGTCTCCACGTTTCTTTAAGGACAGATCCTCCAGTTGTTACTGCGCAACTTACTGCGCATATCCTAAATAACGAAATAAAGCTGTTTCAGTAATTGGCCTTTTTCAGCAAATGTATTTTTTACATTTAGTTAATGTTTGGTTGATAAATGACAAGACCCTTTTCGTTTATTTCAATTTTCTCTGTTTGGTCAATTAAAGTGTAATAGTACTCGGATGGTACATTTCGCTTTTTGTTACGCGTTCAACATGTTGCATTAGCGATAAGAAACGGAGCAACAAAAGCAAAGTGGTGTCTTTATGAGCTAGTCTGTATCAGATGGACACAAAAGATGACACTTTTTATTATCTAAAGCTGGTAATAAGGAAGAAAATGGATAAAAGTAGTGAAACAATTTCGGACAGAGCTGCAAAAAGTAAACCAAATTTTACTTATAACTAAGAAAAACGCTTGGTTTGATATATTTTTCTTTCTTTGTTTTTGTAGGTATGACCAAGCACTATGTCTATACCAAAAAGGAAAAAATTCTTATCGCTGGAATATTTTTTATTATCAGAAACGTTGCGAAAAAAGAGTAATTTCAGCTATTTTGAAAGAATGTTTTACTAAAAATTTCAAAATCATCACTTAATTTTCCCATATTGATACTCATTTAGACAGAATAAATAATATTGAACACAATAAAGACTTATTTATGTAATCCTAGTCATTTCAAACACCTTTTTGTGGGTACTTAAGTGATACCTTATTTTTGCAATTTTAGACAAGAGTATTCTCCCTTGAAATCCAATAACTTTTTAATTCGCTTGGTGACCTATAGTTTTTAAGTCATTTTTTTACTTCTCATATATTTAAATAGCAGTACAGAAAAAATAAAAAAAATCTTACCGTAGGAAATAAATGGAGGATCTGTCCTTAATGGTGTGCCTGTTCAAAATGCAAATTGGTTTTATCCTCGTTACTGGTAATTCAAGAATCTTGTTTGTACAGAAATTTCCCAAGAGTTTTTACTGATTCACATAAATGTAGAATTAAACCATATTTCGGTCTCTCGATAAAGTAGGAATTATTAATAGGGGACGATTTTATCCATTTAACCGTGACGTAATTTCTGACAAACAAATAGTATTTCATGGGTGTCGTTATAAAATCTCGTAACTACGGCTTGAATCAAGCCGTAGTTACGAGATACTATAACAACACCGACGGTTTATCAAAACATAATAGTAAACTGAGTCTATTTTTTGCACAAAATTCCTTGCCATTGGTACACAAAAATGGTCTCCCCACTCCGCCATCAAATGAAGGATAATCATGTACTTTGGTCAACCAATTAAATAAAAATGACAGTTCGACCTATTGCATGGATATGAATTATCAGGATAAGAAACAAAGAAATATATCCGTTTAGATCTAGATCTTACTTAGCGCTAATATACAAAACTATAGACACGTCTTCTGATTATCTGTTAAGGTATCATTTCGCAAAAATCTTAACAACATTGGTTTGGAAACGAGGAAGGAAAATTTAACACATCCAATAAGTTTCGTCAAAATTAGACTGGAGATGCCGGGTATCGGACCCGGTGCCTTTCACATGCAAAGCGAACGCTCTACCACTGAGCCACACCCCCTCATAATAAATGTCGGTATGCAATAATACAAAGAGATGTCTGCGCATGCCATATTCTCCAAAAATTGTCAATATTATGCAAATGCCACAAATCAATCTGATTAAAATCCGGTGATGACAGTTACAACTGACCGGGACCAGTAAGGGACCATCTTCTGAAAGCGATTTAAACCTAAAACAAGGTCATGAGGACATCACATTTCATTACAGAACCATATGTTTACACATGCTTGTTATGGGAAATAAAGAACACGAGAGTAAGAGAAAATGTAGCCGATTACCCTATTTTCAGAGTTCCTAGAAAATAACCTCTTACTGGTGCGTGTCAGATGTTACCGTAAAGGTCAGTTTTTACTCTTGTAATTTTGCAAAAGATTCGAAAGAAAACAGAGGGCCTTGTGTGAAACAATGGTTATTGAATTTTTTATTCTTTGGATTTACAATTGTTCGGCGCTTATCCATCGAAAAGCACTGTTAATTTTTCTGTATAATGTCATATAGGGCAGCTTGATTTCTTGTCTGAACTGTCTATCGCAGATCGCGTAGATGAAGCAGTTGACGACATTGTTGATAAACACGAGACACAAAGCGGTATGGAAGATGACCAGACTAGTAAAGTCGAGATTCCTATACCAATCCATATTGAGATGCTGATAGATCCGTAATACGGGGTACGATATGTAACTCACTAGAAAACATAGCGTGATGAGGAAAAACGTATAGTTAGTTTGGTGTATTTTTCGTTTAGGCCTTTGAGTGTGTTTGTTTGTAGTAATCACACTATTTGGGATGTTTCCGTCTGTGTCTGGTTCACGATCCAGCTCTACCACATCGCTCGTATCCAAGACAGTATCATTACTGTGGACCGGTGTAGCGCCTAAATTTGTGTCTTGGTCGATAACTCTTATACGTTCATTGTTAGATATTGCAAACATCGTTTCGTTATCATCTTTATTCTCACTTAGATATTCTCCATCAGATGTTGAGATGTTCGACGTTTTTGTGTCCGTGGCTGTGCCATCTACATCCTTGTGTATTTGTCTTTTTCTTTGTAACCTCTTGTGTTGTTTCCATAGCCGACATCCAATAAGAGAGTATAGTACTATCATAACCAGACTCTCTATCCATCCACCAATCATTATGATAAAGTTGTAGATAATCTGAAAGTCAGATCCTCTGACATCTGTAACGTAGTGACACTCATATCCGTAATATCCCGACTGGGTGGTCGGTATTCTCGTGCTACCAAACATGAATAATACAGGAAAACTTGCTATACACGTGACCAGCGCTGCTATTACACACGATAGCTTGGCGTATCTCAGACGCGGATGTGATTTGAAAGGACAACAAATCTTTTGATATCGTTCAATGGCAATGACGAGCAGTGAGTTTGCAGATCCAATCGCCACGCAGGACCGGAGAAATGTGAAAATCTTACATGACACGTCGTCATAGTATAGATACGGCAATAGACAGTTGACGATGGTAAAGGGCAAAACAACAGCACATGCTAGTAGATCGATGATAGCCAGAAAGATGACGTAGACACGGGTGTTATTGTGGGGTTTCTTGTAGATAAAGATGTGCAGAACATGGAGGTTGCCAACAACACCGGGTAGGATTAGAATACCGAGAAAGATGTTAGCTCCGTAGTATATCCTAGCCGCCTCGTCATTTAGTTCAGTCAGTGTGAGTTGTGCTTCCGCGTCAGAAGTATTGCTGATGAGTGTGTGGTTTAGGTCTGGATACTCTGTGATATCCATGGTGTTGTCTGCAGTCTGGGCTATTTCTCTACCTGAAATCATAACATCGATGCTTTTCAGCAAAATCAAGATTAAAGAGAGGATAATGGCTCTTCAAAATGCAACACTTCATCAATTGTTCATCAAACCCTATGTTGTGGGAACTCATATCAGTCGTCTCATCGAGATGACAAAATAGGGGTTGGATTTCAAATAACGCATTAAGAAAGTTTCATCGCCTCTTATATGTTGCTCTGTCCGTTATATTGACGACAAATGGGTCGTCTTGTTTGGTCAAAATTATTGAATTGTACTCGTCGTAAAATTAGGAAGTTATTTATTTTATATATCATGAACTTCAAGTGTATTTCACGGAAACAGGAAAAATATTATTAAAGTGTAACATGTACGCATTTTCTTTTTAGTCACATGAATTATAAGCCCTTTCCCAAACATTATCTATGAATAATTTTGACATAGATTTCTAGGACAAGATAGGCCTATATCAAATCGGACGAAACTAAGAAACTCTCGTAACCAGCAGTGTTACATGCTATTTCTCGGAAATAGGAAAAGCATTCCCAAACGGTTAAATTTTAGGGGATCTAAATCAAAAGCTGTTTCAGACCAAAAATGGATGTTCGTAAAGATTAGATTTGTTTGCAATGCATAGCTTGGATAATATTTGCAAAATGAGAAAATGTATTTCCTCTTTTACTTCAATGTTTTCCCAAGACTTTGAGGTATGTGTGAAGAGCTAGCCACATACACCATTTCGCGTCCACATCACGGCCGGATCACGCCCAAAACACGTGACCGGCGCAGTGTAGTTTTGAACGCGATATGGGCGTGATATGTACGCAGAATTGTATTTGACGGGGCGCGGCTTAAGGAATCAGCAGTCTCAAATACAACAAGAACCCCCTTTTCTACATCAAGGATCATTTGTGACTCGCCACGCTAAAAGGGGCCTTATCCGATCTCCAATAATCCAATTTTTGACAATCTTTTAGACTCTGCACAAGTCAACCTAGTTGCAATAATGTAACCTAAACCTATTAGACGGGTCATTATACTGATTTACCCCCAAAAAATTGTAACAAAAGGTTTTTAAACTGTTTTGGTTAGTATAAAGGGTCCTTAATAATATACTAAAAATCTACCAAAATCTGGGTCACGGAAAAGGGTTATTTTCAAGATGGCGTCCAAGATGGCCGCCGAAACACTAAAATCGCCATAGCTCCATTACTATTTGTGCTAGGTTGGTACATTTGGTGTCTATCCATAGGTTTAAGGGGTCAAGGAATTCATTTAAAGCATCAAAACTGGTACAAATTGATTACATAATAAGTAAATGGTATGTAGGACCAATGCTGGTCACCGAGGCATTGCTATAACTGGGATTATTTTACGACGGGCCATGCATTAATTGAATCAGGTGTCAATATATATTCATATGAGCTTTTACCTGAAAAGGGGTCTGATATGACATTTAAGACCAGCATTGACCCAGATCAGCCTAATCAAAAATCCATGTTGTTCTGCAATAGCTATATCATAACAGATAGCAACTGTAAAGTACCAGCATGGATTTTAATCAAACTGAATATAGGCTTATACACTTTGAGGTCTTGTGAGTGAGTTTGCCATTCGATTGTTATTAAGGAGCATCAAGTAAGTATGTTTTGAGAATACAAACTGAATTTTATTGTCCTGTTTTAAATTGAAAATATACGAAAGCAATTGAAATATTTGTATGATCTGCACACAAGCTTTTGCGACACGGCTGAACATCAGAAACGTTCTTGAAAAAGTTATTGATGTCACTAGTCTGTGCCTAGAAAGGCTACACTATTAGCTTGTTTCAAATGGAGATAAAAGGCATTCAGAAAGCCGTAAAATGTTAAAAACACTCTCAACATCAAGTTTTGATTTGGAAAATTAACCGAATATTGCAAACATACTGACGAAAAGTATAAAACATCACAACAGTCCATTAAAAAGCCAAAGTGAATGTTCATTTTGCGGGAAATAAATTCCACACATGTGCTAAAACATTTTTTGCTGTCCGAAAAAAAAATCTTTAACTACGGCTTTTAAAGCTGCAATTACGAGCTTTTAGAATAAATACAGCAATGTGTACAGTGGGTAACATACAAATTGTGGAGAGTGCTGAAAGAAAAGCTGATGTTGAAAAACAACAATTTCTCCTTTTTGCCATTTTCCTTCATGTTATAACATGCACAATACATTCATTAAGTCATTAAGTAATGGGAATTGAAATTAAATAATTTTCTTAGAAACAATAAAACAAATAAAAATATGCTGTACCACAAGTATAGCTTTCCTCGACCGTCTTCTTCTAAAATTGGTAAAAAAGCTACAATACGGTTCAAAATTCCGATCTTATAGACAACATACATACCACTACCATGAATGCATTTTCCACCTTCTGTCGAGAATTGCCTTCTACTTATTGGTTACTTGGAATTAAAAAGCTGACTTGACAGGAACAAATTAATATTCCACCAGTTAGTAGATACCCAATACTTTGTGTAACTTCAGCGACATCAGTTCTATGGTTTCCAAATCTGGATATCCTTGTCAATTTCCATTGCCTGGGAAAACGACAAAGTTGGAAGCAAAATTGTATAAAGTGTTTGTATCTAATGATGGTCGGAATACTTTAATGCCAATTTTCACTGCGTAGAAATGATCTGCCCTTAAGTTTAACCCTTTCCCAAACAACAAAATTTTAGGGTGGTTAAACTCAAAAACTGCCACAAATGACAAAATGGGAGGTATTAAAGATAGAATTAGTGTAGAATATGGCATAGAACATATTGTGGCAAAAGGAGAAACTGCTGGTTATCAGCAGTTTCTTCTTTTGTCTCAATGTTTTCCCAAGCCTTTCCAATCAGGGACGTCAAAACCAGGTCTTGTTTGGGAAAGGGTTAAAGATTCATGTATAAGTTCTCGTGTATATTTTAAATGTTTTTATTTTATCAAACTAGCATTCACGAGTCCCTTCTAGAAAGTGAAAGTGATTTAGCGAAATATAACGAAGTTTTACTCATGGACTAACAGTTACAATTATAGCAAATATCAATTAAAATTTGACAAATAATTTTATTGAATATGATATGAAATCTGCCTTAGAATAGAAAATAATATGCTGTAATTGTTCTTGCCCGTTTGTTAAACTTTTATTAAAAGGGGGTGTCTCAAATCTGCCCACGCATGAATTTTCTTTTAATTCTGCATGGTGATAAAGGATCATATACAAACTATGAAAATGCATTTAGTTTCTTAGATAATCCAAACTGGATTCCAAAAAGCCACCTTGACTTATTCCCACTATGACATGAAACATGGCCCCTTTTTCATGTGTCGCTAAACTTAAGTTTTGTGTATTTTCAAGATCTGTCAATTGAATTTGATCCGAGACACATACGGCATTACATTCATACCAGAAAAGGTATTTGAGGAAATTATTATGAATGTTTTTTATTGAATTAATCATGAAAAAATGCATATTTTTCAGCAAAATTTTGGAAATTGGAAAATTGAATTCCAAAGTTAAGTATGTTGGAGTCTTTGTCAAGATTCCATATCATCCCAAAAACATGCTATATATTTCCTCTTACTTTGAGCCAAATTATATAGAAATCCAAAACCGGTAACAATGCCATATAATACATATTATTGATGAAGGTGATGTTTTGGTCCAAAACTTGTATTCAGTAAAAATTTGATTGTGCTCCTAAAAACATTCTATAGTCAGTAAAATCAACTGTATCATACAGTACTAACCTACAGCAATATTCATGCCCCAAAAAACTCATTGGAAAAAACATAGAATTAATATAAATATTGCTTATATTTACAAAATTACATGTATGGAAGCCAAGATAGGCACACATATACACATTGCAAGTTTTCTTTACTATTTTGGTCACATTGTCTATGCACCATTTTTAGTGAGACTATGCCATGCAATAAATGTCAAGCCAAATGTTATGAAATTGAAAAGACGCTTAGAACCGGTACGGTAAAGCATCAAAAGGTACCCTTCCGGGTAACCAATACATAACCAAATATTTTTGCTCTAAGCGCCCCTAATGAACTAACATGATATGGAAGGCCCCCTATGATTCAGTAAAAGACTGTTACAGCATTATATCTTTTCAGTTAAACAGTTGAAAATGTGCTTGTTTATTTCAAAACGTGGCCCTATTGGGATAAAACAGGGTGCAATTATTTCCTCAAACTATTTTTCTGACCATAGCTTAACCTGTATTGATACACAATTTATACACATTTCAATGATGTCATATGATTAACATGTTGTTTAGCCATCAATAGCCCTTAAAAGTCACATGGGAGCTGGATTATCTGTTTCTTATGCATCACAACAATATTTTCACTTTTGCACGACTGTCAAATGCCATCAGAGAAATCGGTGCTTTTTCTTATTTGCTTTCTCATGTTTCAAAAGATCTATAAATAACTCTTGCTGTTAGCTTTCATGAATCACGGCTGACTTGAATAATTTAAAATTATTTTTTATAGAAAATTTCCTCTCTTTTTTGTAAAGTAGGTACACCTGGAACAAGATCTAATGTGACCCTGGACAAAAGTATTGTAACCAACTTTAAAGTCTACCCCTCAGCAAACTTCCATACAAAATTTAAAACCTCATGGCTGTGTAAAGCTTTACAAAAAGAGCTTATTTTTATTATATGAAATGTTTCCCCTTTTATGCTGCCACAGCAACAAAAGTTTATGACAAAAAGAAATTCTAATACACAGAGTTGTACTCCTTTAACCCAAGGATACTTTTTATCAAGTTTCAAAAAGATTTACATATTAGATTGGGAGAAAAAAGAATTTTTGAGAAAATGCCAACAGACAGACAGACACACGGACAGATGACAGGAAATAACCGAAAAAATGCCTTACATCTTGATTTATCCTCAGGTAAACTAAAATAACCAAAAAAGTAAACAAAACATTTGAAAAAAGTCATTTTTAAAAAATCTTAATTTTGTCCATTCTTGGAAATATGCACTATTCAGGGGGAAATTCCAAAAGCAACATTTTACCGGTTCTATTTTTTCTCGATATTTCACGATAATCATTAGTATATTTGCGCGCAACTTTTACATACTAGTAATTTTCAAATCTTGACAAAAACTGGAACAAAGAAAATTTTTGAACAGAATTTGCTTAAAATATTTAAAAACAATGAATTTTTTGGTTCCCCCTTACATCAGTTGATATAAAACAATTTGTTTGTACATAATTATATATATTTTTGTTTCATACAGGATCACGGACTACTTGGCATTATTTTTAGAATAAATTACGCGGTGAAACTAACAACCAGAACGGTTGCACACTGTTTTAATCAGGGTGCCCTCTTTTTTCATGGTGAAAACTTAAAATTCCGAGAAAATTGTTTTCTGGAATGTGCGATTTGAAACATTTCATGAATATGAACCGTTATCTAGTGTACTAATTTCACGGCAAATTTCATTAAATTCCGAGCGTGGGCAGACTCCCATGTTATTTTTCCTATTCGTAAGACACCCCCTTTTATAAATCATATTGATGTCAATTTCCACTGGACAGAAACGATAACTCATATTTCATATCTTGTGTATACGTTTCATCTGTTTGCATCGACCTTTTTCAGTAAATTTGAAATTTTACACGTCTGCTAAGAATTACATTTCCAGTATAACTAAGTATTCGATCAATAAAAACAATATAATATATACTCTAAGAGAAAAAGATGTAATTTAGCAAATGTGACACACTGTTTATAATTTTTTACCCGTCTTTGTTTATTCATCTTTAAATCCTATGAATTTGTTAGTGAGTCAACTGTCGAAAAAGGAAATTGCAATGTACTAACCAGTACTATCTAAAATATCAAATAAATGTCATTGGGCATTTTATACGGAAGTTTAAACTGACCCCCTTAAATAGTTTATATAACTCTAAAAATACATGGAGTTATAAGAAATATAAATACTAAAATTGATTAAGTTATATATGTACACATTTATATAAGTATACATTATTTGCTGACTTTGTATTTCATCAAAATATATAATTGTTTGGTTTTTGTGTAATCCTAACAATTTAAGTGGTCCATTATTCATACAAGAGGGCCACGATGGTCCTGCATCGCTCACCTGAGAGGACTTTGAGACAAACAACTTGCAAACTTCAAACTTGCATGACCCACTTTTTACATGACCTAGATATCATCAAGATAAATATTCTGAACAATTTTCACAATGATGAGTAAATATTGAGGTTCCTAAAGCAAAAACAAGATTTGACCTTTTGACCTAGTTTTTGACCTAACATTAGCCACTTTCTACATGACCCATTTATCATCAAGATAAGCAATTCTGAACTATTTTCGCAATGATGAATACATATTTTGATTTTTTTTTAATCAAAAAACAAAATTTGACCTAGGTTTTGACCTCCCATGACCCACTTTATACATGCCCCAGGTATCATCAAGATAAATATTCTGAACAATTTTCACAACGATAAAGTAAATATTTTGGTTCTTTAAGCAAAAACAAGATTTGACCTAGTGACCTAGTTTTAGACCTCGCATGACCCACTTTTCACATCACCAAGATATCATCAAGATAAACATTCTGTACAATTTTCACAATGATAAAGTAAATATATTGGTTCTTAGAGCAAAAACAAAATTTGACGTAGTGACCTAGTTTTTAACCTCAAATGACCTGCTATTCATATCACAAAGATATCATCAAGATAAACATTCTAAATTTTCACAATGATTGAGTAAATATTTTGGTTTTTAGAGGAAAAACAAGATTTGACCTAGTTTCTGACCTCACATGACCCACTTTTAAAATGACCCAGATTTCGTCAAGATAAACATTCTGAACAATTTTCACAATCTTTAAGTATATATGTCCATTCGTAAAGCAAAACCAAGATTTGACCCAATGGCCTAGTTTTTGACCTTACATGACCCACACTTTGTACATAACCTAGAAATCAAGATAAGTATTAAGGATAGTTTTGACAAAGTTTTGGGGCACAACTGGCATCTCTAGAGCAAAAGGAAGGATTCTGTAATATTTGACCTTGTGACCTACTTTTTGACCTTGCATGACCCACATTCATCATGACCAAGATATCATCAAGATAAACATTAAGGACAATTTTGACAAAGTTTGGACCAAAATTGGCACTTCCAGAGCAAAAGGGAGGATTCTTCAAGATTTAGCCTCGTGACCTAGTTTATGACCTGGCATTATCCACTTCTTGACAGGGCCTAGATATCATCATGAAAAATATTCAGGACAATTTTGAAAAAAATGGGCCAAAACTGGCATGTCCAGAACAAAATGAAGGATTCTAAAATATTTGACCTTGTGACCTAGTTTTTGACCAGGTATGACCCACTTTTGATCATTTCATAGATATAATCAAGATAAACATTGAGGACAAGTTTGACAAAGTTTGGTCAAGAATTGGCACTTCCAGAGCAAAAGTGATGATTTCGTAAGATATGACCTCTTGGCCTAGTTCATGACCTAGCATGACCCACTTCTTATCTTGACCTTGAGATCATCAAAATTAACATTCATGACAATTTCTACAAAGTTTGGACCAAAATTGACACTTCCAGTGTAAAAAGATGGATTTTACAATAATTGACCTAGTGACCTAGTTTATGACCTGGCTTGACCTATTTCTTATGACCTAACTATCATCAAGACAAATATTCTGATCATTTTTGACAATGATTGAGCAACAAACGTGGCCCCTAGAGCAGAAAGAATATTTGACCTAGTGACCTACTTTTTGACCCCATTATGGCCCCGATTCAAATTCTTTGAAGTATTTTGAAAAAAAAAAAAAACAACATAGATCATATGTGTGAAATATGGTTGAATTCTGCCAAATACTTTAGGAGGAGAAGATTTATTTTGTAAAAAGTTGACGGGCGGACGGATAGACAGATAGACAGATAGACAAAAGGTCGATCACAATACCTCACCTCGAGCACTACGTGCTCAGGTGAGCTAAAAAATGGAAATAGTTAATTTATATAAACTGTAAACAAAAATAATCGAATTATAAATAAATGGTATATATAACACCAAATGAACAATTATTTATATACATTCCATATTTATAAATGAAATAAAAATCGGATTTATATATATTTTCTTTATTTAAGTCCTTGTAAAATTTCAACTTATATATCTGAGATATATATAAATCTATGAATTAATCGAGATAATTTGACAAATAAGGGGGTCAGTTTAAACTTCCGTAATTTTACTGTCTTACATTAATTTTTGAACTCGTATAATATAATTATGAAGGTCAAATGCGAATTTATCAAATGGTTTTTCCATAAAAGATATTAAATGGCTATATCTATATTCTGTAAATATAAAATCCATACCGGTCTGTGGTTACGTAATTACGATGCTTTTTCATATAAATGAAATGTGCGTTTTTCCAGAGTTCGTTTTTCTGTTAGACTTGTTTAGCTTTACGATGCATGGACAATGCAAAAGGTCGTATTTCGATGTCTTTTTGTAACAAAGTACAAAAAAGGTCACCGTTATCCTATGCCATATTATTGGAATTATTTTTATTTCTGTTTCAATTTGATATAATGAGGTAAACATGCAAATTGCAAACATGCAGCTAATTTTATGATATTGATCTACTGCACACTGTCCGCTGTCAAGATATAGCATAGTGGCTTACACAAGTCCGAAGTTTTGGAGTTTTTGAACATTTTTATGATCTCGGAATGCACTTCATCTGACAGCCGAAACAAACTCATGGCATAATCGTTCTTAATACTAACTGAATGATGACATCCATATCTTCTTCAAGAACCTTTTAGACATCAATGTTGCTCCTTTTTGTCATTTTGAATGTCTTAGTGACTACAAATACCTCTATAGTATACATGTATGTATTGACAAATATAATTCAAATCCTGCTATTGCACTATTTTTCGTGATCAGCTAAGGGGTCCGATACATCATTTTTCTCATTTATCGTTGCTCTTGTAGCAGTTTTAATACTTTAAATGAATTCCTTGACCCCTTAAACTTATGGATAGACACCAAATTATGGATTATGATCCATGCTGGTATTTTACAGTTGCTATTTGTCACGATAAAGCTATTACAGAACAACATGGATCTTGATCAGGCTGATCTGGGTCAATGCTGGTCTTAAATGTCATATCAGACCCCTTTTCAGGTAAAAGCTCATATGAATATATATTGACACCTGATTCAATTAATGCATGGCCCGTCGTAAAATAATCCCAGTTATAGCAATGCCTCGGTGACCAGCATTGGTCCTACATACCATTTACTTATTATGTAATCAATTTGTACCAGTTTTGATGCTTTAAATGAATTCCTTGACCCCTTAAACCTATGGATAGACACCAAATGTACCAACCTAGCACAAATAGTAATGGAGCTATGGCGATTTTAGTGTTTCGGCGGCCATCTTGGACGCCATCTTGAAAATAACCCTTTTCCGTGACCCAGATTTTGGCAGATTTTTAGTATGCTATTAAGGACCCTTTATACTAACCAAAACAGTTTAAAGACCCTTTGTTGCAATTTTTGGGGGTAAGGGCCTTATTTTCATATATTGACCCGTCTATATTTGAATTTTGATCTGGGTTTCGGTTACAATTCCGTCCTATTCGTTGCAATGGAGCAGGTTCTGGAATGATTCATTCCAGCAAGTTTAGCATAGTCAAACTTCAAAAATAAAGCTATGGAATGTAGTAATGTTACCTGACAACAGGCTCACCATTTTCTGTCAATCTAAACTAACACGATTTAAAAACGCAAAAATGTACTTTTACAGATGATATCTACTACAGTCTACAAAACCTGATTTATAGCTATGTATAAATGTAAATGTTACCTATGTTAACATAACAGGACCGAAAATGACATTTAAAACCATTAATGATGCCTGATTGGACGTCAGATTATGCCAAAATGCACGTTGAGTCAAGAGCCTGAATCGAACAGGACGACGGCAGCCAACCCCGTGTTTTGACAGGCAATTCATCACCGTGTAACGATGTAATGGCCGCCCGCGATTACCAACCATAGAATTTGCTGTAGATGAAACCGTCACAAATCTGTTGCGTTAGTGACGTTGACGTATACAATTATGTTGACGTACAGTTGTTACACGCGGCTGACCGGGACGTCTCACTTTAAGCGTGGAACCATCGATTCGGCTACATTAAAGCGTCTAGCTACCTTCATTTGCGAAACACCGCCAGCCAAAAGCCCCCAAAACACGGTTCCTTTTTCCCAAAGTAAGCCTCAGCATTTTGTACAAAAAATCTTAGTTATTTAAAACACGTGGTCTGAATGCACGAGACATACGCGCATTTAGTGATTGGCGGTTCAGATGTCCGGATATTTTACAGAATACACGACAAAATCGCTGGGGCGTGAAGTTTATATATTGCCTCATACATGTCCCCAAATATGGTGCCGATCGAAGCAATAGGAAAGGAATGGTTAATGAAAACGTGTTTGCGTTTTTAAATCGTGTCAGTTTAGCATATTTTATTATGTTAAAATCACTTTCAAATAAATTTCAATTCAATTTTGAAGTGGAGTACCCACCAATTTAATTCTACCGAGACTTGAATTTTCCGTTGGAAGAAAAAAAAATGATAACAATTCTTGCTGATACTTTTAAACCGAATTTGTGCCATGGAATATCTTTTTATGGGATTCACATCTGATTAAATTTGTTAGTATTCAAAAATGTATGCAAGAAAATGTCTTTTCCACTTTTTTGTCTTGCTCCAAAGAAGGAATAGGGTGGAATCGTAGCCATAAACCAATACCCATCATCAAGTTTGTGGCTACGATATCGCAGCTAAGGTCAACCAGATCCCTTATGCGAAAAATGTAAAAGTAAAAAAAAAAAAGTAAAGGTGGTTTATAGTCTCATTTACGAACTAGGTCCATATTCGCGCGACTTTCACACTTTACTCCACGATCATCGAGCTTCAAGTCGGCTGTTTACAGTCGGCGCCTGCGGCAGCCACAGCACATCGGCTTTCAACTCTCCCGTGTATTGCAGACGAGAATTGACCTGGCAGAGCATTCCATTCGATTAGGATGGGCTGCTCTGCCAGGTCATTTATCGTGAGGTATACCCATTTATACAGCTGGGTGAAGAGGAGCAACGTGGGGTAAATATTTTGCTCAGAAAAATTCCCGTGCCCTCGGCTGGATTTGAACCCAGGACCTCTCGATCCCTAAGCCTGCATCCTACCACTAGACCACGGCGCCAACAACCCATGCGAAAAATGAACATAGTAAGATAGGGAAAACCATTAGGGATTTAGAAAAGTATATAAAAGTGAAAAGTGTCGACTGCGCAGACTGACTAGTTTCGATATTTTTCACACTTCCTATAAGGTTCCTTTTAGCGTGGCGGGTCACAGTTACTAATTATTTGCTTTCAGAGGAGTGCTATAATAAGTCTAATGGATAAAGATAGAGTTTTTGTACAATATAACAGAAAATGTTGAGGCAAAAGGAAAAATGCTAAGTAATTTCTCCTTTTTGCGGCAATATTTTCCTAAGTCTTTTTATTAGGAACGCCAAGCTCTTATTTATTAAGATGTTGTAGAGCGATAATCGAAAGTGCAATTGATTGATCGATAATTCCTATATAGTACATGGAATTAAAAAGTGACATTACTTTAATAATGTTGCGAATTTCTGTATGATATAGCATGGAAGTATTGAGGCAAAATGAGAAAATGCTGATTTTCAGTATTTTCTACTTTTGTCTCAATATTTTCCTGTAGAAGGATTATGCCGAAACTTTTGGAAATGTTTTTAAATTACGTTTTGTTTTAAATATTTGTATTGCTTTATTATAAGTAGGTAAAATGACATTTTTGCCGAACTATAAAAAAAATAATCAGGATCTGGAAAAAGGTCCCTTATAGCATTTGCGACAGCCAGATTTTACATTCAACCTGTGCCCAAGTATAGTATGGAAGGGATTCATGCTGCCGTGTTAAGGTGTCTACAGATCACGAACAACCTTCTGGAGACCAACATGGTTCATGATCAGACTGCGTGTATACGCAGGCTGATCTTGAACCATGTTGGGTTCAAAGCCTTAAAGGACCCTTTTCCAGATCCTGTCTCAAAAATATCCTCAAACATGCAATCTTACCTTTATGTACTAGAATCTATGTATAAAACCAGAATGCCTTTGTCGGGTTTAATAAGTATGAAATCAAGTATATGAGATCTGAGATTTGTATCAGTCAAACACAGTCTATATCTAGGACAGAGATCTCATGTCTTTTCCAATGTAGTAATAGGTTAACGCTTACTAAGTGTCAAGATCAGAAATGAGTCGCTTCATATAAAAATGATTTTAAAACAAATATAAAAATGAATAAATGAATAAAAAATTAATTGAGGAATTAAAATAATCAGAAAATGAAATAAACGAATATAAACAGGAAAAAAAGAAAAGAAAAAAGGGGGATATACATTAACTAGTCGGTACATCTTCATGCATGCTGCAGATCTCATGGTTAGTGATATCAGTGCCATTTTCAGATGTACGATCATTTCATTTGGGCACTTATCGAGATGAGATACATCGAAGAATTATGCGTTTGTTCCTGCAAGAAATATAAGGTTGTTTGCATTATGGTGCATTCGACAGCCGCTATGGAAACGTAGGGTCACGTTGAGCAGGGCAACTTTGGATTATTGATGAAAATGTGACTTATCAAACGCTTTTAAAGCGAATATATTTTGCATTTCTGTCCTCAGAAATTGTCCAAAATGCTCATGATGTTTGAGTGTAATTTGTTCTTGGCAAACGTAACAAGATCCACTGACATATGACATCAATTCCGTAAACAACCATATATAAAATTAAGTACTTTGCTGATATGGCAAAAATGAACCTTGAGGAACGATATTCAATAAAATTTTGCATGTTAATGCGTAAATCAAAGCCGTTGAAAATATCTATAATAATGAACACATATGGCAATAATTCTATGATGATAATAAAGCATTTATGAGTGGTACGACACATTTTCAAACAATTCTATGCGTGATGTTGTAGACCTCAACAGATCTGGACGTACAAACACGACGTCGGCGAGAACGTTTATGACTGTCCAATTGTTGTCCGAGAAATGATCTGTAACATTTCCAAAGTAGAGTTCAGATCCTGCTTTGGTAAGCGGAATCATGGGTGGGAGAAGTGTGTATCATACAGTGACGAATATTCCGAAAAGGTATGAAATATTAGATTTTAGAACAGACTTTTCCGACGTGTTATTAGTCAAAGAAGTAAGTTGCCCCGCTCAGCGTGAACCTTCGTTGCCATAACGACTGTAGAATGCGCCTTAATGCAAACAACCTAGTTGTTGTTGCGGGACCAAAAACATAATTCTCCAAAGTATAAGTGTTGAAAACATCATTACAATTAGTACACAAATAAAAAAGTTATAAACCATTCCGGATACTTTATTAACAGCCCTCGTACATATACTTTTACTGTTTATCAAACCCTTATTTTAGGGTGGTTTTGGAATCACCTCCATGTGCCACCAAAAATTATTTTAAGATAAACATCTACAACTCATAACTTTGTTTTTGTTTTCGAAAATTCGACTTTTGACCAGCCTACAGTTGTCGCCACATCGTATGGCACGTGCTTATGTTTTGTTTAACGTTCAATTACATTCGAACAAAATAAAAACATTTTGCCATACGATGTGGCGACAACTGTAAAATGTTCTTTTTGGAAAGGGTTAAGTAAGTGTTTAATTATGGATGTGAACCACTTAAGCTTACAGTTGTCGCCACATTGTATGGCACAATGTTTATAGTTTGTTCAAATGTAATTGAACGTTAAACAAAACATAAACACGTGCCATACGACGTGGCGACAACTGTAGTCAGTTTGATTTGCTGACTAAAGTACCGAAAAAATATGGGGAAAACCATAATTCATGTAACGTTTCGTGCTTTTATCACGCCATGGAATCACGTGACACAATGATGGCTGAAAATCTTCCGTATAGCGGACGAGAATTGAACTGGCAGAGCAGCCCATGCTAATCGAATGGAATGCTCTGCCAGGTCAATTCTCGTCCGCTATAATAATTTATATTATGTTGAAAAGTGACCGATTTGAAAACTGTTTGAAGCAGAGTGAGTGAATGGAGTTTTACGTCCCACTGAACAGCTAAGGTCATATGGAGACGGGACCTCCGTTTAAAGTCTCATCCGAAAGACTGATGAGGCGGGGGATCGAACCAGCGACCCCTGTGTTATAAGTCCAGCGCGTTACCACAGCACCGCCTCCGCCCCTGTGATTGAAGCAGAGACAGGATAGGATGTGGGACAATGTTCTGTATTAGCTGGATGTAAGATACATCTTTAAACAGCACCGTATCTTAACCCTTTCCCAAACAAGACCTGGTTTTGACGACGCTAATAGAAAAAAAAGATCAAGAAAAACATTGAAACAAAAGAAGAAACTGATGATAACCAGCAGTTTCTCCTTTTGTCTCAATATTTTCTCTGTCATATTTTATACAAATCCTATCTTTAATATCATCCATTTTGTCATTTGTGGCAATCGCCATAAATTTGTGTCGTTTGGGAAAGGGTTAATTAAGATATTCGCAACCATCTTAAAAGTTTAGTTCATCGTCAACAACTTTTTTATCATCTGATTTTGAAACATCTTTCACGTCAAGCAAATCCCTGAATAGACTCAGTGTACGACAAGTTCTCCACCACATACCGGGGATGTGGCTCAGTGGTAGAGCGTTCGCTTTGCATGTGAAAGGCCCCGGGTTCGATCCCCGGCATCTCCAATTTATTTTAGATAAATTTTGAAATGCAGCGTTTTAGATCAACCATTTGTTTGGTTCGAATATATTTTAGAACGAGGCATTAACGTAGAAGACCCATAATTAGTACCAAAAAGCCAGAGGCGAAATTTGAAAAACGCCAATTGTAATTCCTAAACTGTGTTACATTTCCATTCCAAATACACTCAACAGAATAAATTAAGGGTCAAGATTTTGAGATTACAATTTATATACAAAAATTCTCTTAGTACTATGTATTTATTTTCTAATAAGAAGTTCGTTATATCAGTAACAAAATTATACAGAAAAAAGTTTGATTATTTTCAGAAATTAAAGCGACATTACACCTGTAACACAGATACCGTCAGTTTTGCAGTGCTGAAATGGTGGTGGGCGGGGTAAACATTTTAACAAATCTTACAAATCAGGGCAAATATTGTCTTTTAGAAAAGTGTATGTCCTCCGCGTAATTAAATTGCTTCTCTTACTCATGTTCGAAAGAAAGGGTTTGGTTTCTGAATGTCCCTTTGAGAAATAAGAGCCCATACCTCGATGATGACTGAAGCAAGCTCCGATCCGTTGAAGGTATGCGTTATCGGGTGAAAATGTGACACTGAAGCATGTCCCATGCATGATCTATAGGGTTCATGTCATGTGTCCTGGCTGGCCAGTCCATACGCTCAACATCTTGATCATAAAGATACTGATTTACCTCTCAAGCACGATGAAAGATTGCTTGATCGTCCAAAAGCAAAAAGTCCTTGCCCATGATACCAGCGTAAGGAATAGCGCATGGTGCCAGGTTCTCGTTGAGCATTCACAGTTCCATTCATGAGCATGTGTAGGTCTGTGCGACCGTCCTACAAGATGCCAGCCAAAACAATAACTGACTTGCACCCAAAGTTATCGTGTTGGGTATTGCAATAATCTACGAAACGTTCATAACGTTGACGCCAGAAACGTCTACGACCACCATGAAAGCCCACACAAAATTTGGACTCGTCTGTGAGCAACACATGTCGGAAATGTCCCAGTTGCAAGTTAACGTCGGCGTAGGCAAACGCTAAGCGGTTCCTAAGGTTTTGTTACGTCAAGGGAGACCGTACCACGGGACGGCGAGCGCACAAGCTGGCATCATTCAGCCTGTTCAGAAATGTCTGTGGTGAGATTAGAACACCAGAGGCTTTTTCGACGTTTCCACTGAGAGCATCAGCTGATTCAAACCTCTGACGTTTAACCATAACATCAATTGAACGGTCGTCACGTTCCATGAAAACCTCACACGTCCACTCTGGGGATGTCAAGTGATGTTTCCTGTCTCCAGGAACTTTTCCCGAAGTCGTCGGATGACATTTTGGCCAACATCGTGCTCGTGGACCACATGGCGCTGTGTCTGCCTGCGAATAGCCGTCGACGGCTCTGGACGCTTCTGCTTCCGTCATATGACTTCTAGACGTGTTTAAACCCCGTCACTGCAGTGTTTCTCTGATTTTCGAAAGATTCGAGTCTCAATGTTGAAAGGAAACTTTTCATCGACACATTACAGACTTTCTTTACACCGTCATTACACCGGAACTTTAGGGGTAGTCATGTTTGGCACCACTCTCTTGCACACGGTTCATTCATTACATGTGAGGGTAACGAACGACAACTCTGCTCGGAGATTGGTTTGGCACAAGTTGGGCAAATTATGTGAGCAGTCACGGTTAAGTGAACAATGGTACAGACATGTACAGGTATTCTTCTAACGAAAACACACAGACAGTTTACATGAACATACTATAACACAAAGCTATAATGAATATAATTTGTGACCCTTAATTTATTTTGTTGAGTGTATAAACATACGCATTTTGTACGGTTTAGAATTTTGAATACATGCATACGTATGAAAATATTTGACAAAAATGTTCAAATTAACTCCCTTGCATATGAGTATAGAGTAAAATGATATTTGTAAATTTTTTACTTCTTGAAGCATAATCTTGAAATCCGGCACGGTGAATCAACTTATGTGAAGTGTATTTAGAAGTGTGTGTAATTTGATGCATTTCATATGGCTAGAAAGTGGTGTTTTTCATTATGGGTCTTCTACCTTGATTGTATTGTATTTATATCCATATTCTAGATAACGTAACTTTAGAATTTAATAATCTGGCCCATGGTAATATCCCATGAAGAAAACATTTTCTACTTTTTCATCTATTCTTTTTCCAAACCGTCTTCTGTTATGGAAATCAAATCATGCATTGATTTGAAAATGGCTATAGGTCGATGCTGTATTGAGAAGTTTTCATGCATATTCATTTTGGTTATTTGTATTAGGTAATTTTCGCTTGCATATTTCTTTGCATCGCAATTGTTTTCTTTTTTCGAAGGCCCATCAAGTGCCGATATGCATGATTAAAAACTGCCGAGTTTCATCTATCGAATAGAATGAAAATCAACATAAACCCACATGAGCTAATATTTTAGACTTTGTTTTTAATTTAGACGTACTGCATCCGAAATAATATTTAGATCTATAATCGGACAAACGGGAGTGATCGCTTTTTACTCAGCGTTCGACCTAGTTTTTGGACTAATGAAATTGCAGTATATGTATTAGATAGAGGCTGTATAGTAGATTCTACGCGATATAAACGTTCAAAAGGCGCAGCGTTTATGTCGCGTAGAATCTACTATACTGACTCTATCTGACTTAGTGTTCGTCAACCAATGAAAACATACTATCGAGCGGATCTTACTTTAATTACATCATTTTTGCCAAAATTATATCATTTTCCCCAAAAATAACGTCATTTTTCATAACTGCACAGGAAACGGGGGCTATGTATATCCGCGACACAAACTGACCGACAGTGCGTTTATGTGAAATATAGCGCCGTAATTTTCAAATATGCTGCAATTTCATAGGTCCAAAAACAAGGACGAACACTAAATTAAGATTTTGCCGCTATATTTCGCATAAACGGACTGTCGGCTAGTTTTTGTGACGTCTATATACATAGCCACGCCAAGTCTCCAATGTTAGCGAACACTAAGTCAGATAGAGTCTGTATAGTAGATTCTACGCGATATAAACATTCAAATGCGTTGCTGCGCGCATTTGAATGTTTATTTCGCGTAGAATCTACTATCTACTCTATTTAATACATAAATTGCAGTCACCCTCGTTTGTCGCAGTATAAATTTATATTACAGTGTGTTCATTTGTTTTCCTTTTCTTCTCTCTATGTTTCAAAATCATGTGTCAAAACCAGGGGTTGTTTGGGAAAATATTACAATCCCACAATTTCTTATATTTGAGCAATGGCGGAACAGTAATTGAATTTTGGTTTCCTATTTCCTTGTGAAGAGAACGTAAACGATGTCGAACTATCAAAATGTCGTATTTACGGATAAGCCGGGGTTTAAATTGTTGTATTTATTCCAGAACATCGTAAGTGTAGCTTTAAACAAGCTGTAGTTGCGAGTTTTAAGAAGAAAAACGGAAACATACGCCATATTGTCATCCCAATTGCGCAGCCGCGCTTACTCAAGTGAGTATTTCCACATAGCTACAGTATATTCATTTGACTTTTATTTTATTAAAGACAAAGACAAAATATTAGAAAGAAGTGATATAGGAAATCAAAGTATTCAGAGTTATTTTAAAAGGTAAAGCTTTGATATTTTTCTAACATTTATTTTCTTTACCTATAAAAACACAGATGAAGAACAAAGGTCAAAACATATGTTAAAGTGACATTTCACATATATTTTTTCATAGGTTTTATTTTTTTCTATTTGAAAGAGCATATTTTCTTAAGAAAATACTGAAAATTTCAAGCCAAAACATTGCACCGTTTACGAGAAATATATATTTTTGTGTTAAAATCAATCAAAATGATGTGGACAGCAATTCAGATATATGGAAATTTCCATTTCTTACTCAACTTTAAAGGCGTTTTTTTTTTGCTTATAAGCAAAAGCCTAAAAATCTGATAGCATTTATACACATTAGAATAGCCAATCATGGTGTCAAGTCATACTAAAAAATGAAATTGGATTGGTACCTACCTTTAAGCAAACGTTTTAAATTAAAAAAAGACAATCAAAATACGAATTAAAGTGACTAAATCACGCTTGGAACATAAATTTTATATTTGTTTGTCGTATTTAGTACTAATTTGGTCACACAATTGGTTGAAGCCCATTTCAATGTGAGGTCTCGAATTTCCAGGCCAGAATATACGAGTTTTACATAGGCCTACATCTGAATAAAGAAAAACCTTTTTTGGCAAGGAGATGGATCTGTGAACATTAACTGACAAAAACGAGAATATCCATTTTTTCACATTGGAAAACTGGTGTAGCGTTTTAACTGATGCAGCATTGTTTTAAAGATCAGTCAAAGAGAGCAAATCATAGGATCAGAATTAAAATAACCGTCTAATTTCACGTTTTCAGGAGGTTTTACCAAACTATCACTTCCATCATGGAGAATATTACACACGTCCAAAACAATACAGCTGATAACTTCACGGACACGGAAATCACGCTTAAAGAGCTGAACGACGTGGAAGCCAAGATTTATCATGGAGCTGATATCTTGTTTGGAACCCTCATTTTACCCGGTGTTATAGGGAACCTTCATGTTTTATACATCTATATCTACAAGAAGCCTCACAATACAACACGTGTCTATGTGCTTCTGCTGGCCATGTTGGATCTGATCACGTGTGGTGCCGTGTTACCCTTCAACATGGTGAACTGTTTACTGCCATATATGTACTTTGACGACGTGTCATGTAAAATATTCACGTTCCTTAACGGGTTTGTTACATTTGGGTCTGGGTACGCTCTCCTTGCAATAGCTGTTGAACGATATCGTAAGATATGCACCCCACATAAGAAACAAATAACTCTAAGATATGCTAAGGTGTCATGTTTATTGGTTATTGTGACTACGTGTACTTTAGGCTTTCCGACGTTTTTTATGTTTGGAAGCACCAGAATACCCACACACAAACCTGGATACTTTGGTTATGAGTGCCATTATCTGATTGAAACGAGAAACACATACTTCCAGTTCATTTATACATGTTCTATAGTCGTGCTCAGCTGCACTGCGTGCATTGCGCTTATCATTCTGTATGCTCTCATGGGACTTCAAGTGTTTAAACAGAAACGAAAAATGCAGGGAAGTAAAACAACACACAATGGTGGACATGCATCCAACGATACTTCTACACCAACACAAAATATCGAGTTGTCAAGTAATACCATATCAAAAAATAACACAACTGACACTTATAATTTATTTAACGCTAACATTGAGGGTGTCGTTCATGAATGCGCATAACAATGATCTTTCAGAAGTTACTCTATCCGACGTCAATGCTAAAAGTAGAGATGATCTAACAGGCGGACATGAAAACAAGAACCTAGATACAGATTTTAACAAG
Source organism: Fragum sueziense (assembly GCA_963680895.1). NCBI lineage: Eukaryota > Metazoa > Mollusca > Bivalvia > Cardiida > Cardiidae > Fragum > Fragum sueziense. The sequence continues at coordinate 1,794,109 of OY804598.1, forward strand.
AAAGAAAGCATCCAGGATATTTCTAACGCTCGACATGTATTGGCAGAGAAGTCAGACAGGTCAAGGAAGATGCAAAGAACCAGTTACACGTTTTTCCTCATCACTTTGTGTTATTTATTAAGCTACATACCACATCCAATATTACGTACTTACCAAGTTCTCAACATGGACTGGTATGAGAGTTTAGACTTTACTGGTCTGATCACCTTCCACACCGCACTTGTTACTCTGTATTTCAACAATGTCGTCAACTCATTTATCTACGCTATCTGCGACAGTCAATTTAGACACGGTGCAGAGTTAAGTTAGAAGTGGGAATGATAATCTCAGAGGCGCGCACGGTGCATTTTATCTCGTTTAAGCTAAGAAATCAAACAAAACAAGCCTTGAAGCGGACGATTTTTTGGTGTGAACGTTTGCCAAAAGTCACAAGGGTAATCCGTCGCTAAAACGTTCAAATCATATAGGATGGTATTTGCCAAGCGAGCTCAAATCCTTTCCGACCTTCTCTCTCATATAGTGCATGTGGCTCAGTGGTAGAGCATTCTCTTTGTATCTGAAAGGCCCTGGGTTCGATCATCGGCAACTCAAAGGGACTGTTTTACTTGAGAGATTTTGTAGATAATCTTTTATTGTTTTAACACTCCAAGGATAATTTTTATATTTTGCTACTCATACAACTTCCGTAAAATGATATCATTGTATGTATCCGGGTGCTCATTGCTTTCAAATCATCATTAAAGATCGAGCAAAGACTAATTATCAGTTTTATGGATAAAAAAAAAAAAACAAATATAGTTTGTAGGATTTAGAAAAAAAGGGATTACACAAAAGAACCCAATACACGGATAAACAGTTTTGAATTTTAACCAGAAGTAAGGTGCCCATTGTAAAATATTCAGACATTTGGGCTTACATACAGAGCCTCCCCCCCCCCCCCCCCCCCCACACACACACATTAAACTGCTTCCTACCAGTCTAGAATTTATGATTACCTGGAATACTTTATGGACCCCTTTCTAGATCATGGCTGGATTATTGGGGGTTTTAAAAGCCATCTTTTAAATAAAAATTTTATATACCGGTATATTGGTTTGACAGAGGACTAATCCGAGTCTTCTCTGGTGTAAATACGCTCTTTGATATTTTGATTTTTCGCTATTTACATCAGAGAGCGTTGCTCTTTGAAAACAGCGGAAAGTTCGGTAACGTTACAAGTAGTGAAGCTTTGTTTTTGTTTATCATATCGAATCACTCGGTAAAACACTGTAGGGTATAGATCAATAAATCATTTTTTGTCATACCTGACCAAAAATTTAATTTCAAATCGGCTTGCTGGAAGAGTATAACCTTTGGTTTTGAATGGAAGGTCAATGTAAACAAAGGCTGCTCAGGTGAGGGTTGTTGCAAAACATTGCCTATAAACCTTTTAGAAATACTTTATGGTCGTAAACTTTTCAACATGTATGACAATAAATGGTTCATTGATCGATACCATCAGGGGTTTTAATGATAGCGTTTAAGATCGGACGGTGAACGATGCGCAACAATTTGTTGAGAACTTTTTGATTTTTTCAAAGAGCAACGCTCTCTGATGTAAATAGCGAAAAATCAAAATATCAAAGAGCGTATTTACATCAGAGAAGACTCGGATTAACAGAGGACATGACACAAATAAGAAAGCAATCATGAATTAGTCAAATGGGAAGACCATTTTTGTGTATCAATTAATAATACTTAGGCTACTATACAGAGTGAAAGAAACTCTGGTTTCTGCTTTAATACGAACCAATAATAACCCCTGGGAAATGGCTGTACAAACAAGATTCTTAAATTACGAGCAACGAGGATAAAACCAATTTGCATTTTGAACAGGAACACAATTACAGAAACGAAAAGACGACAATTTGAATCTTCTGTAGGACGCGTTTTTCTGAGAACAAAAGATCATTATAGTACAATTTTATTTCTAGAATGTCTAGAAGTCAATGAGCATCGAATGGATATGACGTCGATTCTCATTAACAACTTCGTAACTACAGTTGTGAACAGGCTGTAGTTACGAGGGTTTGATGAAAAGCAACGCTATTAAAGTCAAATTACCTCGAGGTCAATTATGTCGTTCGCCATGTTAGAAGTTTGTAAAACCATATCAATAATAAACTGTTAACGTTTAAGCAATTCTCACGGAAATATTTTGCACTAAGAAACGCATAGATCTATAGGGAGGTAAAATCTAACATGCAACCAGGGAATATGTCATCCAAAAAAGTAAACACGGTTGCGTAAACTGTGCAATGCACATTAAATGATGTATGAAACCCTACTCTACCAGATCATTGTACCCAGCCAAAAGACGAGCATTTGTATCAACGGGCAAGTTATTTGTCATTTATCAAACAACTAGATTTCAGTGTGATACAAAATCAAGGTGGTGCCGATTACAAGTTCGGTGGTAATAAATGATTGAAATGTGTATGTTACAGTAAAGAAAACATTCAAAAAAGGAGAAAATGGTGGTACCAAGCTTTGTTTTTAGGGACGTCAAGACCAGGTATTATCCAGGAAAGTTTAACGATGACTCTTGCTTTTGCATTAACCCATTATCACACAGTGACTCCTTTTAACTTACTTACAAGAATGTCTTGGGGGAGAACATTGTGGTAAATGAAGAAATGGCTTGCGACAATAAATTTCTTCATTTTCCACAATGTTTTATTACCAAAAAAAAGGAAAGATTCTTAAAATTTTATCAACTTGAAATTGTCGTCTGCAATATCTTTCAAATTGGAACAGTCCAAACTGTTGCCGTCTGGTAATGGGCTAAGCGAATGGAGTATCACTTCACAAAGGTGGTATAGTGCATTTTGCCTTTTATCATTACATTGATCAGAGTGAGTGAAAACTTACTTGCACTCAGGAATCCGACGTTATCAAAGTATCACATTGTGAGGGTTTTGTATCTCAGATATACTAGTAATCTATCTAGATAGAGATCACTTAACGTATTCCATCTAGCATTAGATACCAAACACTTTGTGCAATTCTGCCCCCATCTTCGACCTTTAAAGTGACACTTCACATTTATTTCATTTTTTTTTTAAAGAATGTCTTGATGCAAAGAGCGTTTATTCTAATGCATAGAAATGCTATCGGTTTTTTGAAGTTGTTATTTTTAAGCGAAAAATACGCCTTTAAAGTTGACACAGAAATGACAAATTCTATATAAATCTGAACTGTTGTCCACAACAATTTGTTTAATTTTAAAACAAAAATACATGTAGATATTTCTTGTAAACGGTTCAATATTTTGGCTTCAAATTTTCAGAATTTTCATTAGAAAACATGCTCTTTAAGATAGAATAAAAGTAAAATCTATATTAAAATTATTGTGAAATGTCACTTTAACGTGAAAAATACAATGTTCCATCGCCACGGATGACGAATGAGTCACACGAATTGGTTTGTATCTATTGATGGGTAAATTACCTTAATGCGGAGTATATTATACAGAGTGTCCAAAAAAAAAAAAAAAAAAAAAAAAAAAAAAACCAAAAAAACGGAACCCTAATTCAAAGTCAAATATTTTAGAGCGTAAGCAAAAAATCTAATTTTTGAATTTGCAGTACTGAAGATACATTGTTTTTGCATTTGTGTTCCAAATTTCACTTAGAAATATGCTTCGGTTCAAAAGTTATAAGCAAATTAATAATGACCCCAAAAAAACCCGATCTGACATGATATTGATTTTTGCGTCTTGTTTGTTCGTGAAAGCGCACTAAAGGTCAGCTGTTGAATTCTGTACCGTTGTACATGTGTGTACCGATTTTGTCAAAATTTAATATGTACACGATCTGTACGTTCAAATTGAGTATTGTCTAACCACATTAAACTGATACTGATTAATTTTCGTGCGCAAAGTCCGTTAGTTGAGTGTCTTAACAAAACATTGCCGAAGTGAGGTCATTACATATGCAGATGTACCGGGTTAATCTTGCTGGATAATACATAGGGTGGTTGTTTGATTTAATTTCAAATTATCATGTGATTCATTTCACATGGCGCAGTTTTTACTTTTATTTTGATAAAGTACAAGCATGGTATGCTTCCTAAAATTAGTCCAGCGTTAATTGTCTTGCATAGTATACATTTCTGTGGACAATGATTTAATTCTTTTTGGTGAAGTTTGTGTTATTTGTGTTTTGCATAAAGGTCAGTGTCAGGTCAAATGAAACCAGTAATACTTTTAAATTGAGCGGTGATCGGCATGTTGGTCAGGAATAAAATAAGTGCCTATGATTATTATTCATGATTATGTGATGCACTTGTATATTTTGTTGGTATTCAGTTTAGTTACATCGCAGCTCGCAGCATTAACATTTTATTTATTAGCAAAAAAAGATGAAATGAAAATGCACTATTGTGAATACAATGTTTCAAAATCATTTTTGTATTGTATTGAATATATTAACCTATTGTATAGCGTCAATTTATTCAATGAGTGAAGGCGCGCGCTGCAAAACGAAAAGATCGATATCGTGTTAAAATGGTTTTCCGTGTATATTCATTTGAATGTCAATATTTTCAAAACTAATCATTATTTTTCGACCAAATTTTAACCGCTAATAGAAAACTGTTGTTGCTATTGCATATGTAAATTTGGTGGAGAAATATTGCTTGATACATGAGAAATATACTTTCAAAAATGGATTCCGTTTTTTTTGACACTCTGTAGACTGTAATGTTCAGCTTTTAACTTGGTACAGTCTCATTTTGTTGCTTTGTTGCCCAAACAAGACCTGGCCCCGGTTTCTCGAAAAAATTAAGTATATTCTCATGAGAACATGCTCAACTTCAAAGGGATGCTCTCCAACGTTGAAGGGTATTCGATTGAAGTTCACGCGGATTTCGTGCGATTTGAGCACGGTGCTCAGATTTGAGCATGAGAACGTACTTAAGTTTTTTTTTTCGAGAAACCGGGGCCTAGTTCTGACGTTCCTAATAGAATTGGCATTCAGACAAGAACGAGAATATTGATAATCAGCATTTTCCCCTTTTGCCTCAATACGTATTCAGCTATATTGTACACAAAATTTTATCTTTTAAAACATCCAATTTCTCTTCTGCAGCTGCTTTCAAGATAAAGCAGTCGAAGATGTTGCCGTTTGGGAAACTGTTACACGTTACCACCGCAGGGACATTTGTGGGAAGCAGATTTTGTAAAATTTGCTTCTCTATGCAGCCGTCTCTCTCTGCACTTTACCATTCTCTGCATACCACACAATCTTCCGGTCCTCCTCACTATAAATAGTTCTATCAAAAGCAACGATTATTGAGGTAGCAGTCATTCGAATATTCAATATGTAAGTCTGAAGTTATACATGTAGATATTGAATTGTGTGACTGAAAATAAAACGTTCAATTAATCAAGTCTCTAAAAGAAGAAAAGACCGACGTAGTAATTTGCTTTATTATGGTTCAAAGATCAGTCCAATGGCCTTCCTTGTAAATGGGTCAGTCAAGTTAACTTAACTATGAAATATATTCAAAGCTATAAATAGATGCATGGAATCAAAGTATTCAAGGTATTCAAATGGATAATCAAAGTACCTAATCAAAGTACTCTACGAATCAAAGTATTCAAGGTATTCAAATGGATAATCAAAGTACCAAATCAAAGTTCTATACGAATCAAAGTATTCAAAGTATTCAAATGGATAATCAAAGTACCTAATCAAAGTACTCTACTTCTGGACAGGCCTACATTATTAACAAATTTGCTTCCCAACAGTGCTTTCAGTACTTTGATTTCCCAAATAGATTGTATCTGTTCACATTGTAACATTGATTTGTTTCTCGACCATCAATTCAACCACCTAGCGTTTGGAACCAGACAAAATTAAGTTCCTGATTAGTCGAGTGCATGATTTTTATCCTGAACAAGCAAGAGCTGTCTTACCAAGGTTAGAATGACAAAAATCACACATTTCTGCCAGACGTCGGATGAGTCGAATTTTGTTTAAGTCGGAGTGAAAGTCTGGTCTCGTCCTCATAAATGGATATAAAATACAAAAGATATAATTTCGAAATAGGATTAGCTATTGAATTATAGTAGGAAAGGATAGAAATTGCTCGCCTCTAGCGATTTCTTTAATCGAAACCGAACAAAATTGGATAAGTCGAACTCTATGTGTTGACATGTTGAGGTAGGCCCTATTGCAGGCCCCCTTGACCTTGACACAACGAGTATTGACTGTATTTGAGTATTAACCTTTATGTTATACAATTTACCATTTGTATCTTAAAACATATATCACCGGACTCCCTTTAAAATGGCATTGAAATTAAATTTTGATGGTCAAAAAAAAAAAAAAAAAAAAAAAAAAAAACCTAAAGCAAATTCAAATTGGTAAGTGTCAATGAGATTTGACAACCAACGTCTTTGTATCTGGAAACATGTCTTCGTCGACGTATTCGCATTTCACAGCTAGGCTGACCTGGAGCCCTGATGGGATCAAAACGGATTTTTCGTGGCTCATAATATATAGATATTTAGGGAAAAACTGACCCCTTTTAGTAAATATTTGACCTTATTCCATGTTACCAAAACGCATACCAAATCTGTAAAGGAATGCAACACAAATTTGAGGTCGAAAAGTTTGTCTGAATGTTAGATAAATCGAAAAACAATTTGACACCAGATGAATTTTAAATGGAAAACGGCTTTTATGCTTTCAGGGAAAATCTTCTCAACAACTGAAGCGATCTTCCATAACCAAGCTCTCAAAATCTAATTTTCCACAAAGAAGTTGACGTAATGAGGACAGGGAAATTCACGTGAAATACAAATTAGAAACCTCTTACAGAGCCAAGGTTTTTCTAACTATTTGCGTCACTAACAAAAAAAAGTCTCCAGACAACATTGATGCAAAACAAGAAACTGATGATAACCAGCATTTCTCGTATATGATTTAAATATGTTCTGTACCATATTTATACAAACCGTGTTTTAATCAACATCCACTTTTTTCTCAGCAGCTTTCAATTTGTGGCATCCGAAAATTTTGCTGTTTGTGAATGGGTTAAAGGTATACTGAGCAAAAATGAAAACTTTACACCTACATTGCTTGTCATATTTCTTCTAAATACAACAAGTAAAGAAATTAAATGAATGACCTTCGCATTGTTATTTGACTTGTTTGTGCCAAACACTAAACGTTTTGTTGATCTTAATAACAGGGATGAAAAACGGACCCTTTAAGTGTAGACCTTGAGCCACCAATAACCCCTGCTCCCCCCCCCCCCAGGGGGAATTTTGAAGGGTATGATTTTCTGAAAGCTTATAACAAATGCTACAAGATGTGCGTTGTTTGCACTCTGGCCGTTGGGGCTTTTGGCTGTAACCCTTATCTAAAACCCTTAACCCTTTTATTTTTTTTATTCAAATATACAAACATTTATTTGGTCATATCTTCATTGAATTTTGGCCTACATATGTCAATATGGTATCAAATGAAAGCTTATGACTTGCTCTTTCATTTGTAGTTATTTTATGCAAATTAGCTCATTTGCATATTCATGAATATTAATGATTTCCCTTAAAATTTCCATTTTTTGGCGAAAACTTGATAAATACTTTCTTAAAAAAGACGTTTTTGTGCAGGGGGAATTTTGTAAACATGGTTTATCAGTAAGAACAATTTATTAGAAACATTTTGAGCCTTGTTTGCACTCTGGCGGTTGGGGCTTTTTGGCGTGACCCTTATCTAAACCCTTAACCCTACCAAATTGTTCATTCAAATTTTGACAATGAATTTGGTCATATCTTGGTTGAATATTTACACACAGATGTCAGAAAGGTATCAAATCAAAGCTTATGACTTGCTCTTTCATTTTAAGATATGTTATGCAAATTAGCTCATTTGCATATTCATGAATATTAATTATTATTCCTAAAATTGCTATTTTCGACCAAAATCTGGTAAATACTTTCCAAAACAAGACACTTTTGTGCAGGGGAATTGTGTAAACATAATTAATCTTAAAGTTAATCATATATGAAACATTTCGAGCGATTTTTGCACTTTGGCTGTTGGGGCATTTGACCAAAACCCTTACCTATACCCTTAACCCTATAAAATTGTTCAGTCATTTCAAAACGTTTTGTATCATATCTTGGTTGAATATTGACCTACAGATGTAAGAATGGTATCAAATGAAAGCTTATGACTGTCCCAATAATTTGCCATAAATTTTATACAAATTATCTCATTTGCATATTCATGAATATTAATGACATTACTTAAAACTGTGACCTTTTTAGCGGGTATTTGGAAAATACTTTCAAAAACATTGTGTTTCTACTCAAGGAGAATCATGTAAACATAGTTTATCTTAAAGAACATTTTATTAGAAAAATTTTGAGCAATGTTTGCAATCTGGCGGCTGGGGCTTTTGGCCGTGACCCTTATCTAAACCCTTAACCCCATCAAATTTTTCATTTGAATTTTCAAAACGTGTTTGGTCATAGCTTGATTGAATATTGACCTACAGATGTAAGAATGGTATCAAATGAAAGCTTATGGATGACTCTTTCATGTGCTATTATTTTTATGCAAATTAGTTCATTTGCATATTCATAGGAATTAATGATTTTCCTTAAAATTGTGATTTTTCAGCGAAAACCTGTTAAATACTTTCAGAAAATACTTTCAGAAACAATGCGTTTCTGTTCAGGGGGAATTATGCTAACATGATTTATCTTAAAGAACATTATAAAAATAACGTTATGAGCGATGTTTGCACTGTGGTAGTAGGAGCTTTTGGCAAAACCCCCTATCTAAACCCTTAACCCTATCAAATTGTCCATTAAAATTTTCAATATGTTTTGGTCATATCTTGATCAAAAATTGACATACAGACGTCATAATGGTATCAAATGAAATCTAGTGAATTGCTTGTATATTGGCAATTTGCTCATTTGCTTATTCATGAATATTATTGATTCTTTAAATGTTTGGGATAAAACCACATTTATTGTGGAAAATCCATAAAATGTATTCCATTTGACAGTGCTAGAGTATATGTTATATAGTAACCCTGTAATGTTAAGTACATAGTAGCCCTGTTATGTTTAGTACAATAAATGTTGATGATTCTTTGCATTAAATAGACATTCTAGTGTTGATCTATGTCAGTTTCCATTATGATAACCTAGCCAAACTCACAGAGTGTAAGTAATTCCAAGATTGCCACCAAGTGTGATGTTTATCATTTTTGGTCAAATTGTCCTAGAACAGTGCAAACAGTAAGTGTCTTAATATGGGATTTCATATGCTGATCTAAACGAGGTTTTAGTTGTAGTATTTAAATATCAGGAAAGTATTGAACTGAAGATATCTATGGCTATCGAATGCCATCCTTGAAAACATATGCCATATTGAAAGATATTGTTTATGTATCGCAAGGGAACTATTTTCAATCCATTGTGAGGTTATATACTATGCTGAAAGCACATATAAGACATATTCATTCGGAAGAATTTTAATGTACATTCAGCATGGGCTGTCGATAGTATGGATCAGTACACAGTTCACATCTGTTCTGATTTGATACAGACAAATAAATGCATCGTAAATGACTGCAATAATCTTTTGATTGTAATCGTTTATTGTCTGTACTCTAGCTACATACATACAGCGAGTACATTTCTTGATTTATGCATCTGATACGTAGGCTTTACATATGGCACCCCAAGCTTAAATTATCTGAAGTTAAAATACCTCAATAGAGCATAAAGGAATGGTAACACCAGTGTCCCTGATCTGTCAGCCACACATCAAATACACTTAAGGCCAACAAATTGACTTGGCTATGAGGAATACACAAGGAAGGGCTCTCCAGATGGAATAAAATCATGCTGTTTTCTCAATGTGAAGGGCAAAAAATGGAGCTTGACAATTGCTTAACAATGTTATTCTGCTATATGTATGCAATTTGTCTACATTCCAGGATCTCTATTCAGACATAGAAATTACAAAAATAATTGAAATAATTAATTTTATATGTGTATTAGAATAAAGTCCCGCATGTTAGACACCTTTGTATCATCATATGGCATTTAATAAAATGTTAATGTTCAAAGTCCTATTTTGCGGCAATTTTGGATTCATCAAAGAATAACATTTTGTCAACTAAACTAGATATAAGCAAGAACACCAGTACAATACATGGAATCAATTAAACTTATTTGCACTTAAACAATAAAGATTTAAAAAAAAATCAAATGGAAACTAAATACATACATTGATAATAAGATTTATAGGAACAAAATATGATGGGTTGCACACTTTAAAATCGCAGTTACTTCCAAACAAAACATCAAATAGATCTCAAACAAGGCTTAGATGTTGTTAAAAGAGTGAACATGGATATTAGATGGTTAAAAACTCACGAGACAGAAAAAAATCCCACCTTTTGGTAGGTATTTAACTTGAAAACAATCACAAATTGTAGACAAATCATTAATATACATGCATATGCAAATGAGCCAATTTGCATAAAATAACAGCAAATTAAAGAAAAAGTCATTAGCTTTCATTTGATATCATTCTTACATCTGTAGGTCAATATTCAATCAAGCTATGACCAAACACGTTTTGAAAATTCAAATGAAGAATTTGATAGGGTTAAGAGTTTAGATAAGGGTCACGGCAAAAAGCCCCAACCGCCAGATTGCAAACATTTCTCAAAATTTTTCTAATAAAATGTTCTTTAAGATAAACTATGTTTACATGATTCCCCTTGAGTAGAAACACAATGTTTTTGAAAGTATTTTCCAAATACCCGCTAAAAAGGTTACAATTTTAAGTAATGTCATTAATATTCATGAATATGCAAATGAGATAATTTGTATAAAATTTATGGCAAATTATTGGGACAGTCATAAGCTTTCATTTGATACCATTCTTACATCTGTAGGCCAATATTCAACCAAGATATGATAAAAAACGTTTTGAAATGACTGGACAATTTCATAGGGTTAAGGGTTTAGGTAACGGTTTTGGCCAAATGCCCCAACAGCCAAAGTGCAAACATCTCTCAAAATGTTTCATGTATGATTTTCTTTAAGATTAATTATGTTTACACAATTCCCCTGCACAAAAATGTCTTGTTTTGGAAAGTATTTACCAGATACTGGTCGAAATTAGCAATTTTAGGAAAAATAATTAATATTCATGAATATGCAAATGAGCTAATTTGCATAACATATCTTAAAATGAAAGAGTAAGTCATAAGCTTTGACTTGATACCATTCTGACATCTGTGTGTAAATATTCAACCAAGATATGACCAAATTCATTTTCAAAATTTGAATGAACAATTTGGTAGGGTTAAGGGTTTAGATAAGGGTCACACCGATAAGCCCCAACCGCCAGAGTGCAAACAAGGCTCAAAATGTTTTTAATAAAATGTTCTTACTGATAAACCATGTTTACAAAATTCCCCCTGCACAAAAACGTCTTTTTTAAGAAAGTATTTATCAAGTTTTCGCCAAAAAATGGAAATTTTAAGGGAAATCATTAATATTCATGAATATGCAAATGAGCTAATTTGCATAAAATAACTACAAATGAAAGAGCAAGTCATAAGCTTTCATTTGATACCATTTAGACATCTGTAGAACAATATTCAATGAAAATATGACCAAATAAGTATTGTAAATTTGAATGAAAAAAATGATAGGGTTAAGGGTTTTAGATAAGGGTTACAGCCAAAAGCCCCAACGGCCAGAGTGCAAACAATGCTCAAAATGTTTCTAAGATATTGTACTTTATGAAAAACTATGTCTACAAAATTCCCCCTGGGGGGGGGGGGGGGGGGGGGGGGGGGAGCAAACATGTTTCTGGCCCAGGGACTAGTGTGACAGGGGTCCGTTTATCAGATGTACAATTTGAACGGATTTTTTTCACAATTTAAACCCCCAGAAATCAGAGCAGAAGAATGCAAACCATACCAGACTGCCCGGAATGGTTGTCTGACAAATTACCATTCAGAAAATGTAAAGAAGCTTGCATAACATTGTTTGAGCTTTTACAAAATGATGTTTGAAAAGCAGAATTTTCATTATGTTGCAAAGCTCGAAATTTACAATTGCAATCTCAATAGGAAATTGAAATCGCTATTGCATGGACAACTGGGAACAATCCCTAGTCGAAAAAAGGTTCAAAAATCCCTTGAAAGGTCTGCATGGTGTTGAAAAAAAAGCAATCGAAAACCCTGATGAACAGCAAACATTTTAAATTCCCTATATGTTTATGTCAAAGGGAGGTAATTCACAAAATTGGCGGATTATACCTTTAATTTAGAGCCTGTTACAAGTGATAAGAGAGATTATTTGTGTTTTTTGGCAACCCGGATATGACGAATTCCGAAAATAATGAACGATTTCCTGCGCATGCGCATATGTGACATTAGATGAAATTAGCTCTAAACGCATTAAGGGCCGTAACTCTGACATTAAAGTAGACAATGCAATGAAATTTCGACAAAATGATTGCTGAAAGTCTGGTAAATAACGTCAAAATATTACTTCAGGCTTACATTTCGATACTTTTCTAGAAACAAGAAATATTGCAGTTTAAAGTTTTCAATTTTGTTCAGTATATTATCGACATTTATGCTGAGAGTGCATCTGCAGAGCCTTTCGTGTGATTTTGAATTCTAAAAGAGTAAAATGATAATATATACTGAGAGGCAAAAGAAAGTATACACCTTTTGTCTTTAAATATCTCTCTTAATTTCCATCATATCGACGCAAAATTCTGTTCATTTCTTTTCTACATATAGACCAATAATACAGAGTTGATAAATTTTACCTGAAATTACTGGACTGCTCATACTATTGCTACATGCCGATTTTGCAAACTTTGCACGTGCGACTTAGTGGAGCATCAAACATTGCTGTTAGTCCGTTTTTAATTTCTTTACTCTTTATCACAACAAATCACAACGTTAAATTTTCTATAACATTATCACACAATTCTCGCTGGCTGGTTGAAATTGATCAATATGTCATTTTTTTGCACTAAGACCCATTTTTCTATGACGCAGCATGATTCGAAAGAAATGTGACACTCTGTACACATAGTAAGGTAGCGAGAAACATTCTGCGAAAATTTTATCAAAATCCGTCGATAAATTTAGAAGATGTTACGTCAGATAACTTGTTTCTATCAAGCCCCCTTTTGCCATGACGCACCGTAATAAGGAAAATCACTAACAATGTACGCATAGTCCTAGGTGACTAGACTTTTTCTATGAAAATTCTATCAAAATCCATTCATAAATGTAGGGGATGTGTCAACGTATATGCTTGCATTAATTTAGCGATTAAGTCCCTTTTTTCGATGACACTGTATGCTATGAAAAAACCGTCGCACCGAAAGAAAAGATATATGGACGGATAGGCTGAGAAGGTTACATCAATAGACGAATAACTTCGGCGGCGTTTAAAAATCGTTCGCAATCTATTAATCGGTATGGGGGGGGGGCTAAAGGCATTGTCCTGAATATAGGGGGGGAGGGGCTAATTTGGATTTCCCCAAAATTTTCAGTGTAAAATTTAAAAAAAAATCGGCATTTAGGTTAGTTTAGCCCCCCCCCCCCCTCCCTAGCCCCTCCTGTTCCTACGGGCCTGTATAAAAAGTATGATGAATAGACGGCAAAAACGTAAAAGTAGTGAAGATGGCAAATGTCATGGGCGTTTTTAAGTTTGGATGTGAAGCATCCGAACGTAGATTCAACAAAACCGCATTTAAGAATGGCGATTTAAAATTCCGCATTGCCGACATAAGATGAGATTGCGGTAGACTTTATCATACAGTCGACGCTCGTTATGTCGACATCGGATAAGTCGAATCTTCGCTTAAGTCGAAGTTCAAATCTGATCCCGTCCTCATCAATGGACATAGCCTTTTTTCAAACAAAATAATTTCGAACTGAATTATAGCCATTGAAATATAACTTAGAAAAGGATAGAAATTGCTCGAAACGAGCAATTTCTTTCCTTTCCCTACTATGTTTCAATAATAATCGTAAATGATTAGTTCCACAAACGGTCAAATATCAACTTTATCGAAGCCGAACAAAATCGAATGAGTCGAACTCCGGATATCTCGAGGTATTTTGACGGACCCTCCGGCTTCGACAAAACGAGTGTCGACTGTATTTCTACTTTTCTCTCATGGTTTTTCTGTACAATAACCTGTCCACTTTCAGTTGTTAGCTCCACTGGCCGACAGGCCAGCGGGCTATTGTCATGGCGGTGTGTCCGTCGTGCGTGCGTCCGTGCGTCCGTGCGTCCGTCCGTCCGTAAACTTTTTCTTTAAAAATCTTCTTCTCAAAAACTACCGAATGGATTTCAATCAAACTTCACAAGAATGATCCTTGGGTGACCCTCTCTCAGATTCCTTCAAAGAATTTTGATTGAATCAAAATAAGTTATCTACCCTTGAATGTCAAAAATAGCTGGTTTTGACTTTAATTTTACTGTACAATCCACAAATATTAACCAATCAAGACAAAACTAATTCAGAATGTTGGTGACTATAAAATCTTGCCTTGGTTTAATTTTCAGCTTGATTTGAATTTTACATCATGCGTTATGTGCCCTTGAAATTGACAAAATTGCCATTTTCGACTCTATTTTGACTTTGTTTTCACTCTAACAACTACAAATATTGATCAATCAAGACAAAACTAGGACATAATATTGAAGACTATAAGATCTTGCCTTGGTATAATTTTCAGCTTGATCTGAATATTATAACATGCGTTATGTGCCCTTGAAATTGACAAAACTTCCATTTTCAGCTTTATTTTCTCTTTGACAACCATTAGTATTAAAAAATCAATACAGAACTTTCACAGAATCTCACTGACCATTGGATCCTATTTGCTTGTAATTTTCAGCTTGGTCATGCATTTGGTTTTTTGCGCAGCCTGAACCTTTGAAAAATTCAACAAGACAAACAGTCAGGCCTGTGAAGCGCTTCCAGACCGCCAGGGCTGTCTAGTTTTTATATATCATACATGCATAGTTAAAGACGACTATATCAATTACCTTGGTCATATCGCGGCGGATGGACTAATAGCCATAGATTTTGTGCTAAAAATAGACTAAGCATAAAGTTAGGTTTTGATAAACTGTCGGTGTTGCTATTTGTTTGTCCGAAATTACGTCACGGTAAACCGGATAAAATCGTTCCCTATTCTTTGGGTTTCAAAATCAGCAATGTTCTCACAGGGTCAGTGTTGTCGTGAAATAACTGGTGGTGAACTCGGCCAACGCGAGGGACGTTTTTCGCTAAAACAAGGTACAGATATTTTGCGTTTAAATGTGAGTTTAAAGATCTGATTGGATAGTTTTTTTAAAAATAACAATGAATTTGTTCTAAGAATAGAACGGACTTACCGATATGTATTGACAAACCGTCTGTGTTGTTATAAAATCTCGTAACCACGGCTTTATCGAAGCCGTAGTTACGTTATTTTATAACAACACCGACGGAATACTGATTTGATTTAAACATATTTTATTCCCATAAACATAGTAATTATTTACAAAACATACATTTTTTATGAAATTTTACAAACAGTTAGGCAAAAGGGTTTGGCCACAAGTTCTGTCAACTTAGAGACGGCCGTTCCATTTTGAAACTTACAAAAATCAGTCTTCTGAAAACATGGATATTCAAATTTTCTTAACCATTATTATTGAATCATAGGCATGAAGACAGTTGAGTTCCAGTTATAGTATAGAAATCTAGCATGGCAATTAATATCAAAATCTAGAAAAATAAAATTAAATAGGTCAGTCAGTGTTCGAAAGGGATAAGGGTTGTATTTACTTTTGCTACTACCAAGCATTACCCATCAAACCTTTTAGTATCTTTAATGAACTTTTGAACGCAGCTGGAAATTATAGAATTTTCCTCAAAATTCAGGGTATCAGACCCAAACAGCAATAATCTTATCGAAAGCGGAAGAAATTGGCGTAAATTGCGAAATAAGCTTAATCGTGATTCTACGAAGTTTGGGCATTTGAAAAAATAATGATCAGCATCTTCTTCCATATATCCACATCTACATCTGGGTGATGGGGAAATATGATTTGAGAAGAGATCAAAGTTTAAGTTACTACAATTGTTTCTTAGTCTCGTGTGCAAAACTGAAAATCTTCTTTCTCCTACAAAGTAGTATTTGGGTACTGAGGTCACAGCGAAACGTTGTAATATGTTTGATTTAAATATTGAAAGAGAAGGTATGGATTTTACGTTATCAGGAAGTTCGTTCCAAATGGATACGGCCGAAGGAATAAATGATCTAGCAAAAAGCTCTGTTCTACAATTGACAATATCAATATCATAAGCATTTCTTAACGAATAATTAGTTCTTTGGTTGACTCTATGTGGAAATATTTCCTTTAAATAATCAGGTGTTAGACCGTTCATAATTTTGTAAATGCAAATGATCTTTTGATATTTACGCCTATCTGCAAGTGTCAACCATCCAGTTTCTTTGTAGAGATTAAACATAGAAGCAGATCTGGTGATACCGGTTACTATTCGGCGTATTCGCGCGGCCTCAATTTGGATTTTTTTCAAGAGTATCCCTTTCCCGAGCAGTGCAGTTATCCCATACTACATGTATTGCAGCATATTCAATGATTGGCCTTATATTAAATATGAAATGTAAATTTGTTGAAGTGAATCTCGTTTTAATCTGAATTTTAGGTTTCTCATAACACCTAAAAGATTTGATGCAGATTTTGAAATGTTATCTGTATGTTCAGTCCATTTAGCATTTCTACTCAGTGTCAGTCTTAGGTGTTTATGGCTACTTACAAATTCAACTGAGACATTATTGAATTATAGTAAGTAAGGGGGCTGATTATTCGTATTTGAAAGAAACATGGCAACTGTTTTTGATGGATTAAATGTTACCAACCATTGATAAGCCCACTGAGAAATTATTTGTAAATCATGATTAAGAATGCCATCGATGTCAGGGACGTGTGTTCATGGAATACTATGATCGCGAAAAAACGCCCTACGCTTTGGCCGAGTTCACCACCAGTGGAAATGGCCATATGCGATTTCTTATGTAAGCCTATATCGTGTAGGCCTATTGATGAACATTTAAATGCTAACAACTGCCACACTAACATGTTCTATGGTAATCGAGAGCTTCTATTAATAACTATAATTAGATTACCATGCCTAAGAAATAATCACGGTGGGGATTGTGCATGCTGGGATGGGTAAATCTACGGACAAATTTGCCTCGCTTCAGGTTAGACATTTTGCAATAACTTCCTTATTTTTGTGTCAATTCAAAAACAGTTTGTTGTATGTACCCTGCCTTACTGAGCTCTTTCCTCTGATGTATGCTTTACACGAAACCTGTTTGTACTTTTTGCGAAAAGTGATCCCAACCGACCAGAAAAACGACAAAAAAATCTGATCGTTTTTCAGGTCAGTTGGGATCAATTTTTGGGAAAAATATGGAGAGGTTTCAAATAAGTAATACACCTGAGGAAAGCGCTCAGTAAGGCGGGGTACATGCAACAAACCGCTTGAAAATTGACTCAGAAATAAGAAAATTATTGCACAATTTTATACCTGAAGCGTGGCTTTTTTTTGTCGTAGACGTTATCATTTCGTATTCTGGTCAGTTGGGATCAATTTTTGGAAAAAATAAAAGGATACCACAAATAATCCATGTATCCGAGGAAAGAGATTTTCAAGGCGGGGTACATGCAACAGACCTGTTGAAAATCGCCAAAGAAATAAAGAAGTTATTGCAAAATATTTGACAAGATTCGAGATTATTTTTGTCCGTATTCGTTATCCATCCCAGCATGCACAATCCCCACCGTGATAATGGTACATAAGAAATAGATTAGGCCTATATGAACACGAAAATAATATTTAAAATTGTCAACTCACGGCAACAATGACCCTGTAAAAACACTGCTGATTTTGAAGCTGAAATAACGTGAACATACTGATAAATGGATGTGGCGCAGCATGACAGTCTCTTTCTTTTTTCCGCCCCTTTCCCCCGAAGAAAATAATTTGACAACACAAATAATGTGAAAATGTACTAAAATCGTGCCCACAGAGGCGTTCCACAGATGATTCTCTGTTGTGTCCGTATCGTGTGATCGCAACATCTAATCCGGATCACAAGCTTTTACGAAACTTGAAGGGCTGATCCAAAATGGAGACGGCAACAGAGTAGGCCTATGATTTAAATCTGTTTTCGTGAAATCCCCCATTATTTTCATGAAAACTTTATCTTTATGTTGTGGCAGTTTAGAGCATTAACAGGAATGAATTCGTGTTAAGATAAAAAAAAAATCGTGAAAATTTATCTGTTTTCGCGAATTTTTTTTTTTTTTTTTTTTTTTTTTTTTTTTGCGAAATCCTACATTTTTTTCACGTTATATTGAGTGGTTAAGTTGTGGCACAAATATGCTTCCATACATACTGGAGTTTGTTAAGGTTCAGTTATCTTATTTAAGAAAATTTATCGACCCCCGGGGTTGATAAAATTATGACATTATAATAATAATCGATAACGTAATGCTACCGTTAACCTTTTGACACGAACAATCGGAAGTTTATCTGATCTGATTTACGAATACAGTCAATTTGACCATTGGGCGCTTTCAAAATTAATGTACTGTTTGATTGGCCCAGATTAGAAAAGATGTTGCTAGTTGATAATAGATATCATTCATATCTAGAATAAAAAACATTTACACTTTCCTGTCATCGACCATATCTTTTGGGATTTTGTACATTTGGATTTAATACGGCATCATATTTTCCACATACTGGTTTGGTTTGTAGGTAAACATTGTTAAACATTCATTCATTCATTTATTTATTTATTTATTCATTCATTCATTCATTCATTCATTCATTCATTCATTCATTCATTCATTCATTCATTCATTCATTCATTCATTCATTCATTCATTCATTCATGCATTCATTCATTCATTCATTCATTTATTATTCATTCATTCACTCATTTATTCAGTTTTTCATTTCGTTTGTTTAAATTCGTTCGTTTGTTTATTCGAGTGCTATAAATAGGATAGTCACATGTTGTCAGGTGTAAAGATGGTCGATTTCGCTGTCGCTTTATCCTATGAGAGAAGGACTTGAATTTTTGAATGGCAAAGAATTTTGTGCTAACAATAGACTAGGTTTACCGTTATGTTTTGATAAACCGTCGGTGTTGTTATAAAATCTCGTAACTACGGGTTAAATCAAGCCGTAGTTACGAGATTTTATAACAACAAGTACGAAATACTATTTTGTTTGTCCGAATTTACGTCACGATTAACTGGATAAAATCGTTCCATATTGATTTTGTTCCTGGGGGTTTGTATAAAGTCGACGATCGTTTTCCTGAAATTGAGAGACTCAGAGTTATGGATTCTATGATTTTTGAACGGTTTTCTGTTGGAGAAAAGACCAATTATAAATAGCCCACTGGGCGTGATCGTAGAATCGGATCACACGATTTGGAACGACCACCTCTTTCAATTAGCTGCATAACGTCGACGATATACCTGGCCGATTCATTACAAAACGTAATTACGGGTGTAGCTGCTACAGGGTTCGCAGCAAATACCTTTTCTGACAAAAATGTCACCAATCAATGGTTTGATATCGTGAACTGATGTGGGGAGCAGCTGGAGGCTCGGTAAGGGTGTTGTGGTAGTACTGGTATGACAAACAATAGGAATCCATGGTTAGGTGCTCCAGCCGCCACGATATGACCATAGCAGTTGAAAAAATGGCGTAAACCCCCAATTAACAAAGCTACAGGGTTCGCATTGGACTATTTTGTGGTGGATCAGCATTTTCACCGAAGGCAATAAACCGTGATAAGGCCTACAACCAAAGTACTGACGGTGCTGATTATTACAATCGAGTATTTTCAGCTCTGCTTGTGTAGCTAATTGTGTTGTCCTGCTGGAACGTTGCTCTTTACGCTATTCAAGGGTGCCAAGCTGCACTATACGAGGGTTGATCCAAAAGTTGAAACAATGGATTAATAAAACTTTAGGAGTGTTGACTATCAAAACAAAAGTTATACAGTCATTAAATGTGACATATGACATCTGTACAATAAAGGTGGAACATTTAAATAGTGTACATAAAATAGTTATTATCCAGTGACAAATTTTAGACAAAGACTATGCCTGAGGCGGGGGAGCAAGAACATCAAACGCGACGTCAACTTCACGCGATCATGAACTCTTCTGTTTAATGAAGTTTCATTTTCTCTCATACAATTCTATGCCCGAGGTATAAATGTTTTTAAACTGCTGTCATATACTTTTTAGAATGGAAATGCTGAACAATTGTCTATCTGGCTGTTTTAAGATCGATCCACCATCAAGAGGGAACCTTTCACTATTTACCCCTTTTCTGACGTCGTTAATCAGGTTGTGACCGATTGCAGGACGGTCTTGGCATTCATAATCCATCATTGAAGTCCGAAACTTGGATGTCATTCAACGTAATAACTCTGCATCACTATATTCTTGTTTTCTTATTCATTTAAAATGTCTGCGTTGGTGTATGACCAAGATCAAGGCAGAATTTTATGACTAACCGATATTCTAATTTTGGTGCCAACGTCATATCGCCATTCAATTGATTTCTTCTATCCTGTGAAAAATGTAACTTGTCTTCATTACAACTTTAACAACAGCGTATACAACTTGACGCCATACTATCGTAATAATATTTTTTTGCCAAAAAATCACTCAGAAATTTAAAAAAAATCGATTAATGTAACGATTATGTATACAATTTTTACGCTCCCCCGGCTAAGCGTACATACGTTACTATGATAACGCAGTTTACGGCCGCTAGAACTGCTTCTGTGAACTTTTTTATTTCTATGCAGTCTGTAGATAAATAACTACATTATGAGCAAATTATACAATGACCAATTTAGTAATACGGAAGTTACAGGTCCATTTAACGAATTTTTGGATCATCCCTCGTACTATCATTACATGGTCTGAAGTGTCTCGTCGTCTGATTCATTTTGTGCACGTACATTATGAGTGCTGTTTTTCAAGTCAGTATCAGCAATATTCAGCAGAGGCTTCTTATATTATCGGCTGACGTCGAACTGAATCCCTGGCCTTCTACCGACACAGCTACAATATTGGAGGCTATTAATTAAAGCGTCTAATGCGCCAATGTCCGAAAAAAAAATGTAACTGTAACCAGGGAAATGTCAGCTGTGAAATTAGAAATTGGTGCTATTAAACATGATGTTGCGACAATTAAGTTGCAGGTTATTAACATTGAACTAAAACAAGCAGTTTGGAGTCTAGATTTTCGGAGGTGGGTGATAAAGTTGAATATTCCACGGTACGGAAACTACAGAGACAGAGCCAACGGCTCTGCTATTCAAATCCTCTGGGGCGCTTCCGGCCATGTGTGGCTCTGTCTCCGGGAGCACGATTTTTGGACAAAAATAGGTAAGTGCTCAACTTTGTAGTTCAATAGTTTTCTTTTGGCGCTTAAAAGAGAAAAAAAACGGGAACGTCATGCTCCCCTAAACCCATTTATCTGTCTGTTATAATTCGGTGGGCTTCAAAGTCGGCAGGGTTTTCACAGGATCATTGTCGTCGTTAGTCGACCCTATGTGATTTTTTCTTGTGTACATCATGTATTTATGTACATTCCAACGGCAAATAGCCGATTGCTGCTGCCAAAACATGTTATATGCTAATCGATGGATACTCTCGATTAGATATCCCTTTCCCATGTCACAAACCCTTAGAAATGATTGGCAAAAATATAATTTGAGCAATTTCTATCGGTGGCTCTGTCTCTGACGGCTGGCTCTGTCTCTGGCGGCTGGCTCTGTCTCTGTGTACTTTGTTAAACAGTTCAATCCACCACAAAATTTGTGTCGAAGTAATATACCTAATTGACTCATACACTCAAAAGATCATAATAGCGTATGGCGAACGTTTCAGTCACTGATTAAATGCTTTTCCAAAACATGGGTAGATAGTTCTCACGTAGGAGAAGTTCTGTGTACAAAAAGCGGTGGTGTATTTCATCACCTGTAGTGATAGATTTCTAATTTAGGACTGCTTAAATTCGAAATTATGAACACACATGCACCGATCCAGATGGGCGTCAGCCCCTCTTGAGAGAGAAGTGTATGGATCTGCGCAAGGTTTTGCATGCGCAAAATGTTAGTCATTGAAATATGTGAGAAAAAAGGTGAATATGCTGGTTATCAGCCAATGTAGAAAAGAATCAAAATTTGCATATCAAAAGTATCTTAAAGACATCTTAAATGTAGGTTCCATGCAATATCAAACCAAAGACAAAAGACAATCACTTCCAACCAACAAAAAATTCTACACTCTACTAAAACATCTAAAACAAGATTCTACTGGCATAGATACTCTAAAACAACACAACAAACTGTACACTAATGACGAAAAAAAAAACACGAATTCTAAATGAACAATTCCAATCTGTTTCCACCCACAAATCACCCTTGTCACTTAAACGCGTAGATGAAATAATACGTTCATGAATACACAATTTAAAACACAATTGATGCATGTACAGAAATTCACCACCACAGACCCAGCCCTCATAAATCCAGGCACACCATCGAAATACCTGAAAACAGGATCAACAAATTGCTAAAATATCTGAACCTGCATAAATCTGCTGGTCCTGATGAATTAAGACCAATTATACTAAAGAATTGTACCAAGGAACTTGCGCCTATCATAACACAGCTGTATTAAGAAATCTCTTGAGACCAATTCTTTACCGAGCATTTGGAAAAAAGGCAAACGTCGCCCCTGTATTCAAAAATAGTCCAACCCAGCCAATTTTCGCCGGATCTCTCTCACTTGCATCTTATGCAAACAACTTGAACATATTAGTGCATCTATACTCCTCACAAAAAGTTAAGCAACAAAGATGCTTTTCTTTCTCAAATGTATTTTATCACATCTAATGATCTATGTTTTATACAATACAAAGTTGAGGTCTTAATACACAAATTACGTTAAATGATTGGGAAAATCATCAATCAATAACAAAGTTACAGATCCTCGAAAACCGTCCCGACGAAACAATGGTGCAAAACGTCACTCGCAAGCACTTCAGAATTTGTAAAAAGTTGTTTTCCGGCCGCTTCAGGCCATGATCGAGCATCAAGTACCTGTTATGACCCCTACGATGTTCAACACACGCCCGAACACACCTTGGCATCAAGCAGATTTGTCTGTCTAATGTCCGTTGTGGATTGATCCTCCATTCTGTCTGCAATACCTGTTGCAGTGCATCCAGAGTCTGTGGGCGAACATGCTGACCATAGACACGCCCCAAAGAATGTCCTACGTATGTTCTATCGAATTAAGGTCTAGAGACGTAGCAGGCCAGTCTATATGTCTGATGTTGTTGGTCCACAGAACTTCAGTCACAATTCCAGAACGATAGGGACGGGCATTACCACCCAATAACAAAACAGTTGGATCTGTTTACTCTGCCAGAAGGATGATAACAGGCGTGATGATCTCGTACATGCACCTTACACCAGTCATTGAACCTCGTCTGATGACAACCAGCTCTGTTCTCTGGCAAACACTGATACCTCTCCAGACCATCAAACTCCCACGTTCATATCGGTCGTGTTCAGCGATGTTACAGTCGGCAAACCGTTCATTACCGTTTCTCCACACACGTGTCATGCCATCATTAGAACCAAGGCAGAATCTTGACGAGTCAGTTAAGAGTTTGTGACGCCAACGAGTGACCCTCAGTTTTGATGTCGATGTTCCAATATTAATCTTTGCCATCGATGTTTTGGGGGAAGCTGGATCCGTTGAAGTGGTATCCTGGACCTTAAACATTCTGTGTGAAACATGTTCCTCACGGTTTGGATGGAAAGTCTGTTTCCTGACACCCTCTGAAGGTCATTTTTCAGCGATCTGACCGTTGTAAACCAGTTCCTACGGACTAAGGTTGCAACATAACGGTCTTCACAAGGTGTTGTTACTCTTAGACGACCTGAACGTGGTCTCTCTGACATCTGTCCAGTTTGATTGTATCGGGTTATTGCTCTTCAGTCAATACTGCGATGAAATTTAAAGTGAATGACAGCAGCAGTCTTGGTTGCCCCACCCTGTAGCATTCCAACAATTTGAGCCACTTCAATTGCAGTCAAGTGACGTTTTGGCATGATTCAAATGTTGATGACATCAAAGTTGTCAAATCGACGCGTTTTAAGCACATACGGAGCGAATGCCATGTTTGAAATCCGTATATGCGACACATTTTGCACGCATGTTTTGGGGGTGAGTGTGTTCTAATCACGTGATAGCTGTTTTTGGAGACGATAACATTCAGTATTCCTTTAAGTGTATTTAAGCATAGATATGGCTGTCCGAATAACAAATCTGTGCAAAAAGTCCCGCGTGTATAAAAAGAATATTGAGAGAATTACTTTTGTTGCTTAACTTTTTGTGAGGAGTATAGTATAACTAAACACTTCGACAAAACATATTCTGCGACTTACAGCACGGCTGTTGGGGAAAAAGATACTGTCTGGCCCAACTCTTGGGCTTGGTAGATGATATCCTCCAGTTCATAAATGAGGATAAAGCCAAGATGACTTGATCCTATTACATTTTTAAAGAGCGTTTGATATGGTAAATTGTGAGAAACTGGTGTCAAAAATACATTGTTATGACATTATAGGTCACACTCTGGCATGGATCAAAGCCTTTGTAGACAATAGGACACAATCAGTGTTGGTCAATAGATCCATGTCCTGCATCATACCAGTTCCTTCAGGTGTGCCTCAGGGCTCGGTCGTAGGCCCCTACTATTCCTTATCTATATCAATGACCTCCATGAATATGTACAATGCTCTAAAGTACGTCTCTTTGGTGATGACACTATCATTTACATGCCACAAACTATCACATTCCATTCAAACCTCTTACAACAGGATCTACTCAAGCTCGAGAGATGGGAATCAGACTGGGACATGTCTTTTAATCCTGCCAAAATGCCAAGTCATATAGTTTACCAAGAGAAAGACACAATTACCGACACTGTACTTTCTACATAATACACTACTTGAAACAGTCTCATCAGCAAAATATTTAGGTGTTACAATCTCAAACGACTTATCATGGAATAACCGCTTGTCTGGCCCCAGCTCGAATACTGCGCTGCAGTATGGACTGCAGTCCGCTCAACACTCGGGAACATTGATTAACCAGATTGAATCTGTGCAGCGGGGAGCAGCTCGTTGGGCCATGCGATGCTATGGTCGCACATTTAGTGTCTCCGCAATGTTAGACAACCTCTGTTGGAGAAGATCAGATTTGCGCCGTATTGACTCACGGCTGGTTAGATTCTATAAAATTGTCAATGATAAAGTAGTCGTCCCTGTTTCTCACAATATTGTCAAACCTATCAGACCACTTATAAATTCCCATATACTGGCATTCAAGCAACTACATACTATTATTTTCTTTTCTCGCAATGCATCAGACCAATGAAGAGATTAAATGGAAATATGTCGAATTACATTGGTGCAAAATGTCAACACCTAATTTGTCGCATGTAGTAGCTTTGAAATTGAACAGCGCCGAAATTTTGATGTTTTGGAAAGCGTTTAATCAGTGACTGAAACGTTCGCCATACGCAATATGATATATTCAGTGTGCAAGTCAATAAGGCTTCGACACGAATTCTGTGGTGGATTAAATTTATCAAAGTTAGCACGCAGAGACAGAGCCAGCCGCCAGAGACAGAGCCAGCCACCAGAGACAGAGCCACCGATAGAAATTGCTCAAATTTTATTTTTGCCAATCATTTCTAAGGTTTTGTGACATGGGAAAGGGGTGTCTAATAGAGAGTATCCCTCGATTAGTATATAACGTGTTTTGCCTTCGGCAATTCGCTATTTACCGTTGTAATGTACATAAATTCACGATGTAAACAAGAAAAAATCACATAGGGTCGACTCACGAGGACAATGATCCCGTGAAAACCCTGCCGACTTTGAATCCCACAGAATTAGAACAGACAGATAAATGGTCTAAGGGGAGCATGACATTCCCGTTTTTTCGCTTTTAAGCACCAAAAGAAAATTATTGAACAACAAAGTTGAACACTAACCTATTTTTGTCCAAAAATCGTGCTCCCAGAGACAGAGCCACACATGACCGGAAGCGCCCCAGAGGATTTAAGCGGCAGAGCCATTGGCTCTGTCTCTGTAGTTTCCTAACCGTGATTCGGGACATGCGAATGATACAATGGACAATGTTATTGCAATACTTTCATATAAATTTTCATTGTGTTGTTATTGTTGATTACAGCCAAATTAACCCTTTCCCAAACAAGACCTGGTTTTGACGTCCTCAATAGAAAAGGCTTTGGAGAACATTGAGAAAAAGAAGAAACTGCTGAAAACCTTTTGTGTCAATATTTTCTTTGTCATATTTTGCACAAATTCTATCTGATATAACTTCCTTTTTGTCATTTGTGGCAGTTTTTGAAGTAGATCACCCTATTTGGCCGTTTGTGAAAGGGTTTAGGGCATAAATACAACTGCTTATACTCCTTCTTGTATTTCTAAGTTTCTAAGGGGTCTGAATTGAAATGCAGATGTTCTATAGCAATCAGATCGCGCGTCATTATGTCTGTTCTTTGTAACGATATCTTTTATGCATTGTCCAATTATGAAATTTGCTGTATTGCTACGTTTTGCGATATTTCAGTTCCATTGGAATGTCAATGTAATAAACGCGGGTTCCTTCATGACTTCTGTCAGTATTATTGTTACATAGGTAATGGCAATGCATTTCGTGCTAAAAAAGATTGAGTTTACCGTTCTGTTTTGATAAACCGTCGATGTTGTTCCAAAATCTCCTAACTACGCGGGACGGAGGCGGTGCTGTGGTAACGCACTGGACTTTAAACACAGGGGTCGCTGGTTCGATCCTCCGTTTCTCCAGTCTTTCGGATGAGACTTTATACCGAGGTCTCATCTCCATATGACCTTAGCTGTTGAGTGGGACGTAAAACTCCATTCAATCCAATCCTGACTACGGCTTGAATCAAGCCGTAGTTACGATATTTTATAACAACACCAATGATAGGGCCTATAGATCTACTATTGTTTGTCCGAAATAACGTCATTGTTTACAAGATAAAATCATTCCCTATTTTACATTTCTGCACATGTTCTATGTTAACATTACTAAATTAATTGCTGTTTAAAGAGTCAGCTGTCTACAAAAGCGGCGATTTAGTTGTGACAGACTATCAGGGTTCCTGCTATGTTGAAAAGTAGTTGACCATGAACGGGAATATAACGGCAAAATCCATGAAAGTAACTTTCTTAGTTAAAGGGGGAATAACACTTAACATCTTACAAATTTTCCGAGAACTTCGTGCAAAAAATAAATATATATTATGAAAATATGGCCTTTAAATTGCATCTATGCCAAATCCTAGCTTTCTATCTTGTGTATTGGCTAGGATGTTGACGGATTTAAAACCCCCATATGTTTTATTATTATAATTTTTATCCCCCCCGACAAAAAATCATGGGGTTTTAAATCCGTCGACATCTAAGCCAATACACAAGGTAGAAAGCTAAGATTTGGCATATATGCAAATTAAAGACCATATTTTAATAATATATATTTATTTTTTTGTACGAAGTTCTCGGAAAATTTGCAAGATGTTAAGTGTTATTCCCCCTTTAAGAAAAGGTACAAAAATTTACCCTTTCCCAAACAATATTTAAGGGTAGTCTTATTCAAAAGTTGCCGTAGACGACAAAATTAATATTAAAAAGGAAGAGATTTATGTACAAAATAGCACTGAAAATATTGAGACAAAAAGAGAAACTGCTGGTTATCAAGTAAAAGTTATCAGGTACATTCTCATGAGCACATGCTCAACTTCAAAGGAATACTGGTAACATCCCAATTGGTCTACTCCCATTTCGTCTACTGTTTTTTAAGTGCATTAAGTCCCAATTCGTCTACTGTCCCAACTCGTCTACTTTCATGTCAAATCATCAATAAACAACATTATTTTTTATTTAAGAAAATAAATTAAATCAATATATTCACAAATGAAATACAAATGCAAACATTTTGATAAAAATCATATAATATCATATTGATATACAAAGTATAGAAGAGTAGACGAAATGGGACTTAAGTCAAAAATAGTAGACGAATTGGGAGTAGACGAATTGGGAGTAGACGAAATGGGATTAAACCGGAATACTCTCTAACGTTGAAGGGTATTCGATTGAAGTTCACGTGGATTTCGTGCGATTTGAGCACGGTGCTCAGATTTGAGCTTGAGAACGTACTTAATTTTTTTTCGACAAACCGGGGCCAGGTCTTGTTTGGGAAAGGGTTAAACTTACTTGTTAGTGGTCGATTCCTATGATGAGGAAATCTGGTATATATTTGTGTTTACTTTACACAAGATACGTTATCAAACTTAACAAGAGGACCATGATGGTCCTATATCGCTCACCTGAACCAAAATGATATGAGCAACACTTTTGTTCAATTCAATTAATATTTATTACTTTAAGACTGAAAAAGAAATAATGGTCAATAAGGTTGTGAAAATCTAACTCATCCGAGATCTTATTTATAGTGCCAAACATTGTATCCAAGTTTTGTCTTGATTGATAAATAATTGTAGATTCTAGAGTATCAACAAGGTCGAAAACAGCCGAAAACAGCAATCTTATCAAATTCAAGGGCACATAACTCTCGATTTTCTGACCAGATAAGACTGAAAATCAAACTAATCCCAGATCTTATGGTCCCTAATATTGTGTCCAAGTTTTGTCTTGATTGATCCATAATTGTAGATTCCAGAGTGTAAACAAGGTCGAAAACAGCAGAAAACAGAAATTTTGTCAAATTCAAGGGCACATAACGCTCGACTTTCTGATCAGATCAGACTGAAAATCAAA
Organism: Fragum sueziense; assembly: GCA_963680895.1. Classification (NCBI taxonomy): domain Eukaryota; kingdom Metazoa; phylum Mollusca; class Bivalvia; order Cardiida; family Cardiidae; genus Fragum; species Fragum sueziense. Next base: position 1,823,224 of record OY804598.1, read on the forward strand.
CTCATATGAGATCTTATGGTCCCCAACATTGTGTCCAAGTTTTGTATAGATTGATCAATAATCATTGTAGATTCTAGAATGTAAACAAGGTCGAAACCAGCGGAAAATGGCAATTTTGTCAAATTCAAGGGCACATAACTCTCGACATTCTCATCAGAACAGACTGAAAATCGAACTCATCCAAGATCTTATGGTCCCCAATATTGTGGTCAAGTTTTGTCTTGATTGATAAATAATTGTATATTCTAGAGTATAAGCAAGGTCGAAAACAGCCATAAACAGCAATTTTATCAAATTCAAGGGAACATAACTCTTGACTTTCTAATCAGATCAACCTGAAAATCAAACTCAATTGAGATCTTATAGTCTCCAACATTGTGTCCAAGATTTGTCTTGATTGGTCGATAATTGTAGAGTCTAGTGTGTAAACAAAATCGAAAACAGTAAAAAAACGGCAATTTTGTCAAATTCAAGGGCACATAACTCTTGACTTTCTGATCAGATCAGACTGAAAATCAATCTAATCCCAGATCTTATGGTCCAAAACATTGTGTCCAAGTTTTGTCTTGATTGATTAATAATTGTAGATTCAAGAGTGTAAACAAGGTTGAAAACAACCGAAAATGGCAATTTTGTCAAATTCAAGGGCACGTAACTCTTTACTTTCTCATCAAATCAGACTGAAAATTAAACTCATCCAAGATCTTATAGTCCCCAACATTGTGTCCAAGTTTTGTCTTGATTGATTGACCCTTTCCCACACATTGACGCTTTTGGAGACCCCACAAAATAAAGGCTTTGGAAAACATTGTGGAAAATGAAGTAGCAAGCAATTTCTTCATTACCCACAATGTTTCCTGCCAAGAAAGACCAAAAAATGTTAAATTTTGTTCAATAGAACTTGTCGTCTGCAACACCTATGACTTTGGACTAGACTAAAATTTTGTTGTTTGGTAATGGGTTAATAGTTGTAGACTGTAGGGTGTAAATCTATTTATATCCTCTATCAAACAACAGGGCTACAGATTAGTGGGGGTGAAGACATTCTAACTTTTTATTTCAATTCTAAACCCTATGTTGTGGGTACTCATTTGTATCGTCTTGACGAGACGATACACATGAGTACCCACAATAAAGGGTTTGATGAACAATAACAGAATTATTGCAGTTTAAAAATTCATCACTCCCGTTTATCTGGAGCTCTGAAACAAGATAACTCTACTTATACTAAAGGAAAGTAGTGTCAGAGTTCCTTCCCTTAGATTAACTCTTTTATGAATACAGCAAAAAAGTGGCAATTTTGCCCAATTCAAGGGCACATAACTCTCATCTTTCTGGTCAGATCAGACTGAAAATTGACCTCATCCAAGATCTTATGGTCTCCAACATTATGTCCAAGTTTTGTCTTGATTGATCATTAATTGTAGATGCTAGAGTGTAAACAAACTTAAAAACAGCATTTTTTGACATTCAAGGGCAGATAACTCCGCACTTTCTGGTCCGATCAGACCCATAATCGAACTTGTCCGAGAACTTATGATCGTACTTGTTTTGGCCAAGTTTGATCAAGATCGCCTAACTTTTGTGGATGCTAGAGTGTAAACACCCCAAATGTTGACGGACGGACGGACGGACGGACGGACGGACGGACGCCGGACAAAAAGTGACCACAATAACTCACCTCGAGCACTTCGTGCTCAGGTGAGCTAAAAAGCATGGCGATCGAGAGCAATTGCTGGTTTTGTGAGTTACTAAAGAATTCTGAAATTAAGTTGATTTAAGTTTATTGACAGTATATATGTATACTTTAATTTCTCATCACAGCAAGATACGTTTCCCTTTTCGTAAAGTATATTTCTCTAGTTTGTAAATGAATACTTATTCAAAACGATAAGCGCGACCCTATTCATTCCATAAAGGAAGGTCCATAACTTAGTTTCATAACAAGAATAAACTGTCCTTGTAATGCTTCCCACAAAGTTATGTTTTTCAAAGTGTAATTTAAAACAAAATTGAGTTTCGTGTATTTTAGCTCACCTGGGCACATATTGCTCGAGGTGAGGTATTGTGATCAGTCTGTTGTCCGGCGCCTGTCTATCTGTCCTTCCGTCAATTTTACATGAAAAATTCTTCTCCTCCTAAACTACATGGCAGAATTCAATCATATTTCACACATATGATCTATGGGTCATGCTTTTTAAAAATACTTCAAAGAATTTTAATCCGGCCATAATGGGATCAAAAAGTAGGTCACTACGTCAAATCTTCTTTCTGATCTAGGGCCACATTTTTTGCTCAATCGTTGTGGAAATTGGTCACAATATTTGTCTTGATAATATTTAGGTCATGATAAAAAATATGTCAAGCCATGTCAAAAACTAGGTCACTAAGTCAAATATTGTACAATCCAATTTTTTACACTGGTCCTAACTTTGTAGAAATTGTCATGAATGTTTATTTTGATGATATCAAGGTCAAGTCAAGAAGTGGGTCATGCTAGGTCATTAACTAGGTCAAGAGGTCAAATCTTACAAAATCATTTCTTTTGCTCTGGAAGTGCCAATTCTAGTCCAAACTTTGTCAAAATTGTCCTCAATATTTATCTTGATTATATCTATGAAATGATCAAAAAATGGGTCGTACAAGGTCAAAAACTAGGTCACAAGGTCAAATCTTTTAAAAATCCATCATTTTGTTCTGGACATGCCAGTTTCGGCCCAAACTTTCTCAAAATTGTCCTGAATGTTTATCTTGGTGATATTTAGGTCATGTCAAGAAGTGGATCATGTCAGGTCCTTAACTAGGTCACGAGGCCAAATCTTGTAAAATCCTCCCTTTTGCTCCGAAAGTGCCAATTTTGGTTCAAACTTTGTCAAAATTGTCCTAAATCTTTATCTTGATGATATCTTGGTCATGATCTAAGGTGGGCCATGCAAGGTCAAAAACTAGGTCCCAAGGTCAAATATTACAGAATCCGTCCTTTAGCTTAGAGATGCCAATTTTGCCCCAAAACTTTGTCAGAACTATCCTAAATACTTGTCTTGATATCTAGGTTATGTACAAAGTGTGTGTCATCTAAAGTAAAAAACTAGGTCATTGGGTCAAATCTTGCTTTAAGAACGGAAATTTATATACTAATGTACAAAAGTCTTGTCCATGTCTAAAAGTGTAAATAATTCGGTAACCACTTGAGGTAAGTCGATCAAAATTGACTTGGCTGAGCTGATTAATTTGCTCTATGAAGTCAGTCAGCATACACAAAAGAATCATGTCAACTAGTTAAATTGCCCTATAATGTCGGTCAGCATATGCGAACGACTCCGCTTAATGGGTTCCGTAACATTTGAGTAGTTTTAAAACTGCTCAGCGTCAAAACTGCGTAGCCTACGACAGATACACATGAAACATTGTTCTAAAGTCTATTTTTGTATTTTGTATATTTACAGGGTCAAACTAAACAGAATATTCTGAGATACTTTTGAATCTGTCCAGTCTGCATGAAAACTGAGTGTGTGCGACAACCTATTTGTGGGATAGATGGATAGGGCCTACCTCTTGCGATCACAATTTAAATTCAATTGCAATTACTGAAGCCAATACGGGTTTCGTTGATGATGAGGCTTCGAAGGAAAGATCGAATACAGGAAAAGACACAGAACGGATAATTCATATTTGTTACGAACGTGGGAAGGCTTTAAAAAGTAAAGCGTCTGTGATATGACATAAAAGAAAATATACCGGTGAAAAGCGGTACAAATGTGACATTTGTGGAAAATGTTTTACAAACCCATCTCAACTTACGTCACACTTAACCATGCATACTGATGAAACGCCTTATAAATGTGACATTTGCGGGAAATATTTAAGTAAATCTTCAAGCTTAAAACTGCACTCAAGACTTCACACTGGTCAGATGCTATCAAAATGTGACATTTGTGGAAAGTGTTTTTCACGCCCAGGTGACCTAAAAGTACACACAAGAAAACACAATGGTGAGAAGTCATTTAAATGTAACATTTGTGGAAAATGTTTTACCGTATCTTCCATCTTGAACGTTCACCAGCGTCTCGTACACTCTAATGAGAAGCCACATAAATGTACCGTTTGCGGAAAGGCATTTCCACTGTCATATTCTCTAAAGAGACATACAAAAATACATACTGGTGAAAAGTTATATAAATGTGATACTTGTGGAAAATGTTTTATTGAATCTTCAACCTTGAACAGACACAAACGTACTCACTCTAACGAGAAGCCATATAGATGTGACGTTTGTGGAAAGTGTTATTCGGAGGCGAGTAAGTTAAATAGACACAAAATAATCCACACAGGGGAGAAGTTATCTAAATGCGATATCCAGTCCAACAAGAAGCCGTATAAATGTGACACTTGTGGAAAATGTTTTGCACAAGCTGGTTCGTTAAAATATCATTTAGGAGTACATACTAACGAGAAGCAATTTAAATGTGTCATTTGTGGCAAGCATTTTAAGCGAGACACTGACTTAAAATCTCACTCAAGAAAACATACTGATGAAAAGCCTTATAAATGTGACCTTTGCGGAAAATATTTTGGAAGCCTCGCTTACCTCACGTCCCACATAAGAATACATATTGATGAAAATCCTGACAAGTGTAACATTTCTGAAAAATGCTTTACAAACCATTCTCATCTAACGTCTCACTTAATCATGCATAATGGTGGAAAGCCGTATAAATGTGACACTTGTGGAAAATGTTTTAGTCGATCTTCCAACTTTGAATTGCACTCAAGACTTCACACAGGTGAAATGCTATCAAAATGTGACATTTGTGGAAAGTGTTTTTCACGCCCAGGTGACCTAAAAGTACATAAAAGAAAACACAATGGTGAGAAGTCATTTAAATGTAACATTTGTGGAAAATGTTTTACCGTATCTTCCATCTTGAACGTTCACCAGCGTCTCGTACACTCTAATGAGAAGCCACATAAATGTACCGTTTGCGGAAAGGCATTTTCACTGTCGCATTCTCTAAAAAGACATACAAAAATACATACTGGTGAAAAGTTATATAAATGTGATACTTGTGGAAAATGTTTTATTGAATCTTCAAAGTTGAACAGGCACAAACGTACTCACTCTAATGAGTGGCAATATCAATGTGACGTTTGTGGCAAGTGTTTTATCTGTGCCTCTGTCTTTAAGAATCACTCAAGAATACATACTAGGAAAATCGTATAAATGTGGCTTTTGTGGAAAATGATTTGCTGTATCTTCCAGCTTAACATTGCACCGGAGAATATATAACATTATACCGATGAGACGCTGGATTAACATTTGTGGCACGTGTTATTCTTTAATATCTTACTTATAAAAGTTTCATGTAGAATACTTTCTACCAGACTTGATCAATCATATTGTCATATTGATCGATTAAAACTCTGTCACAACACTTTCAAAATTTTAATATTTACTATATTTTGACGTCATTTCATTTATTGCTTCACTGTTGCTATTTTGGTATTGTCCAATAAAAAGCTACACATGAAGCAATCACCCATCCAAACAATGATAATTATCCTATGGAAGTGAATTGAATTTTCGGATTATGTCGATTCTATTTTTTGTCAGTGATCGCAAATTGAGGTTTCAGCCAACAAGAAATGTGTCAGATCTTTATATTATAAATGCGCTTTTTAGCGAACTATTAGATAATGATATCGCGCCAGGTCTCCAATATTTGCCGAGATTCGCTATCGTTGACAGAGCTTGAATGTTTCGTAGTTAAACGTAGTAAACAATGAACCATGGAAGAGTATATACATGCAGGAAAGTTGAAATGTCATTTAAAATAATGTAACATTCGTGGAATGTTCTTCATAGGCTCTTATAATCAACAAACAACAATTTAACAATTCCATCCCGGCGGGAAACTATAGATATGATATTCTTGTGGAAAAGGTTTGACGCACCTTTTTCACTCAAGTGGTAGAGAGTGATTGAACAACGGTCTATAGAATTTTAGTCTAACGATGTCCAAATTGTGTGCGGCTGACAAACAAGAATTCGAACCAAGCTAGGAAATTTTTAAAAACGTTTAACCTTCCAAACAAACTGAACTATTCGAAGAAAATTGGTTGATAGGGGAGACCGGGGCTATTTCGGTCCCCTAATTTCGATTGCTCATATTTTGAATTATATGAAAGTTATTTGGGCGTGATTTATATATTTTAGTTCGACAGGCGAAAGCCTTTCAAACTGCGTCTATCCTTTTTATATTTTTCTTTTCAATAAAGAGAATTTCACATTTTAGAGTTTTGATCGTGGTGGCCGAACTTGCCCCATACATGGGGCAAGTTCGACCCACCCTTGGGGCAAGGTATGCACAGACCTATAAATCCTTATATTTGATTTTTAGACTGTTTAAATTTAAAGGAATCTGTATACGACTTCCAAATGAAGGTATAAATTGAAAAAGCATTGTTATAACAGTCAAATCATCGTGAGTAAGGAGACATTCGGGATAACAAGTAGAGGCTGGGGCAAGTTCGGCCTGTGATTTTGAATTTGTCCATTTTTAGCTCCACTGGCCTTTCAGGCCAGCGGGCTATTGTCATGGCGTTGTGTCCGTCGTGCGTGCGTCCGTGCGTTCGTCCGTCCGGTCGTCAACTTTTTCTTTAAAAATCTTCTCCTCAGAAACTACTAAATGGATTTCAATCAAACTTCACTGGAATGATCCTTGGGTGACCCTCTCTCAGATTCCTAAAAATGATTCCGATTGAACAAGAAAGTCTGGAGTTATCTGCCCTTGAATATCAAAATGTCCGTTTTGGCTTTTTATCACTCTAGCAACAACAAATATGCACCAATCAATAGAAAATTTGGACAGAATGTTGGTGACTGGTAGATCTTGCATGAGTGTATATTTCAGTATGATCAGAATTTCACTGCCTGAGTTAAGAGCTCATTTATATGGCATAAACTCAGTCAGGTAATGAGTAAAGTGTGAAATGGGTGGAAGGGTTACTCCTTGCAGTATATTTATCTTAGAGGTTATGAAGGGGTGTATTTGGAAGGGCAGAGAGGGTCACCCAAAGGGTATTAATTAAACAACAGAGTGGTTATTATTGTGTTGTTTGAAGCTTTGTTTGTGACTATCATGAAAATGTGATACAACTGAACCCATTACCAGAGGGCAACATTTTAGGCTAGTTTAAATTCTTAGACCTTGCAGACAACAATTTTAGGTTAATTGTTGGTCTCGTGGGGAAGTTAACATTGTGGAAAATGAAGAAAGTGATAGTCACATGCAATTTCTTCATTTTCCACAATGTTTTCAAATCTGTTATCTTGAGGGGCGACAAAAAGTGTCCTTGTGTGGAAATGGGTTAAACTAGCTATAGATAGTTTCAATTGTTCATTGAGCAATTTTATGGACTCTGTTTATCTGTTTACATTGCCAGTATCATCCTAAGCTGGAATTTCCACTATATCCTTGACTTTCTTCTTGTTTTAGAGTCACTGTGTGGTAATGAGTTAAGGGTGTACTTAGAGGGCACAGTGTGTCCCCAAATGTGTTAACTAAATAAGAGTGGGTCATAGTGAAGTGTTAACCCGTTAGCAGATGGCAAATTTTTAGGCTGGGTCAATTCAAAGACCTTAACAGTGAATGGAATTTCACCCTTTCCCAAATGGCAAAACATTTATTAGAAATATGGTATATTAAAGAAAAAATACAATTCATAAGTAAATTTAGATCTATTTGGAACAAGGAAGATTTTCATTACTAGTATCATCCTAAACTGAAATTATCTCCCATTTCATTTAACCAAGGTTCTCCCCAGAATAATTTGAAGCTGTAGTGGCAGTATCATTGGAAGCTTACAACACAGTGTTCATGCAAATAATTGTGAATACAAACATAATGGGAAAAGAAGAAATTGCTCATTTTGAGCAATTTCTCCTTTTCTCATAATATTTTTAAGCATATTTATTGTACAAAATGCCTTAATTCATCAGTTTTTGACATGAAATAATTCAAATTCGTCTAGTTGGTTACCATTTTTAGCTCACCTGAGCACAAAGTGCTCGAGGTGAGGTATTGTGATCGGTCTGTTGTCCGGCGTCTGTATGTCTAACTGTCTATCTGTCCATCTGTCCATCCGTCAACTTTTCACAAAAAAATCTTCTCCTCCTAAAGTACTGGGCAGAATTCAATCATATTTCACACATATGATCTATGGGTCATGCTTTTTCAAAATACTTCAAAGAATTTGAATCGGGGCCATAATGGGGTCAAAAAGTAGGTCACTAGGTCAAATCTTCTTTCTGCTCTAGGGGCCACATTTGGTGCCCAATCGTTGTGAAAATTGGTCAGAATATTTGTCTTGATGATATTAAGGTCATGTTAAAAAATAGGTCAAGCCAGGTCAAAAACTAGGTCACTAGGTCAATTATTGTAAAATCCATTTTTTACACTGGAAGTGCCAATTTATGTCCAAACGTTGTAGAAATTGTCATGTAAGTTCATTTTGATGATATCAAGGTCAAGTCAAGAAGTGGGTCATGCTAGGTCATTAACTACGTCAAGAGGTCAAATCTTACAATATCCTTTCTTTTGCTCTGGAAGTGTCAATTCTTGTCCAAACTTTGTCAAAATTGTCCTCAATATTTATCTTGATTATATCTATGAAATGATTTGAAGTGGGTCATACAAGGTCAAAAACTAGGTCACAGGGTCAAATCTTCTAAAACCCTTCATTTTGTTCTGGACATGCCAGTTTTTGCCCAAACTTTCTAAAAATTGTCCTGAATGTTTATCTTGATGATATCTAGGTCATGTCAAGAAGTGGATCATGACAGGTCATAAACTAGGTCACGAAGCTAAATCTTGTAAAATCCTCCCTTTTGCCCTGAAAGTGCCAATTTTGGTTCAAACTTTGTAAAATTTGTCCTGAATGTTTATCTTGATGATATCTTGGTCATGATCAAAGGTGGGTCATGCAAGGTCAAATACTAGGTCACAAGCTCAAAAATTGCAGAATCCTTCCTTTTCCTCTAGAGATGCCATTTTTGCCCCAAAACTTTGTCAAAACTATCCTAAATACTTATCTTGATATCTAGGTTATGTACAAAGTGTGGGTCATGTAAGGTCAAAAACTAGGTCATTGGGTCAAATCTTGGTTTTGCGTTAAGAATGGAAATATGTACTTGAATATTGTGAAAATTATTCAGAATGTTTATAGTGATGAAATATGGGTCATTTTAAAAGTGGGTCATGTGAGGTCAGAAACTAGGTCACTAGGTCAAATCTTGTTTTTCTTTTAAGAACCAAAATAATTACTCAATCATTGTGAAAATATCAGAATGTTTGTCTTGATGATATCTTGGTGATATGAATAGTATGTCTTTCGAGGTTAAAAAGTAGGTCACTAGGCCAAATTTTGTTTTTGCGCTAAGAACCAAAATATTTACTTTATCATTGAGAAAACTGTTCAGAATGTTTATCTTGATGATATCTTGGTGATGTGAAAAGTGGGTAATGCGAGGTCTAAAAGTAGGTCACTAGGTCAAATCTTGTTTTTGCTCTAGGAACCAAAATATTTACTTTATGGTTGTGAAAATTGTTCAGAATATTTATCTAGATGATATCTGGTCAATGTAAAAAGGGGGGGGCCATGTGAGGTCAGAAACTAGGTCACTAGGTCAAATCTTTTTTTCCTCTAAGAACCGAATTATTTACTCAATCATTGTGAAAATTCAGAATGTTTATCTTGATGATATCTTAGTGATATGAATAGCAGGTCATTCAAGGTTAAAAACTAGGTCACTATGTCAAATTTTGATTTTGCTCTAAGAACCAAAATATTTACTTTATCATTGTGAAAATTGTTCAGAATGTTTATCTTGATGATATCTTGGTGGTATGGAAAGTGAGTCATGCAAGGTCTAAAACTAGGTCACTAGGTCAAATCTTGTTTTTGCTCTAGGAACCAAAATATTTACTTTATGGTTGTGAAAATTGTTCAGAATATTCATCTTGATGATATCTGGTCAATGTAAAAAGGGGGCCATGTGAGGTCAAAAACTAGGTCACAGGGTCAAATCTTGTTTCTGCTCTTAGAACCATAATGATATCTGAATCATTGTGAAAATTGTTCAGAATATTTATTTTGACAATATCTGGGGCACATATAACGTGGGTCATGGGAGGTCAAAACCTAGGTCAAATTTTGTTTTTGCTCAAAAAATCAAAAATTTTATTCATCATTGTGAAAATAGTTCAGAATTGCTCATCTTGATGATAAATGGGTCATGTAGAAAGTGGCTAATGTAAGGTCATAAACTAAGTCAAAAGGTCAAATCTTGTTTTTGCTTTAAGAACCTAAATATTTACTCATCATTGTGAAAATTGTTCAGAATGTTTAACTTGATGATATCTAGGTCATGTAAAAAGTGGGTCATGCGAGTTTGAAGTTTGCAAGTTGTTTGTCTCAAAGTCCTCTCAGGTGAGCGATGCAGGGCCATCTTAGCCCTCTTGTTAGGAAATTAAGCTATGGGGTGCTTTTGAAGCTGTAGGGGCATAACACTGAGTTAGATTAAGCTGTAGTGGGGCCGATACAGCTTATTGGGCTGGGGAGAACACTGTTTAACCCCTTCCGAAATGGCAATTATCTGGTTAGAAACATAGCTAGATATTAAGGAGTAATTGATAAATAAATTTAGATCTGTTTGGAAGAAGGAAAATATTCATTGCTAACATGGACCTAAGCTGGAATTTCCTTCAACCCTTTCCCAAGTAGCAAACATTTAGTTTTACATTCTTCTTGCTCTAGGAACCACATGTATTGAACATTTTAATCAAGATTTGGATTAAATATTAAATGAAGCTCAGGCCTGTGGAGCGACTCAAGACCTTCAGGTCTTTCTAGTTTACATTTCTGTTAGAGCTAGGTCTGAAAAACTGATATATTCGGAGTCGTCAAGAAATGGCAATTCTAACAGCGTTTATTCTTTTTATTCATGCACAAGTTTGAGTAGTGGCCGAACTTGCCCCAACCCCAAAGGCCGAACTAGCCCCAGACAGACCTAGTGTCAACATCACGCCATATCTTCTTTTAGATAACATGAACACTTCATCTTTAGTTTTAATATGAAAGAGGACTTAATTGTCTTAATAAATATACAAAAATGAAATCTGAATCCTGGCGCATATTACTATAAATTAAAACTTACATAAATGTGGAAAAATACTGAAAGTGTCTAAAAATCAGAATCGTGTTCTAAATTCTATGTTTTTGTATTAAATTCGACCAAAAACCTTCTGCGAAAAGCTTTCGTCATGAGTGACATTAAAATCCGGGTCTGAGCTATCTATCTCTGTCGACATGCTCAAAAGAGCTACTAGCCGAACTCTCCCCTATTAAGGTAAGACATGGGTAATGTGCTATGCTTATGGAACGAAATCGGTATGGTGCGAATAGACGATTTCAAGGGAGGTAATTAGCTCACCTGAGCATGAAGTGCTCAAGGTAAACTATTGTGGTCGCTTTTTGTCCGTCGTCCGTCCGTCTGTCCGTCAGCACTTTCTTTAAAAATCTCCTCCCCCTAAACCATTGGTCTAATTTTAACCAAACTTGGCAGGAATGTTCCATGTGGGACCCTTTTCAAAACTTGTTCGCGGATTTTTTATTCATGAAAAATGTGGGCGTGGCAGGGCGGAGCTTATTGGACTATGAGAAATCTTATGAAAATTCTTTAAAAATTAACCATTAGGCCAATTTAAACCAAACTTAGCAGGAATGTTCCTTGAGTGACTCTTTTCAACATTTGTTCACATTTTTTTGATTCGTCAAAAAAGTGGCGTGGCAGGGACGGGGCTGACCTAATTTGGAGAAATCATAAGATAGTTCTTCAAAATCCCCCCCCCCCCCCTCCATTGTGCAAATTTGAACCAAACTTGGCAGAAATGTTCCTTGTATGACCCTTGTCAAAACGTGCGAATTTCTTATTCATAAAAAAATGTGGGCTCGCCAGTGCAGGGCTTATTGGACTTAGAGAAATCTTAAGAAAATTCTTTAAAAACCAACCATTGGGCCAATTTACACCAAACTTGGCAGGAATGTTCCTTGACTGAGTCTTTACAACTTTTTGTTCACATTTTTTTAATTCGTCAAAAAGTGGGTGTGGCAGGGCGGGGCTGGCCTAATTTGGATAATTCTTCAAACTACATGTATATTGTTCTCTTAAGGACGGATCCTCCAGTTGTTACTGCGTAACTTACTGCGCATATCCTAAATAACGAAATAAAGCTGTTTCAGTAATTGGCCTTTTCAGCAAATGTATTTTTTACATTTAGTTAATGTTTGGTTGATAAATGACAAGACCCTTTTCGGTTATTTCAATTTTCTCTGTTTGGTCAATTAAAGTGTAATAGTACTCGGATGGTACATTTCGCTTTCTGTTACGCGTTCAACATGTGGCGTTAGCGATAGGAAACGGAGCAACAAAAGCAAAGTGGTGTCTTTATGAGCTAGTCCGCTTCAGATGGACATAGAAGACGACACTTTTTATTATCTAAAGCTGGTAATCATACTATAATTTGAGCAATGTTTGTCCGTTTGTCCGTTTGTTCCCCTACTCCTCCTAGGTCCTTGGGCCGATCTTCACCAAACTTGGAGGGAAGATGGAGGGCGGCCCCGGGTATTAGCTTGAGGGGTTCATTTTTTGAAAGGTCAAGGTCATCGAGGTCAAAGGTCAAATTTATGTTTTTACGGGTTACGGGTATCGTTTTTACGGGTTACGGGACGGGATTGCTTACGGGTTACGGGACGGGATTAGGTGGAGGGCAGCCCCGGATAGGTCAGGGTCATCGAGGGGTCAAGGTCATCGAGGTCAAAGGTCAAATTTCGAGACGGGTAAAATTGCTAGTAAGGAAGAAAATGGATAAAAGTAGTGAAACAATTTCGGACAGAGCTGCAAAAAGTAAACCAAATTTTACTTATAACTAAGAAAAACGCTTGGTTTGATATATTTTCTATGTTTTTGTAGGTATGACCAAGCACTATGTCTATACCAAAAAAGAAAAAAAAATCTTATTGCTGGAATATTTTTATTATCAGAAACGTTGCGATAAAAGAGCAATTTTAGCTACTTTTGAAAGAATGTTTTACTAAAAATTTCAAAATCATAACTAAATTTTCAAAAATTGATACCCATTTAGACAGAATAGAACATATTGAACACAGTAAAGACTCATTTATGTAATTCTGGTCATTTCGAACACCTTTTTGTGGGTATTTAAGTGACACCTCATTTTTGCAATTTTAGACAAGAGTAGTCTCCCTTGAAATCCAATAACTTTTTAATTCGCTTGGTGACCTATAGTTTTTAAATCATTTTTTGTACTTCTCATTTATTTAAATATCAGTACAGAAAAAATAAAAAAAACCGTAGGAAATAAATGGAGGATCTGTCCTTAAACCATTGGGCCAATTTGTACCAAATTTGGCAGAAATGTTCTTCATGTGACCTTTTGAAAAACTTGTTCGTGAATTTTTGATTTGTCAAAATAAAATTCTTTAAAAATCAACCATTGGGCCAATTTGAACCAAACTTGACAGGCGTGTTCTTTGAGTGACTCTTTTTAACATCTGTTCATATATTTTAGTGTCATAAAAAATGTGTACTTGGCAGGGCGGGGCTTATCCGACTTAGAGAAATTGTACCAAACTTGGCTGGATTGTTCTTTGTGTGTAAACCTTTCTTAAACTTGTCCGCGAATTTTCGATTCGTCAAAAAATGTGGGCGTGGCAGAGCGGGGCTTATCAGACTTAGAAATAAAAACAACAACAACAACAACAACAACAACAACAAACACACAATCTTTAAAAATCAATCATTGGGCCAATTTGAAATAGACTTTCCAGAAATGTTCCTTGTCTGGTCGTTTTCAAAACTTGTTTGCAATTTTTAGCTCCACTTGCCGAAGGCCAGCGGGGCTTATGCCATGCATGGCCCTGTGTCCGTCGTGCGTCTGTCTGTGCGTCCGTCCGTCCGTGCGTAAACAATTTTCAAACATCTTCTTCTCCAAAACTACTGGACTAATTTCAACCACACTTCACATGAATCATCCTTGCATAAATCTCTACCAAATTGCTTCAAACGAATAAAATCTATGCAGAACTTGAATTTTAATTAATTTCATTGAATTAAATTTTCGAAAAATCTTTAAAAATTCTTCTTCTGCAAAACAACTGAACCAATTTCAACAAAACTTCACAGAAATCTTTCTTGCATAAATCTCTACCAAATTCCTTTAAAATAATAAAATCCGCGCAGAACTTGAATTTTAATTAATTTAATTGATTTGAATTTTCGAAAAATCTGTAAAAATTCTTCTTCTCCAAAACTACTGGACCAATTTCAACCAAACTTCACACGAATCATCCTTTTCACAAATCTCTACCAAATTCCTTCAAAAGAATAAAATCTATGCAGAACTTGAATTTTAAATAATTCAATTGATTTAAATTATTCGAAAAATCTTTAAAAATTCTTCTTCTCCAAAACAACTGGACCAATTTCAACCAAACTTTACAGAAATGTTCCTTGCATTAATCTCTTCTTAATTCCTTCAAAAAATAAATTCTATGTAGAACTAAAATTTTAATTAATTTAATTAAATTAAATTTTCGAAAAATCTTTAAAAATTCTTCTTCTCCAAAACTACTGGACCAATTTCAACCACACTTTACAGAAATGTTCCTTGCATTAATCTCTTCTTAATTCCTTCAAAAAATAAATTCTATGTAGAACTCAAATTTTAATTAATTTAATTAAATTAAATTTTCGAAAAATCTTAAAAAAAATCTTCTTCTCCAATACTACTGGACCAATTTCAACCAAACTTTACAGAAATGTTCCTTGCATTAATCTCTTCTTAATTCCTTAAAAAAATAAATTCTATGTAACACTTAAATTTTAATCAATTTAATTAAATTAAATTTTCGAAAAAATCTTTAAAAATTCTTCTTCTCCAAAATAAAACTACTGGACCAATTTCAACCAAACTTTACAGAAATGTTCCTTGCATTAATCTCTTCTTAATTCCATAAAAAAAAAATAAATTCTATGTAGAACTTAACTTTTGATAAATTAAATTAAATTTTCGAAAAATCTTCTTTTCCAAAACTACTGGATCAATTTTAACCAAACTTCACACGAATCTTCCATGCATTTATCTCCTCTAAATTCCTTAAAAAATAATTTCCGTGAAGAACTTAAAATTTAATAAATTTAATTAAATTGAATCTTCGAAAATTGTTAAACAATCTTCGTCTCCAAAACTACAGGACCAATTTCAACCGAACTTCACAGGAATCTTCCTTGCAGGAATCTCTTCCAAATTCCTTCATGAAAAGCTTGGCCGTTGTGGGCTAGGCTTTTTTCGCTATATGAAACAGTGTAATTTTAAGAAAATTTTAAAAACATTTCTGCTCCTTAATCACTTATTGGATTTCATTCTGGTGTAGCATGAATCTTCTTTGAATATACCTCTATTGTATTCCTTGAAGAAGTTCGTAGTCTAAATGTCTAGAAGCCAGTGGAGCGATACAGGGTCATCGTGGCCCTTTTGTTTTTATTCTTCAAAAAATGTTGGGGTGGCAGAGAAGGGCTTATCAGATTTAGAGAGACCGTTTGACCTTGGGTCATGAAACTTTTCTCAGTTGTTGTCCTTGACCCAAGAAAGTGCCGTATGGATTTTGGGTCATTTAGGAGGTCTATGTTTAACCCTTTTCCAGACAACAAAATTGTAGGATGGTCCAATTTGAAAACTTCTACAGACGACAAAATCGACATTGATAAACATAAGATTTCTGCAAAACATAGTTCAGAAAATATTGAGACAAAAGGAGAAATCAGCAATTTCTTCTTTTGTCTCAATTTTTTTCCAAAGCATTTCATGTTAGGGACGTCAAAAGCAGGTCTTGTTTGGAAAAGGGTTAAAATCCATTTCTGTGCTTCTACTCGAGAACATTTTGACAAAGCTTTTTTTCCAATGACGAGGACCTATGGAGAGATATGAGAATACAAAATTAAATGTCAGAACAAAAGAGCCAGGTGGGCGATACAGGGTCATTCTGGCCCTCTTGTTTTGATTGCTTTTAGATTTTGATTTTCTGACTTTGGTTGGGGTTTTTTTGTCTACTGTTCATACAATTTAGAAACATCTTCACAATCAAAGCCCTGAAGGGCCTGAAAGTCGCTACAACAGAATTATTTGTAAAACAAGATTTGCTTTTCATGATCCTATCAGAGAATGCTTTGAAGTATTGAATGAAATGTATGTATGCCCCCACAAGGGTAAACCTTTAACAATTGAAGTAGTGCAATTGTAGAATTAATTTACATCAAGAATGAAAAGGGAAAATTGGCAATAACTCCACGAACATTATCAGCAGAGTTATATTTTTGTACAATACACTTCTATATAATGACACCATCCACCTATGAAGTTGCACGAATCTACCTCGCATAATTTTTAGTAATGCTCTTGACAAACAATTCAATATGAAAATCAACAAAGGGCAAAAACCCAAAAATATGATTGACAGAGTATCAATTCTTACCTATGAAGTTTTATGCGATGTAAACAAGACCTAGATCTCCATTTTAAGTACGCAAAATATATTTTGTCAAAATGACGATAAAGTTTATAAACGATGACCGAATTCGTGATTAGATCACATTCTATAGAAACAAATTGAAAAAAATATAATAAAATGAAAGAACAAAACAAGTTATGGAATATTTACAGAGAAACACAGCTTTATTTTTCATCCATATCTATATATACAAATTCATAATACCATAGGCTACAGCAAATCCATAGATAATTATATCGTTAAAATGAATGCTACATATGAAAAGCAGTGGAAGCTAGATCTATTTTCAAAATGTTAGATTGGTCCAATTTGTAGGTAATTTTGGGGTGTTTAGTGATTGGGAGTAAAAACGTCGTAACTACAGATTTCTGAAAGGGGCCCATGCTAGGTTTTTATGCTTCTGAACTATTCAGGAACTCATATTTGTACATGGAAAAACAATTTGCAATGCATAAAAACCTCAATCACGGCGAATATCCATCTTTCCTTTGCTATAGATCAATCCTTTACAAGCGTGTTTACAGATTCTATTTTTACTTCGAAACGAGACAAGGTCAAGGTCAACGAGACACACCCCCAGCAGTATTAACACACTGTACAACCGGCTGCGTCGATGACTGTGACCTTATTTGCGAGGGATGCGTGGAAAGGTTTATTTTGTAGAAGCAGTTAGCACTGAATATTTATATGCGTATTTATCAACTATAGAATACCAAAGATCCTTTCGTTTATTCATAAAAGTAAATTAATTTGAACTACCATGCACCTGACATCAGATGCCGAATCTGTCTTCGTTGACGACGCAGCCGGTTGTACGGTGTGTTGAATCTCGCTGAGCACAGATGACGTACCTCTGACGTAATTGCTTTTTGAAGGTTGGGCATGTCTAACCGTTACAAAACAAAAACAAAGGACAATAAAATGCGGATCTGCACGTTATTCATTGACTTGGATATTATACTTGATAAAACTCAATGAGTGCTAACAATGGACCCCTTCAGGTTGGTAATTTCATACGTTTATATCTGGTTTGTAATTTTTGTGCCATTTGCATTTTCGACAGCCTAGCAGGTCCCCCTTTAATCTGTAGTTGCGATGTTTTGGCTGCATGTCCCGTAAATTGACTGGAATTGATACTAAACTAAATAAAATTCTGGGTAAGAACGATGTTTTAAATGAAATATTTACCCATTTTGTTCTATTCAGATTTCCCAATTTCAGAAGATGTCACAGAAATTCATTGAATAAAATAGATCTATACTTCATAACGCATTCCTCACTTAACTAAAACCCCTCAAAATCACACTTGTCCTCCCTGGTTGAAAGTAAGATACTTTCAAAATAATGAATTTTACAGCTGGGGGCCATGGACCACAGGGCCCCCGATGGGTCTATGGAAATGCCCTGGCCAGGGGTCCACGGGGCCAGAGCCCCCCCCCCCCCCCCCCCGGGAGCTCTTGAGAAATAACGTTTTCAAACCCCTCAGGAAGGCGTTCATGACACTTTAAATACTACCATCTTTTGATGAAACTTTTCCAAATCATTTATCACTCAGTTTAAAATTATAACTCAATATGATGCACTTTTTTACATCATTTTTTTTTCAATTTCGAAATAAGAACTTATACGTTCTAGTATGCAATGGTGACTCAAGGATTTTTTTCCGAGCCTAAATGATGGCATAAAATGTGTAAAATGTGTAACGTTACATTAAAGTTATACAGCTTAAAAATAATTTTCGGATAATTCCAGGAGGGAGGTCCAAAACACACCCCACCGACCCCCTCTCGATCCGCCCGTGGTATGACATGGCAAATTTCAAAATATGCACATATTTCACGATAGTTGCAATAATGTAACCGATACCATTTTGAATATCGATCTGGGTTTCGGATAAAATTCCTTCCTATTTGTTGCATGGGCGGATCTAGAGGGGGGTCGTGATTAATCGATAATTTGAGCCTCTAATAATGGTTTATTCACGAATTAATTTCCCCTCTCTTCACAAAAACTATTTTATTTCACGTTGATTATTCGGTGATTAATGATAAGAAATTTAATCGCAGAAACGTCGACTGAATCGACGGACGCTCGACAATTTAATTTGGATGGTAATTCATGCAGATTTTATGATGTAACGTAGAAAATTATACATCTAGGTTTAGTAGGTTATTTTGTTTTTGGTCGGCAAGCGATAACGTCATGATGATACGAAGAAAATGATACCTGTTAGTCTATTATCCAAACCAAAAATTCACCGGTAATAATCCAACTAACATATTTTGAAACAGTTTCCGAAATAACTGAGCAGATGTTGGCGGTGTTTTTGAAGTCACTATTCCAGCCCAGATTGAGTAGACGCTACGTCATCAAGACGTCATATTGTTTTTTTTAACAAAAGGGATCCGACTGTATCACGTGCTTATTCATCTGAGAAGCATGTCAATCAACTAGTAAGTCAATGGATGGGCGGGGACAATTCTCTTTTTCAACCAATCTGTATTTACAAGCATTGCTTCATAAAAGATCTAGAACTTAAAGGGCAATCGTCAGAAAAGAAGTTTTACCCCGAGTCTCTCCCTTAACCCATTACCACACAATGACTCTTTTTGACTCCCTACCATACAATGGCTTTGGAAAACATTGTGGAAAATGAAGAAATTGCTTGTGACAAGCAATCTCTTCATTTACCACAATATTTTCTACAATAAAAGAATAGAAAAGTTATATTTCATTCACTTCAAAATTTCGTCTGCAGCACCTTTGAATTTGGGACAGCCTAAAATTTTGCCGTCTGGTAATGGGTTAATCGGTCACCCTTTAGTGAATATTTATTAGAGTGTTGACCTCTACATTTTTAAATTTTAGAGTAGATAGATTTAAGAGACAGTTAAATTTCATAAAGAGTTTTCAAAAGAAGAAAGAAATTCAAAGGGTAGACTATTTAGTGAAAAGAAAATTTCTTGCAGATGTAGATCTACATGACTCGTGCTTATACTTGCTACTCTCTTAAAACAAAGTACATTACCTCTTATGAAATGATATGTAATTAGTAATGTATTTTGATGATCTTAATCAATAGACATCGGCTTTGGAGAGTAATACTTGCCGACGTTCGTCTATTTAACCTCTCTCTTAAATCCTTTCACAAACAAGACTTGATTTCGACGACAATCATGGGAACAAAAAGATTGGAAAACATTGAAAAGAAGAAATTGTCGATAACTAGCCATTTCTCCGTTCCCCCGAGATACTTTCCATGATGTAATTCAATCGTTTTTTAAGAAGTTATGTCGTATGCATGCAACAGCTTTCAAAATGGAGTAGTCTAAAAAATATTTCTGTTTTGGGGTAAACAAAATGACGAAAATTGAACATGAATGTAAATATCCATGAATTACACTTTGGGTCTAACGATTATCCATACATACACAAGAATCAAAACGTGTGGGCTGAAATATTTATTCTGATCTGAAACGAAGGCAAGGTTTTAGCTGCGATCTTTCGGGGGAACCGTATGATCATACAAAATGCCCGTGACTTGCAAAGCTGCTTTTGTGCCGTCTATGATCGCCTACCGGTCGCGAGATTCAACCCTGCAAATCAACAATTTCATTTCCGTAAATCCGGCGACGGAAAACTCTTTGTTTAAAGTAATCGTCGGATATGCACATCTTGCATATTTCGGGATCGTCAACATCACGGAACCAGCCGAGTAGTTAAGTCTCGTTTCTTTGATGTGGTCCCGTAGGTTTTCCCATTGATAAGCTGGCCAGGTGTGTAATAAAATGTTTTTTTCTGGTCTTCCCGGTATTGACTAACATATTCATGAACCTGCAACACTACCCAGAAGAAGCTTTGAACTCGCCCTGGATTTTGTATTTTGGTCCTTGTCGAGTTGAAGGGCCTTGAAGCGAATCCCGATCCTACTTACAACATAGCCACTTGCCCGTAACTCCAAAATCCAATCATTCTGATCACTTTTCTGTGGCTCATAGGGACTGATCCGAATAACCCTCCATTCCTGCAATTTTGGACCATCACAGATCTTTGTCTTGTTTTTTCGCCAGTCTCTCACTAGCTTTTCACTGATGCCGAAATCACTTTCAGCCGCACAGTTTTTCGAATTTTCGGCAAATTTGACCACACGATTTTTTAAGCTATTGTCATCACCAAGTAATTGCAGATTAAAACAATATGCAGTTACGAGGTTTTCGAAGAAAAGTGACGACTGCTTGTTGTGTACAATTATGTCGTGTGTTAATTTAGGGCATATTGATTGCAAGATTACACGCTTGAAATGGCAGAACGATGCATATCAAGCAAGACACCTTGTTAAAATGGAATTTGTTATAAAAATAATCAAGCAAATTTATGAGTATTCCGTCGTTGTCGTATGTTTATTGTCGCCGAGTCATAAAGTCGATGTCTACTGCACTATCTAAGGGAAGTAACTCTTTCATGAAAACTGTCTAATTTAAACCTGATTATTTCCCTTAGACCAATATACCTCAGAAAACGGAATTATTGCGCGCGATTTATTTTCTCCGCCAAAAAAATAGTTCTACATAAAACGTATAATTTCCTCGTTCAACAATGATTATTTGGCATGTCAGTTTAGAAATTGTAGAAAGTCGAATTTCAATATTAAATCAAAGTGTGGACAAGAAATCAGAGATCTACTTTGTCTCAAAACAGAAATACAGAAGAAGTTAAGAGGTCCGTCTTTGACCTTATTTGACCTGTCCAGAAAAACTCATACGGCAACAGTAAGTCGCAGCGCGAGCGCTAAGCGACTTAAAAATTGGGTAAAATATTTTCCGGAAATCTGAGCACGCTCATTTTATTTCCGTTGTTACGGAAAAGTCGAAATATAACGATTATAAAGGAAGTGCATTACCCAGGTCTTAACTTAACTTTAAGTTATTTGAAAAGAGTAGCCCACATAAATTCATCCACTCTTTCACGCCGCTCAAACGTTTATAGTACACATGTACTAAACGATTTCAAATGATAGCGAATCATGACCTCTGCTCGGAGGGTAAGGAAAATGTAGCTTAGGTCCGTCAAATGCCATAACTGCCATTTACACGATCCTGGTTCGAATTCTATTACCAACCTCTTACAATCTGTTAAACTGTGAGGTACAATTCATTTATGGACCTAATCTATCTCCCCCTCATGTTAGACATTCATTCATAAATGCCATCTTATCAACAGTCGCTTATTTCTTTTTCACAGTATTATCACGTTGGATGATCTCGTGATGCAACAATTTCAGAAAATCTTCAATAATTTAGTTAATACTGGACCGATTTGAATTCGGTTTGAAGCAGAGAAGGTGGAAAGACGTCACGCATTAGATGAAAGAGTTGGATGTCTGAGAAATCAACTGATAAAAAAGTTATTGAAGATAAACCAAAATTGTGGTTTTTCTTAAATAACTTTTAAATCATTTTTTTAATTAAAAAATCTACCACGTCCATGTTATTCTTGACATTTTTCCCACCTTCTCTGCTTCAAGCCGAATTCAAATTGGCCAAATATTGACAAAGTTATTAAAATTCTAAGTCACGTGATTATACATCGTGATTATAATATAGCGTTGTGTTCCATTCCTCGATAATTAAATTACATTATCAAGCAGGCTTATAGCGAAACGCTTACTTGTATTTTGTCATCATTGTAAATGTCCAATGGCAATTTTTGACGCCGACTTGCCAAATAAAAAATGAAACTGAAAAATTGGAAATTGTAATCATAATTTTAATTACCTGATTTTCCAAAAGCAAATTTGTCGGTTTCTGGATAAATGAGCATTTTAGCAGTTCCCAGACAAGACCTGGTTTTGACGTCCCTAAATGGCCCTAAAAGACATCGCTAATAATCAACAATTTCTCCTTTTGCTTCATTATTTTATGCGCCATACCAAATCCTTTCTAAACATCTAATTTGTCGTCTGTAGCAGCTTTGGAATTAGACCACCCTCAAATTTTGTCCTGTGGGAAAGGGTTGAAAAGCGTCTTTGTTGCTGCCCTCTTAAGCCATTACCATACAGTGACTCTTTTTGACTCCTCACAAGATAATGGCTTTGGAAAACAATGTAAAAAATGAAGAATTGCTTGTGTCAAGCAATTTCTTCATTTCCCACAATGTTTTCAACCATAAAAGACCATTAGAATAAAAAAAAATCCAGTCACTTCAAATTGTCGTCTGCCACATCTTTGAATTTCGACAGGTCCAAATTTGACGTTTGGTAATGGGCTAACCTTTTCCAAACAACAAAATTCTAGGGTAATCTTTTTTTCAAAGTTGCTACAGGTGACAAGATTAATGTTAACCCTTTCCCAAACAAGACCTGGTTTCGACGCACCTAATACTGAACAGGCTTGGGAAAACATTGAAACAAAAGAAGAAACTGCTGATAAACAGCAGTTTCTCATTTTGTCTCAATATTTTCTGTGTCATCTATTACACAAATCCTATCTTTAATAACATCAATCTTGTCATTTGTGGCAGTATTTGAAGTGGATCACCCTAAAATTTTGTCGTTTGGGAAAGGGTTAATAAATGATTTGTTTACGATTTAGCGCTGAAATTATCGAGGTTACAAACAATTTCTTCTTTTGTCTCAATGTTTTCAAAAGCCTTTTCTGTTGTTGACGTCAAAAGCAGGTCTTGTTTTGGAAAGGGTAATACTATTATACTGTTCATAAAGAAGATATCGGAGAACAAAATCTCTCATGGTCAGACTGCGTGTATACGTTGGCCATAGTGTTCTTTAAAAAAAA
The DNA here is from genome assembly GCA_963680895.1 of Fragum sueziense. Classification (NCBI taxonomy): domain Eukaryota; kingdom Metazoa; phylum Mollusca; class Bivalvia; order Cardiida; family Cardiidae; genus Fragum; species Fragum sueziense. The sequence continues at coordinate 1,846,662 of OY804598.1, forward strand.
AAGTTACAAGGGATCGACTTATTTCCAGATCTCGGCTCAAGTATGAATGCCAATGAAAATCATCTGATTACAGGATAAATGCTGCCATAATTTTAAAACGGTTAGAACTGTCTAGTTGGATCGTGCTTGGTGCAAATGCAGAGCTGCAAATAAGAGGGAGTGGTGGCCTTTAGAAATGCAATATTTCACTAAATGTTTACGAAAGCCTAGATCAAGATTCAAACGAAATACCCCGTAGCCTGATTATTTCATTTTCATGCAGAAATTCAGTGAGACTTGTGCAATACTAGCAAAACGGCATCCCCCAATTCTTGTATGTTCGAACACCTCACAGAAATCCTTGGTCCGCAGAACGTTTCCATGAACTTTTGACTATATCCCAAACAAGACCTGCTTGAGGTCCTTGATCGATAAAGGATTGGGAAAGCATTTAGACAAAGAAAGAAAATGCTGATCAAGTGCTAATGAAAAAATGCTGATTACCAACACTTTCTCTTTACATGTACCCCAAAAGTGGTCTTTTTTGCCGTTTGACAAAGGTTAAATTAACTTTTCTGCGAGATTATAGGATTCCATTGTTTAACATTGTAACATCAATATTGGTGCCAGCCATCAAACCATTCCCATAGCGCATGAAATAGACATCATCAACAGTTTCTGATCTGCCGAGCGCGTGATTTATGTCTCAAAAGACCAAAACTCCATAGAAGAAGAGATGCATAACGTCGTTTTTTATCTAAAACCTCGTAACTGCGGTTGTTTAAGCTGCAGTTATGATGTTTTCGTTGAAGACAGCGATATTGTTGTAACGGAAACAACATCAGAACGTGTCATAAAGTCACAACCAGTATAGTCCACCAATACTAATCCGAGACATAATGCATATGTACTGACCCCACTTTGGCAACGTTGCATTGTAGCTCAACTAACGGACGTTGCCACTCTCTTGCACACGGTTCATTCATTACATTCACCTCTGTGGTTGCCTCAGAGAGTATTGCGTCATCATCTGCTAGATTACGTCACTTTCTATCTCATCAAAATTGCAATAACAAATAATTTTTCTTTTCCGAAGTCCAAAATATATCATACTTCACGTTGCTTAAAATTTGATATCATTTTCCAACGATAATAATTTGATTTTTTTTTTAAATTGATGTCATTCATTCAAATTTTCTGTACGTTTCATTCTGATAGGGAACGATTTTATCCAGCTAACCGTGGCGTATTTCGGACAAACAATTGTATTTCGTAAGTGTTGTTATAAAATCTCGCCACTACGACTTGATTCAAGCCATAGATTCGATATTATATAACAACACCGACGATTTATCAAAACAAAACCGAAAACCTAGTCTATTTTTAGCACAAAATTCCTGCCATTGGTAAGGAGGCTTGAGAAAATAGTTCCATTTTATGTGGGTAAATTCATCAGTTATAATAACTTTCAAATGTACCCAGAGTCATCAATTCTTTGTCCACTTTATTATGTTACACATGAAACAGTTAAACAGTAATAATACACGTTTTCCTCGGTTTGACAAGATTCTTGTCATTCAGCCGCCCAGCCCGTTGCAGAGATGTATGGTGAGTGTAACGAACGACAACTCTGCTCGGAGATTGGGACGTTGCATTATTTAAAAGTAAGTTGTCCCGGGTTAATTTTGGAAGACTATACCACGTATTATTTAATTCATTCCGAAGACAGTGAATCCTTTAGACCGTCGAATATGGGTTTAGAAGACCTTACAAAAAGTTAAAAAAAAAAACAACAACAGAAGTTTCTCAGTGTTATGCTAAGTTGCTATGCAACTGTAGCGATGGGATTTTTTCATGGGTCACCAATCCTTTGTTGCCTTACTCTCTTAAAACAGACCACATTGTCTTTTCATTCTATTACGATAAAATGGTACTCTGTTCCCACGGGGTCATTTCACGTCTAATCTCGGGGCCTTTGCGGGATTTCGGTATCCAATCGTTGGCTGTAAACATCAAAACATTTGAAAAATCTGATACAAATTTTCATTGACTGACGCTTCAAATTATCAGTTTCAGCCAAAGATAGAAGCGACGCAATGAATACGTAATCAAACGAGATAAAACTGAATATTTTTTAATTCGATAATTCAAATGATGTTGCTTCAAATTACCGGTTTCAGCCAAAAATAGAAGCGACGTAATTTATACGTAATGATCACGGAATGATTTTGATTCGATAATTCAAATGGTGTGCTATAATTTGATTATGACGACCAAATAGGCTGCTGGTGTATCAAAAACGGCAGAGGTTATATTTGATGGTTTAATCAATAGACCTCGGCTTTGGAGAGTATTGTTGCCTGCACTCATTTCAACTCTTCAACTTGACAACACACTCGAATTAACCAGTAGGCTAGACGTTGCTGATTCTATGTCAAAACAAACTACTCCTATACACGAAACATTGCAATCAAATCCGCGTATTTTGTGTAATGAATTATTCATGATATTACGAAGACGTCTTTATAACACCTTTAATGACAATACTATATACTCAACAGATAGTGCGTTTCTATAGTCCGATATAATCGACACATGTTTACAACTGTCACATTCGTACACGAGGAAAATGCGTTTTTATTTTCTAAAAGTATTATTTCATGCGCTAGTTTGAATTTTGCAAGTGTCAGACAACTGCAAGATTCAAACTATCGCAAGCAAAATTAAAGTAATTTGGAGTTTGATAATGAGTTTGATACATAGGCAAATTTTGTAAACATGGGTCATGATATCTTAACCAGACTGAGCTAGCGGACCAACGATCTAATTAAGGTAGTCCACCCCTAATTAGTTTATTTTTAATTTTATTGGAGTTTTACGCCGTTTTCAACTTCTATGGTCATATCGCGGCGGCTGGAGCACCTAACCATGGGTTCCTGGTATTTCTCGCACCAGTACAACCACAATATCCAAACTGAGCCTCAAGCTGCTCTCTCACATAGATGATTCACACCCATTGGTGAGAGACAAATGACTTGTCAAATGTCAGAATGGATACTGGCCGAGCCGGGGTTCGAACTCGAGACCCCTGGATTGACAGACTCTGAGGTATCCGACTGAGCAATCCGGGCTCGGCCACCCCTAATGAGATTCGTATGATGTCGGAATTATTCGGGCGCGATCGAAAACATTCGGCGGTGGAACTTTCCACCGCCGAATGTCTACGACTGCGCCCGAATGAGTTCGGAAACGTAACGACGACGCTAAAAAAATTCGATGTTTTTTTAATCTCAAAATGGCGACATTACGGGTATTCTACCTTAAAACTAAGATACTTTCACATACATCGTACATGTATATGTCTGATGGAATTTCTATTCTTTAAAACTAAGATAAAATAACATAAAACGACACGGAAGTACTGATTGTATGACAAAACAAACTATTCCTATACACGAAACATTGCAATCACAGATCATTCTCGTTGCAGCTGCAGCTGTAGTTTATAACACACAAAAGGACAAGAATGCAGATATTTTACATGCCAAATTCTTATAGAAAACAAATCTGTAATATGATACGCATGTACAGATTTCGATCAATGACCTGGCAGAGTGTCTCTAGCATATAGCTAGTGATGCTCTGACAGGTCATATTTTTGATACATATTCAAATATCTGAAAAGGTATTTATTTTATGACATTGCTTCAACGAGAGAAATTGTAAAAGAGATGTCATTGCAAATCTGTCAATAGCAAAAAAATCATCACAATTTCAACTAGAACATGTTTTTCTTTAGAAATAGGAATACTTTAAAATTCATAAGCAGAATGTAGGTAGTTGCAATACCGAAGCATTCACCTACCTATCACGGATTTTTTTTTACAAAAAAGAAAATAATATTTTAAATATATACTGAGTCAAAAAAGAAAGTGTGCATACTTCTACTTCATTTATCTACGTAACCGCTGCAATTCACTTCACCAAATTTGTACACGGAGTTAAGCTATCAACTTTCTCATATCTTTTGACATGAAAAGCAACTTTAGATGATTAAATTGTCTGGCATATCACCAAACTCTATTATCACCTTTTTGCACGTGGTTATCAAAACAAACGTTTCACAATAAACTTTATTGTCTAAAATCTGTATTCAAGGTGTATAAAAGCTAAATCAAACATAAAATTTCAAAGTGCTGAATAGCCAAATATGCCACGTCTTAGTAAACACGGCAGATTTCACACGTTAGCTTTGCTAGTGTCTTGAACCGGTGTAAAATGTGTCGTTGTCGTTCAAATGTAATCGTTCTGAAATTAGGCGTTTGCAATCATGTTTTCAAAAGAAATGATACATTTTTGATAGGCTTCGGTCTGATATCCCGAATGCAGGAATGACTAAACAAGATCGTTATATGACGTTGACGCCCTTACGTCAAAGTTTCAAATCTACACCATTTATGGCGATTCAGTAAAGCAAGCATATGTAAGCAACATTGGAAATCGGGAAAAGGCAGACGGACGGCTCAAAAGAGATTTGAGACCTTCTGTTTGTCACATTATCGTGATGCCTAAATCTTACGTTACGCCTGCATTAGACACATCGTCATCGGCACGGGGACGCGTGAAAATAAGCCATGCGTGTGGTGTAGGGCCAAACATCTCTTCTGCCTGAGTTACGCAAAATTTATGGCCCAGTTAAAGAATTTGCAGGACGTGGAATACGTCTTGCAATATGAACACAATGAAATTTCCAACGATAAAATGAAACGTTGTGTTCGATCAGTGAGACCACAGATGTTTGCCGTCATTCATTTAAGACATGCCACAATAGAAAATGAAACAGAAATCCCAAGAAATGTGCATTATTCAATCTTCTCACGTTCGTCAGCAAGATCTGTGAATTTCGAAATTGACCCCTATCTCAAATATCTTAAGAAAACACACAAAAAATCCATTTTACACAATTTAAAAAGACACCTACTTATAGGCAATTGAATTATCTTTAATTTGATTCCAATATTATAATATCAATATTCAAAATTACGATAGAAATTTAAGTTATTCTCTGTGCATACTTTCTTTTTTGACTCAGCATATATTCATATAGATCCAAAATATTGCATAACGCGTATGGATAAAATGATTCATAAAAATGATGCCATTTTACAGTTCTGCGGTGTCATTATCACAGTGTAGGAGCGGAAGTGTGTGAACGCTTGTCTTTGAGTGATTACTTGTGTGTCTGTACATCGAGGAAATGCAACTTGGTAAACATCAGCGGTTGACATTGGTAAGAATTTATGTTTTTTTTTTCTGGATAAACACAATACTTTTGTCAGATCATTGTACCAATCTCTTTAATCATTATTCCCTGTAACATTTTAGAGCAATCGGAGCCATTGGTTCTAGATTTAAATCATTTTGGGTCCGATTCACTGGGGCATGAACTAAAACGGGTGATTTAGCTGTTACGAATCACAGTTTTTACTCAAATAGATGCACACTGTAGGGTCTTTCTCAACAAAATGTTCATTCACAGCTCGTGCATATGTGTGTGTTGAGACTGATATAATTACTTAGTTAGGAAACCGTCTAAAACTTCCCATTTTTTGCCGTTTTGAAAAAAAAATCTTTTGTACAGTCAATTGTCAAGTCCTGTACAATAGCCTGACAAGAAATATCTACTTTTGTACAATGGCTTGAATTGCATATGTGATATATTGATTGTACTAAAAGCGTCTTTTTGCATTATATTCGACTGATATTTTCATGATATTATGCTCGCCCGTAAAAGACACAGAGAAAAAATGTCGAGAAAATAAGAAATTTTTGCATGATGGAGAATCACGTAACATAATTTCATAAAATCTTCAATAACTATCTTAATATTTGACCAAGTTGTATTTGGCTTGGGCAAAGAATGTGTAAAAATATCAGAAATAAACTTTGTATGTTAGATCTTTTAAAATCATCTGACAAAAACATTATTGCCGACCAAATCAACTCGATTAGCTCGATCGGCTTAATCCCTTGATCAAACCCGATTAAACTCGACCAAATGTATTTACACGACTTCTTCTTTATTTCTTGTCGATTAATTCCCAACCATTTTTGCCGACCACGCTCGATCGGGACGTTCCGATTACTCTTGCCGGCCAAGCTCGATCAGTACTCGATCGCTTGATCGATCTTGTTTTGATTGTCAGTCGTTAGATCGATACAATATCACGTGCAACGTAGATCTTAAGACAATGGGGGTGAGGTATTTTTCTAATCGTCCATTGGCTAATCGATGAATTTGATTGACAGCCGGCGTTTTGTCAATTATATATTCTGATTTTTTTCGGGAGACAGGGCGGAGCCTAGTAAACGGTTCATTACATTTAAGCTTGAGGAGAAACAACCATCTCGCATAGAGGTACATCGTCGGTATTATTGCAAAACATTATAACTTCAGCGTGAATCAGGCTGTAGTTACGAGGTTTTATAACAACTCATTTTACAATAGACGTTCTTTCAATTTCGAAATGTGTTCATGCACGTGCCGCGCGTTTTTCTCTTATATCAAGAGATATCGATAAGTAAACTCGTCGAATAACCTCTTCGCTTAGCCACACCCTGTGAGGTGAATAAAAATGGATTATACTGAGTTTGCCAATTTATTTTGATCCATTGTCGGTGTTGTTGTAAAATCTCGTAACAACTTATTCAATCAAGCTGTAGTTACGACGTTTTTGATTTACACCAAAGAAATACTTTACTAAAGTATAATTGAAGTCTCAATCTTTGTCAATCTGTTAAAATCCGACTTTAACCGGTATTAACTTTTGACAGGGACCAATTAATAGTAATCATCCATGACCCTGAGAAAACAAAACTCGATTAGTTTAACTGTAGCCAAACAGATCTCCTGTTATATATAATTTTACAAATCACAATTGTAAATGCACGATTTTGCACTGAAATGTGATTTCATCAAGGCATACCTAATTGCTTGAGTCCGCGGAATTGGCGCAGTTGGTAGCGCATCTGCCTCTCAAACGAGAGGTCCCGGGTTCGATACCCGGCCGTGGCTTATACCCTTTCTGACAAAAATGTCACCATCAATGGTTTGATATCGTGAACCTATGTGGGGGATCAACTGAAGGCTCAGTTAGGGTGTTGTAGTAGTACTGGTGAGAGAAATACCAGGAATCTATGATTAGGTGCTCCAGCCGCCGCGATATGACCTTAGTAGTTGAAAACGGCACAAAACCCCAAATAAACCTAGCCGTAGTCACGAGTTTTCAAAAATGCACCGACGGTTTATCAAAACATAACGGCAAACCTAGTCTACAAGTTCAGCACAAAATTCCTTGCTATTATACATGCATAAACTCATTCATCACACTAAAATAAATTTTGAAATATAGGTAAAGAAAGAAGCCTATCCAGTGGAACATTGGATAACAAATTGAAGAAGATGAACCGAACTTTCGTGTTTGTGTTGATATTTTAATCCGTGTGAAAAATAGGCAAGCGACATTACAAATTGCTTGTAAGCGATTGTACAATAAATTGATAAGGGAATTGTCATTAGCCAATTGATTGTACATAAAAACTGTCACACTGCGGATACTATACTTAAATCGAGAATTTTATTGGAATGGATATAATTTCGTCTGAATCATGTTCTAAGTGAAAAATTACTTACATACAGGCATACATACAGGCACAAAAAAGCGATAAAAATGGCAATTTTATGTGGTGAAAATCATACTCAAATTTTCCCATCCAAATGATCAAGGCATTTTTCATGGTTTAAACAGCTCAGACCGGGCGCATATTAGGACGATGCCTTCCATGTTTATTCAAGATTACGACATTACAACAAAATATAAGATATATGTCGAAATAATTATCAATCATAAACTTTTTCTTACCTATGTCAACCGCTGATGTTTACCAAGTTGCATTTCCTCGATGTACAGACACACAAGTTATCGCTCAAAGACAAGCGTTCACACACTTCCGCTCCTACACTGTGATTATAAAAAGGAGTTTCGATATGCTAACGATTGCAAAATGCCATTGCCTCTTCAGAAGCAACTTTCTATCCCATATAATATTAAAGATTGGTTGGTCTGTGACCACACATTGTATAGTCATCGTAGTTTCTTGTAAGGGAGTAACGATGCCGTCGCTTTTCAACCAAAACCTCGTAACTGCAGCTTGTATTAAGCTGCGGTTACAAGGTTTTCGTTGAAAAGCATGGATGTATAATTTCAATTAGTTCCCCATCAATCAATTGGTTATTGTTAACCGAGCATGGAGTGAACGTTAAGACTCCCAAACAAGAATTAATTCTAGAGAAGGCACGCCAGAACAACTTGATTAAGTATAGATCGAACTACAAATCGTCTATTTTTTCGAAAACATCGTAACTACAGCTTGAGGTAAGCTGCAGTTATGAGGCGTTTAAAGAAAACGACTAATATTATAATACTCGTACTTAGTCTAGACCTACATACATTGTATAAATATTACTTGAAACGAACGGTCCATTGTAATTGTGTTTTGTCACATACAGTACCTATATTACGAACAATTGTTTGACATGCATACAATGTTGAGAATGTTTTATATTGGAAAGATAAAAAAAACATAAAAATGAGCCATGTCGAACTTTCATTTAGTATGAAACAATTGACATTCTGATTTGTTATAATCTAAAATTGGACCCATCATGTTCAAAGGAAGCATCAACGAAGTTTTGTGTGAAAAGCTCGTATCCAAATCATTCTTTTGCATCCGCGTGGACTGACTATTGCCGACATTTTTCAGACTTTTAAGGTGGTCTCTTTTTGCATGACGGGTCACAAATGTCTAAAAAGGTTGACGGAAGAGTTTCCTCTCAGTAATTGAAGCAATCTCCAGGACTCATCGTCTCAAAATCTAATTTTCTGTAGAGAAATTGACGTAATGAGAGCATAGAAAACTTCCATAAAATACAAATGAAGTGGGGTCTTGGTATTCAAGACAAACGGGAACATGGGGGAAAATCACGTACCAAATAATTTTTGTTTGGTCTTAAAAAGATGACATCCATACGATTTCTGGTGATTTACCACCATGACTGCTTCAAACCATTTTCAAAGCGGCGACGTAAGCTAATAGCAGAATTATTGGAAATTTTCTGCAACTATTATGTCACATTATTCCCCGCCTAGATAAAGCCAGGTCAATTTACGCATAATGGGCAATCTGGTTAAGAATATACTCACTGGTGGAGAACTCGGCCAAAGCGAGGGACGTTTTTTCGCGATCAATGCATTCGTCGGTGCTGTTATAAAATATCGGAACTGCGGCTTTATCGATTTTTTAACAACACCGACAGATTGTCAATACAAAACGGTAAACCCGGTCTATTTGTAGAACAAGTTCATTGTCATTAGAAAAAAAACTATAAACTCACATTTAAAAGCAAACTATCTCTACCTTGTTGTAGCGAAAATTGTTTTACTTCACCACCAGTGATACTGTTGTCGTATAATATCGACAGGCAACGAAGAAATTAGAACAACAAGTATATCTGATCGCTGCGAAAAAAGTTCAAGAACGCATTTCTAGTTCTAGAATTGTTCTAGAACGTTCTTAATCGTTAAATGGCAGTTCTAGAACAGATCTAAAACTGCAATTTAACGATCTAGAACGTTCTAGAACAGCTCTTGAACTAAAATGAAATTTTCGCATGGGACTGTTTCGAATTAAAGTGTTTACCTCTGGGACCAAGTTTAAAATAGTTACCCGTAATTTCCGGTTTTGTCGGTAGAGGAGACGTGGCCAGGTTAAGTCAATAAATGATACATTACATATAAATACACACTATCAATGTGAATAAAAGTATAGTATTGTTCGTTGCAATCCAGGCAGTGAAAAAAAAGATTGGTAGATCTAACAAAACTGACACTCGCCAGTATCTAAATCGTCGTTTGTTATGCCATTTCAATGTTACACAATTTATCCCGATACAAATCCACATATCGAATGTTTATACCGCTGCTTTCCTAACATAAACATCGCAATTGCAGCTTAAAATAAGCTGCAATTGCGAGGTTTTTGTAGAAAAGCATTGATATCCTCTGCTCTATGATAGATTGGCCCCACGATAGATACAATCAGATGATTACAATAGACAGCGTGCATCCATTATTGTTATAGCCATAATAATGTAATAACAAACGATATGTCTTCATTATTCCATATTTCAACGATATACGTGTGTTCCAGTCAAAGGATTTTCTTGAATGAAATCCCAACTTGCGTTCAGAATAGGGAAATACTTTATCCAGTTAACCGTGACGTAATTTCGGACAAACAATAATTTTTCGTTTGAGTTGTTATAAAATCTCGTAACTACGGCTTGAATCAAGCCGTTTTTACGAGATTTTATAACAACGCCCACGGTTTATCAATACATATGTTATAACATTAAACCCCGTCTATTTTTAGCACAAAATTTGGGCACATAACTTATTCATTTTAATTTTTCTATTACGAAAAACGGTTGAGAAGACTTTCGCCTTTTGTCCTATTTGATAGCATCTATACACCGTGCACATACAGTCATTTGGACGAGTTCATGTTACAGTGAAGTCCATCTACAGTCATTATTAGTCACAAGCATACAAGCTGTCTTTGATTCCTATTTTTTCAAGCCTATGCATAAAATATCTTTTTATCATACTAGACATTAATCTCTTCCAAAACACAACCTGTATTTGACGTCACTTATAGAGCATGCTTGGTTAAACATTGAGTCAAAAAAAGAAAATGCTTATGGTCAGCGTTTTCCCCTATTGCCTCCATAATTTCCATGCTGAATAATGCACACATAATTATCTTTGTCAACACCCATTTTGTCACATACAGCAGCTTTCCAACTTAACACTCTGAGATATGTCTATTTTTGGAAAGGCTTAATAAATACCAAAATGACGGTGACATTCCTAGATCGTCGTTATATGGGTTATAGGCCCTATTGTATCTGTATCTAATATAGTTCGTGGAACTTCATAAAAAAGTTCATCCTAATACGCGTCAATATTGATTAGAAGCCTGTAACTTGGCTAAGAATCCAATTAATTCCAGTCTGTGATATCCTCGCTTTTCTTCGAAAACCTCGTAACAGCAGCTTTAAACAAGCTGCAGTTTCGATGTTTTTGTAGTTCTAAAAGCGAGGATATATTGTCCGGTCAAGTTAGACATTAATAAATGTCGTCTCCTGCTTTCAACTAACAGTAACAGTTAGGCCTGCTTTCGTGAAGTGAGTGTAACATCCTTTTTTCTATGGAATTTGAAAAGAAGGTTAACTTTGTTCTGTTTGAAACGTGCACGTCTCCTCTCGATCCCAATCCATACACCTACCATGACCTAGAGCTAGTCAGTCGTCTAATACATAAAAATAAGGATCTAGAAAAAAAACATTTGAACCCACTTTTTCAGCTTAATAGTATAATAGAAAGTTCGAAAGGACCTATATTTGACAAATCAGCGCGGATTTTGATTAGATATCAGTCAGACTATGCATAGTATGCACAAACAGATCTGGGTCTTCGTTGGTCCCAAATGCAATAAGGGCTCTTTTTTTAGAGCCATGCTCATATCTTACTATATATTAAAGCAGACAAAGACATCAATTCGACGTCCCATGTGACCCAGAGACAACTATTGTCAACTGCACATTTTCCTGTCTCTCTTTTCACACTAAGCTGAACTCGTGTATCGTCGCTTTTTAACCCTCTCCCAAACAGCAAAAGTTTAGGGTAGTCAAGTTCAGCAACTGCTGCAGACAACGAAATGTGTGTTTAGAAAGGTTGGATTTATGTATATACATTCATAGCATGGAAAATATTGATGCAAAAGGAGGAAATGCTGATAATCAGCATTTTCTTCTTTTGTGTCAATATTTTCCCATGCTATTTAGGTCTTGTTTTGAATAGGGTTAAGCTGCAATTACAAGATTTTTTGTTAAAAAGCAGTGATATAGAAATGAATCTGTATCATGGTATCGGTTCTATCTATTAAAATGAACAGAGGGACAAGTTCGTGCTTCGTTAGATATCGGGATTACATTCAGCTGGCGATTTCGCTTTGTACCATGTCACAGTAAAGACTTGATACTGTTGGAATACTGGTTTGTGTAAATGTGTGTTTTATTATTCAGTTTTCGTTGTATAAGAATGAACTTGTATTGGTTTCATCTATTGAAGTGAACAGAGAGACAAGTTGGTGCTTCGTTAGATATTGGGATTACATTCAGCTGGTGATTTAGCTTTGTGCGATGCTACATTAAAGATTTGGTACTGATGGAATACTGGTTTGTGTCAAAGTGTTCATTTTTTGTAACTTTATAAGGTTTGGTTTGTTTTAATGAAATCAGGCTCGGTTTTTTTGTAAAAGTTTCTGGATTGAATTTTAGTTAGAGAGACATTTCATTGATATTTTTTTCATAAATTCTACTTTTTTTTATCTAAAAGAGTAATTTTCGTTTGAAAATTCTGAATAAAACAAGCACCGTGTACGAGGAATACATTTTTGGGTTTAGAATTTAACTATTTGCTGTTTACCACAGTTCAGATGTACATAGAATATGAAAAAAGGCATTTTGGAGCTTATCAGCAACCATTCAAAAAACGGATAGCATTTAAACTCATTAGAATGACCAAAACATGATATGGGAATGTGGTGTCTCTGTAAGCGTTTTACAGGAATTTATCACGGTGATACTTGACATTGCGCTGCTTTTGAACAAAAACCTCGTAACTGCAGCATAAAACAAGCAGCAGTTAAGAGGTTATTATTGAAAAGCGACGACGTGTAACTTGGTAGGTATACTAAGTGGCAATGTAGGATATCAATTTGTGGTGAGAGTTGTCACTGGTGGTGGTGAACTCGGCCAAAGCGTGGGGCGTTTTTTCGCGATCGTAGTATTCCGTCGGTGTTGTTATAAAATATCGTAACTACGGCTTCGATAAAGCCGTAGTTACGAGATTTTATAACAACACAGACGGTTTGTCAATACATATCGGTAAACCCGGTGTATAGTCTATCGGTTATAACTGTAGACTTGTATACAGACACTACAAAACAAATACATAGTTTTAACATTTACCAAACCATTTATCGTGAGGTATACGAGAGAATTAATGTCCTACTCGTTTATTCTCAAAGGGGAAAGTGTTTGTGTTGAGCCATTTATCAACAACAAGAAGTAAAGTGTTTGTATACAAGTCTACTTTTAAAGCCGATGAGTTATATTTTAGAACAAATTCATTGTTATTAGAAAAACTACCCAATCAGATCTTTAAACTCACATTGAAACGCAAAATATCTGTACCTTGTTGTAGCGAAAAAAAGAAAAAAACGTCCCTCGCTTTGGCCGAGTTCACCACCAGTGGTTGTTGTATAAAGATTTCTAATCGTTGATAGACCTCGTCATTTTTCAACCGGTCAAAATCAAATAATGGTATTGCCGACACCAAATTTAGTTTAAGTAAAAACAGTCGGATAATGTCCAGGCTTTAACTGTAGACAACATTCGGGAGTGGTAAATGTGCAAAAGGTTTGTATTTTAGGTGGAATTCTAACAGCACTACTTCAAGATAAAATGCCAATTTGATTTGCCTGACATTCCGTTTTGGCGTATTTATTACGCTATTTATTATTATTTATTTATTTATTTTTTGTAATTGTGGATTGGTTTGAATATTTGTTTAAAATGGCATTATATTCTGGTTTACTATTTAAAACGTTAGCCTACATTCTTTGCGTTATGGATTTTTTAAAGTATTGATCTCTGGATGAAATCACTGGATGTTCGCCGAGGAAAGGGAAATTTATCTATTAATCTCTCTCAAATAACAGTCGGACATAGAAGATTCCTGCAACACAGGATATAAACGGGAAACATAAAAGCAACGATAGCGTTTTATTGATTAAAATCTATACACCACAGTGCAAGCACTAGTCTATACATGTATATTACAAATATCTTTTCAAACCCAAAGAAACCCACGAAGTTGAAAATCAGCGAATTTACCAAAACCGAATCTGTTCGCACTGATAGGTCAATAAGGTAGTCCACCATAAAGAAATTCGCTCGACGTCGAATTTTTTCGTGCGACGTCTTTAATATCCGTTACGTGTCAGAACCTATTAGGTCGACGTCGTTAAATATCCGGCGGTGGAACATTTTAGTCTACACTTTACGTTTCTCATTTTCAAACAATGAACGTTTGTTTAAAATTCCAAAAGGGAATACATTTCTTTCAGCCTTGCTACTGTTGCTATCAGGCTATCAGCACTTTAACTTTTCAATCAGTTTGCAGAAATCGATCATAAGTAGCAGAAACATAACGAGACAAAACGAACAAGCCATGCTGCTTATCAGCAATTTCTTCATTTTCCCAATGTACATGTATATCGAGACATTTTCAATTTGTGACACAAAATCAGGGTCTATTTTCTGGAATGGATTAACCCATTACCACACACTGACTCATTTTGACTCCCCACAAGAAACTTTATATGGAAAACTTTGTGGAAATTGAAGAAATTGCTTGTCACAAGCAATTTCTTCATTTCCCACAATATTCCCATACAAAATGTTTAAAGAATGTACTTTTTCATTCGTTTTTAGTTGTCGTCTGCAACATCTTTGATTTTGGACAAGTCGAAGTTTTGTCGTTTGGTAATGGGTTAAATGAATTCAGTTTTGTATGACCGTAAATCTGTGATATTTTGCAATAAAAATGGCTGGAATGCCGAGTCATAAAACATATAGGAAGGAATATGATAGAATTCATGTGGATTTCTCTACATTTATCTCACTAGTCCCACAATTCTTTCCCAAACAACAAGATTTGTTTGTGTTTGAACTTGAGAGCTACTTCAGACAACGATATTGGTGTGAATTAAAAGGGATATTATGTACATTGTAGGACAGAAAATATTGAAGCAAAGTAGGAATTGCTGCGTGATTATCAGCAATTTCTTCTTTTGTCTCAGTATTTTGCCACGATGTGTCTGTTAGTATATCTTCGTATATTGTCAATCCCAGTCAAATATCTCGAAAGTGTATCATTGAATAGTTACAATAGTTCATTTCTTCGTTTCTATTCAGCTGTGGGTCTAAACTTGAACCCTTTCCCAAACAAGACCTGGTTTTGACGTCCCTAATAGAAAAGGCTTGGGAAAACATTGAAACAAAAGAAGAAACTGCTGATAAACAGCAATTTTATCCTTTTGTCTCAATATTTTCTGTGCCATTTTTAACACAAATCCTATCTTTACTAACATATATTTTGTCATTTGTAGCAGTTTTTAAGTGGATCACCCTAAAATTTTGTCGTTCGGGAAAGGGTTAATTGTATTTTTCTTTTACGTGCAGTGACTACAAGAGGATTATAGACGATGGTGAATATGGACCGTGTTACCGGTGTACTACTGGGTTTATGCTGGTTATCGTTTAATGAAGGACTAAATGTGCCATTGGGTAAGTTAATGCATACTTGTAGCCTCAGTCTCATATTGTTAAATTGGTACAGCTGATAAACATTTAGCAAAAATGTGGCCTGCAGTAGTTTTCAAATCGGAACAGTCTAAATGTTTCACGTTTTATAGAGGCTTGAGACGGAATCTGTATTTGATAAGCGAACGAATTAGAGGGTTGAAAACTACGCTCATACGACAGTTCAGGATGAAACTCTTATATGTAGTATCGATTGTATGTTGTCATTGATACCATTTAAACAAGTGCTTCATAGAGAAAATTCCACGCACATGCATATTTATTAATTTCGAAAATCAAATCATCCACATCACTACTAAATACGATAAGAAACGTACGAAAGTAAGGAACAAAGTGGAGGTAGAACCATTGGCTTGCGAAGATGGAGTGGTGGTGACTTTGACAAAGCCTAGAAACCAATGACCACATTTTTTAAACTTGTTGTTTAGTTCTGTGTAGAAGCTTTCAACTCGTCTATGTTATACTTTGGGGAAACCATACAAGAAACCAATAATTTGTCGCCGAAACTTCCTTTTAAACTTAATGTGTGTAATATGTTTTCAAACTCTGTCTGAACGTACAAATTTAAGCCGTTCTTTGCCACTTTATTTTCAGGACTGACTGGGCATGAGCGGAAGTTGTTTATGAACGTCACTTCCGGGTACAACTATATATCACGTCCAGTGCGGAGTGCCAACAACCAAGTTCGCATGACATTTGGGCTAGCTTTAAACCAAATACTGGATTTGGTAAGAGTTTGCTGGTTTTTTTTTCCAAAATCCTACAGATTTAAACAAGCTGTAGTTACGTGTGAAGGGGGGTTTTTTTTATGAAAAACGACTATATTGTATTTATTTCAACGAACTGTTTTGTGACACTAAATACGAATAATACCATTCTGAATAAATCTGAAAGTTTTGGGAAACGTTTTTGCTGAAAAAAGTAAATGACGATTTCCTCATTAATTACGAGAACCTTAAATGCATTAGTTTATTAACTCGTTATTAAATGCAATGAATTCGGGCTGTTGGTCTTAAATTGCATACAATTAAATGCGCGTGACATTCACTCTTGATTTAAATACATAACCTGATAACCTAAACAATTATAAAACAAGTAAGAAATCAGTGTTAAAAAGAAGAAAAACCTTGGAATATCTCTTTGCTAAGGACATTAACCCTCTCCAAAACAAGACATTGCTTTGAAAAACTTTCAGACAAAAGAAGAAAATGCTGATAATCAACGATTCTTCTTTTGCCTCAATATTTCCCTTCTAAGTTGTACAAAAATACCATTCATCAGCACCGAATGATATTGTCGAGAAAATGCTTTCTTCATTATCGAAAAATCAAATAATGGAAATGGCGCCATGCATTTAGTATTGCATTAACACATTAACCACGAATGGCATGATTTTAGGATGGTCAAAATTTCAATCCTGCAAACCTAGTCTCGTGATCGGAACTGATTTTGACAGTGTATGCTATGGGTACCGATAAACGATTTGGCATATAGATGTTTAAGGCTCGGGAAAACATTGGGGCAAAAGAAAGAAAATGCTAATTATCAGCATTTTCTACTTTTGTCTCAATATTTTCTGAACGACATAGGCTACCACTCATATCTTATATATAGATCAATTTTCTCCTCTACATATGTTTTCAAATTTTAACTGTCAAAATATTCATCGTTTTCTGGAAATAGTTTAATGTAGTGGAACCGCCCAACATTCAGAAAACTAGCGACTTAGTGTTGTTTGGCACTCTGATGAGCATCGACGGATTTCTACTTTTCAATAAGTTCCGTTTTCGTGTACAGCGACAAATAAAATACGAGCATTCAAGAATTAATGGCATCATAATCAGTAAAATGATACATAACGATAGCACATTTATTATCAGTTATATTTCCGTAGAGAGAGAATTATAGCTGCTATCATTTCTGATAGAGGGAGAAATTAAAATGGCACCAGCACGAGAAAATACACGTGCCATCTTTGGCTTTTTTTTTATTTAGTCTACCATGCGATACTTTCCAATAATTCTGTTAATATGTGTAGGAAAATATATTTTAAACAGAGTGCTCTTTTAAAAATCAGTTGATGAAATAGTTATTGACGACCTACCTATTTTTTTGATTTGTCGCCAATAACTTTTTTAACAGATGAAATTTAAATTTCAATCGTAATTTCCCAACCGTGACTTCCAGCAACCTGCACATCGCGATGTGCACACTAAAAATCTTAAGCAACATAAACCAAATTATAGCAAATAATTGGGTTTAATTGATATTCGCAAACCAATAGCACTAATATGGAACAAGTCAGTTGGAACGGGGCGAGGCTTAGCGCCCCCCCCCCCCCAAAAAAAAAGAAGGCCAAAAATACAGAAAATTCCTTATTTTACACTGAAAATTCAGTGAAAATCCAATTTAGCCCCCTCCAATATTCAGACACCGCGGCTGGAGCCCCTCCCCTATCAAATTGCTTCATACAGGCCTGTGGAAATAGCAAAAATCGGGATCGAATAGCAGTACCCAGCGGACAAATCAAATATACATGCACACGTATGGTATCCATGTACTTTTCGCACAATTTCTCTTTTTTTTTGGGGGGGGGGGGGCACATAAATCCCTTTCTATCCAGTAAGAGATTAAGAGATTATATTCGTAGAATAACCATGCCTTTTGAATTCACGATGCCAAGAGAAATTCACCATATTTTGTAAGATCACAACTTCGACTTGTATGGCTTGATATTGTAAATTCTAAATTTGAAAATTCTGCATTGGACCACTATTACTTCGTCTCACAACGGTTTAATCTAGGAAGGTTTTCCACCCATCATTAGAACCTAAACACTTCTTGTAATTCTGCTTCCATCTTCGGTATTTTCCGTGACAAAATCCGGATATCCTCGTCCATCTCCGTCGCCACGGATGACACTGAAGTTGAACGAAATGTTTTGTTAACTTATGATGGGCGGGATACCTTAATAAACCTTTTCCAAACAAGAACTGGTTTTGACGTCCTTAATAGAAAATGCTTCGGAAACATTAAGGCAAAAGAAGAAACTGCTGATGATCAGCAGTTTCTCCTTTTGTCACAATATTTTCTGTGCTATATTATACATAAATTGTTTCTTAAACAAGGTCCATTTGTCCCCTGGAGCTGCTTTTGAAATGAAAATTTTGAAAAATTGCTGTTTGGGAAAGGGTTAAGCAACCTGCCTTGTGATGCCTAGGTCGACAACACATCTTGCATTCATTCAATAGATAGGAAAATAAAATATTTATCAGAATAAATTGACGGGCTGTCAAATCGCATCAGGAAGCATGTGTTTATTTCACGTTTTAATTGGCTTTAACTACTTTTATCTGTAAAATAAATGCAACTGTTCGCTCCTTATCAAACGAAAATATGAAACTTAAGGTTTCCAGACCCTCATTAAAAACATCACTTTCTAGCCATACGAAATTCATCAAATTACACACACTTGTAAAGACACTTCACATATGTTGATTCACCGTGCAGGATTTCAAGATTATGCTTCAAGAGGAAAATAATTTACAAATATTATTTTACTCTATATTTATATGAAATGGAGGTTATGTTGAACATTTTTGTCAATTTTTTCCATAAGTATGCATTAATTCAAAATTCTAAACCCTACAAAATGCTTATGTTTGTATTTAGAATTGAACTGTAACACAGTTTGGGAATTATTTGCCTCAGGCTCTTTGGTGCTATTGAGGGGTTGGGTATATTACAAGACTACAACATTCTATAGCTTTTCCAAATAATTCACAGATGTTGCAGCGGACAATTTCAAAAAAGAAATTGGCTTTGTTGTGGGATGCATTGCAACAATATCCATATTTGAGCCAGGATCTGGAAAAGGGTACCTTAAAGGGACATTTCATTCTCATTTCCATTTTTTTAAGTATGTCTTGATTTCAAGATTGGTTATTCTAACGAGCATAAATGCAATCAGTTTTTGAAGTTGTTGCTGATAAGCGATATACACGCCTTTAAAGTTGAGATAGATATGACAAATTAGGCCTACATATAAATCTGAACTGCTGTCCACAACCATTGTTAAATCTTCGCACAAAAATATATATATTTCTCGTAAACGGTGCAATATTTTGGCTTAAAATTTTCAGAATTTTCATAAGAAAATATGCTCTTTCAGATAAAAATAACAGTAAAATTTATTAAAACAAACGTGAAATGTCACTTTAAGGCTTTTGAGCCCACCATATGGGTCAAGATCAGCCTGCGTATACACGCAGTCTGATCATGAACCATGTTGGTCTCCAGAAGATTTTTCTTGATTTGTAGTGACCTTAACAAAGAGGCATGAATCCCTTTCAGACTACCCTTGGGCACAGGTTGATCTTGAAACACATGCTATCTGAAATGTCATAAGGGACCCTTTTTCCAGATCCCGGCTCATTTGTTTTTTCTTCATTGATCCTATGTCATGTCATTGAAGTTTTTTTTGCTCATTTTAAGCCTTTCATATTGACGTCGCGCACGGTATTGCGACCAATTTATGTAACGTCAAAATACACGGGAAGACGTTGCGTGCAACGAACATTCTTTGTCACCCACGCTTTCTTTCCCGTTTATCCAAGAAAAATCAATCGGTGTCGTTTAATGAGATATTTAGAAAGCAGAAGAATACATGAATAAAAGAAATGAATATATATCTGAATTATAGTTCAATTAAATTTCTACTTTTTGTTGATTTTGTTGATGAATTATGCGTTTGAGTATTGTCGCTACATTATAAACGCCGCTCTGGCGGTATTCAACACTAAATTTTAAAAATATTTATTTTTTATACATATTTTGTAATTACATTTGCGAAACATACATCATATCACTCAATATGAGGGGAAAATTTAGTTGCAGGTCTACATCTGAATAGTTTCTGTTGTCTGTATGCTATTTCATATCGTAAATATTGTGTCATGTAGAACATGTTTCTTGTTTAAAGATAGAAAAAAAAATGGAAAATAATAACTATTTTTGCTTTAAAGTAAAACTAGTAAAACAATTTTATGGTTGGATATAATGTAAATTGGGTCTTCCATTACAGCAAAATTTTATTATTGTGTGATTCGTGTTATCATGAGCGAATGATTTGAAAGAGACGCACGAAGAAACTTAAAAAATTATTGAATTGCATGATTTTTATTCAACATTTTAGTCGGCGAAAAAAGACAAAACCCCATTACGATTTATTATAAACGATGCCGTTGCAACGAACTGTAATTGTTACAGATTTTCCGAAATATTAAAAACCTTTTCAATACAATAGAAATCGACCACATTTAACGTCGACGTTAAACGTCCATTTTGACGTAAATTTAGGGGGTGGGTGGGGGGGGGGGTGGACATTTCTGTTTTACCTGGGAAAAATTTGGCGTTTCTCGTATAATTTTGATACGCATCTACATGTTACACCATTTTGAAGATATTGTAATGAACTAACTGATTATCAAAACATCGATGCTTAGAATTTGACGAATTTTAACATATTAATGTTGAAATGTGCGCTAAAACATTTTTCCGCGAAAAAACGCAGGGGGTGGACATTTCTCTTTTACCTGGGAGAATTCAAAATAAAACATGAAAACGACGTAATAGATTGTTCATATTTCATATATATTAAGTTCATTTGATGAACTTGATTGTGAATTAAGTTTAAATGAAAATGATACAATTGTTTTCATTCCAAGGAAAGTGAAAAATGACATTTTATTGAAAAAATCCAGAAAATAGCTCACGTCACGCGCCAAAGCGAGTTTGTTTTTTCATTATACTGACCTAAATTTTTGCATGTTTTTCATAAAAATCATATTTTTGTATAGCGAATAGGATAACAAAACGAAAAGTGCAATCTTTAAACATGAATTCATGCTGCAAATACACGTTTTATTCGGAGTAATCAAATTCGTCGATTTTTTATGTTACACGTCACGCTTAAAAACTGGTATCTTTTTCGTAAAATAAGTACCGAAATCCATGACTTTCCGGTTTATCGTGTCCATGTAAAACTATATACAGACAGTTTCATATATACAGAAACAGATTCTATCAAAAAAATAATTATTCAATAAATATGCTTCTTGAACTGGCGCATCTCTCGTTGATGATCCGGGTTTTTCACGACTGGTCGCAATAACGTGCGCGAAGTCACTACAGTCTATATAGGCTTTAGGCCATAGTATCTTCGTTGTTCAATTTTGTAGTTGTTAAAGCTGAAACAGTCAAAACAGTTATTTTTGACATTCAATGCCAGATAACTACAGGACTGTATGGACCAATCAAAATCCTTTCAAAGTATTTGAGAGAGGGTCACACATGAATCATTCCAGTGAAATTTGGTTGAAATGCATCAAGTAGGCCTAGTTTCCGAGGAGACAATTTTCAAAGACAAAGTATACGGACGGACGCACGGACGACTGGACGTACACCCCATACATCGCTATCATAGCACTATGACAATAGCCCGCCGGCAAGACGACCATGGGAGCTTAAAATGGAAATTGTCTATGAATTTACATTGATACTTCCTCACAAGAAAATATTTTAGAAAACATACTGGAAAATGAAGAAATTGCTTATGACAACCAATTTCTTCCTTTTCCACAATGTTTCTAATCCAAAGTTGGGAAGATTTTTAGAATTTCACCAACTTGTAATTGTCGTCTGTAATTTCTTTCAATTTGGGCAAGCTTATATATGTTTTCATTTGGTAAAAGGTTAGAACAAAGAGTATTTCTAGCTGTTCGTTAGCAACTAGAAAAAAGGATTAACATGTATCTGGGAGGGCGATGCGCTGTTTTCGGGTAATTTTAGCCGTTAATTGGATTTTTACGTATCTGAAGATAAACAAATTCTCAAAATATCGAGTCTGGTTTGCGTTAACGAAATCTTCACAATATTGTATATTCATTGCTAATCCCACAAAAAGGGTTCAAGTCGCCATCGAGATTCAGTTTAAAGTAATCATCCCTTTCCCAATTAAGATCTGATGATTCCTTGTAAATTAAAACAACAGGAAAATATTGCCGCGAGAGGAAAGAAAATACTGGTGACTAGTATTTTGTTGTACTATTTTCGGTTTTTATCTTGATAGTTTCTGTTTATATAGGCTAGTCTACAAATCATTGCCTCTATTGGTGTGCATTTCATCGTCTGTCTACAGAAGCTTTCAATTTGAAATAGTCTAAACTTTTGGACAGGGTTAAGTAATTCTTCAGAAGTAAGACTTCAAGTATAAATTGTTTGAGGGCATTTTTAAAATCCTTTCCTAAATCACAAATACTTAGGCTATTCCAATTTGAAAGGTACTGCAGACGATGAGAAAATGATGAAAATAGGATTATTTGTGTACATCATTGCTTTATATATTGAGATAAAATAAGAAAATGTTGATTTTCAGTATTTTCTTCTTTTGTCTCAATTTCTTTCGCAGACCGTTTTTCTCTTTGGAACGTCAAAACCACGTCATATTTGGGAAAAGGCTCAAGAGTACAAAATTCTTTTTTTTAAACCGAAGTATAAACACGAAAGCTCCCATATGATTTTTTTTTTCATCTTTTTATTTGATAACTAATTTTTTATTTGCAGTTAATCCCTTTCCCAAACAATGTGCCATTTGTAAAAGATTGACAGAAAAGTGGAAATTGCTGATAACCAGTAATTTATCATTTTCCTTCTAAAATTTTGCTGTTTGGTAAAGGCCTATCCAACTCAACTACTCTAACAATTAACATAGCTTATTTTATCATCTTTCGATAATCATTTCATTCAAATAATTTTTATTGTCGTCGTTAGATTATTCCTATAAGCTTATTTCCACTAAGACTCATCCACACACAACCACCGGAAGTCGTTATTTGATGACTCAATGGCCAATCACCCTTCGTTGCCATTGCACGTAGGATGCTTTGCTCGGAATTGGGTCAGAGCCTCGATATGGCATAAAGAAACCGGCTGATGTGTTGCAATTTTGAGTAACAAATTGGAACAGTGTCTGTGTGTATATACAATATTAATTTCCCATAAACCCATTGTTTGCCACCGGAAGCGGCTCATAGGTACGGACTAAAACGACAATTGAAAGGGGTCAATTAACAAGCTGTGGCAGACCTTAGACGGGTGTTGATGAAGATAAGATACAATATACCACAGAACATTTTGAGACAAAAGAAGAAAATGCTAGTTATCAAGGCTCGTTTTGTAGTTTTGAAATAGATTAATATTATCTAATTATTGTCATAATTTCTTTATTTTTTTTTTGTAATTTTCAGGATGGTAAACACCAAATTCTATCATCGTATGTTTGGATTTACGAGGTGAGTACGTTCGTCGTGTTAGATGTCCACATCAAGGGCGGAACTATAGGGGATGGGGTTGCGTCCGGACCCCCCCCCCCGGCATTGGCCGAAGAAAATGACCATATAACTTTAGTGTAATGCTACATTATCGCTGCTTTTCAACGAAAACCTCGTAACTGCAGCTTAAAACAAGCTGCAGTTACGAAGTTTTCGTTGAAAAGCAACCATTTTAAGCCTTCATTTGAGCTTGGACCCCCCTCCCCCCTGGAAAAAAAATCCTGGATCCGCCCTTGCACATTATATAGGTTGTCATTGTATGCATGTTTCGGTCATCACGCCTTAGCGCTGTTGGTAGCGCATCTGCCTTTCATTCGAGAGGTCTCAGGTTCGATACCCGGCCGCGGCTAATACCCTTTCTGACAAAATATTCACCCACCAATGGGTTTAAAATCGTTAACCTAAGTGGGCGAGCAGCTGTAGGCTCGGTAAGGGTGTTGTGGTAGTACTGGTTTGAGAAACAACAGGAATCCATGGGTAGGTGCTCCAGCCGCCGCGATATGACCCTGGCAGTTGAAAACGGCGTAAAACCCCAATAAACTAAAACTCGGTCATCACGAAATATTCACATTTAACCCTTTACCGAATGGCTAACATTTTGACTGTTCTAAACTCAAAGATATTGCAAAAGACATTTTCAAGTTTGTGAAATTCTACATATTTTGAACTTCTTGTGCAGAAAACATTGTGTGAAATAAAGAAATTGCTTGCCACAAGCATTTTGTCATTTTCCACAATGTTTTCCAAAGCTTATATCTTGTAGGGAGTGAAAAAATATCATTTTACGGGAATTGGTTACTCTAACTCTTACTTTATCACTATAATGTTTGGATGGGTCTACAAAACGCTTGAAAACTTTTAGATAAAAAGAAGAACCGCAGTTGATTATTTCCATAAATGAAATAAAGAGAGAAAAGATTTATCCCAATTAGTCCTCTTTGAATCAGCGAATTATGTCATCTGACGCATCTTTCAAATTCGAAAAGTTCATTTTTTATGTCTGAGCAAGTGTACAAAACGTGGGTGATTGTTATCCATAAATGTTGATAACGATGGCAGAAGAGATATATCCTAATTTGCTCTTACAGAAATCACTAGACTTTAAAAAAACGACTTCTGTCAAGATATCCAGGGAGAAATATACATTTTTCTTTATTCAACTGAAATCAATTCTCAACAAATTGCCCTCTGATGTCTGATTTCGTTTACTTTCCCTCGTTGAATACACCTTCGGCGCAAATTATACTTGAGCGTAAACCAATAGGAATATTTTCTATTTTTGCCTCAATTTTTTTGTATGGCCTATATTATACAAAATATTATCCTTATCAATACTTTCCTTAAAATCATACGTTTTTGACGTTCATAAAGGGAATAATCTTGGGGAAATTGAGACAAAAAAGAAAACGCTGATGACAAGCATTTCTTCTTTTGTATCGAAATTTTCTAAGCAAATTTTTTACATATTCTGAAACCCTATTTGTCATCTTAAGCACCTTTCAACTTAGGATATACTCAATTATCCTCGTTAAAGAAAGGATTAAAACGACTTCTGTCAAAATTTCAGAACTTATATTTTTTCTTTATTCAGTTCTCGGCAAATTGCCCTCTGATGTCTTATTCCGTTAATTTACAATCTTTAAATACGTCTTCGTAGTAAATTATAGTGAATCGTAGGAATATCTGTAATTTTCTGAAGACGAAGATTGCATCCGGAAGAAAATTATTTTACTATTTGGTTAAAAAGAGAATCCTTTATTAACCCTTTCCCACACAGCCAAATTTCATGGTTGTCCGAAAATATCGCTGCTTTTCATCGAAAACCTCATTACTGCAGCTTAAAACAAGCTGCAGTAACGAGGTTTTCGATGAAAAGCGACGGTGTTGTAAAGAAACCATAGGCCGTAGGGATCCTTAATTTTACTCCAACATTACAGATACTAAGAAATATAGTCTATGTTTCTTAGTATCTGTGAGCTGTAAGTCAAATTAAAAATTTCTTTGTGAGAAACAAGAAATAATTACCAGAAAAATGTCATTTCCATTTCATTACTATTTTGTCGCTACATTTAAACCATGTTTTGTGTCAGATAAGATTAATTCTCAGCTCCATATTTAATTGAAAATTAACTTCGTTTATGAAGCGGTGATGTCTGTTAATTGTGTATTTTAATCCAATGAAAAATTTGATTTCAGAAATGGCGCGATGAGAATCTATACTGGGACCCAGAAGAGTTTCATGGTATAAAGAAGCTAATGTTTCCGTCCGCTCTCATATGGGTGCCAGATATCTATATATTTAATGTGTAAGTATTATTTGTTAACCGTCTCCTAAACGATAAAATTGTGTAACTGTGCAAATTCAAAGGTGTTGTAGACGAAAAAACTAATGTTACAAAAAGCATACACCTACATAGGCATATTCTAGACAACAAAGACAGAAAGTGATCGTTTAGATTTTGTAGCTTTTATATTCAAATACATGTAGGCTACATTCTTTTCCTACGTTATGATTTTCAGTTTAATTAAACTGTCTAGATCTAGACATAAAGTGGTTTGTATAAAATTATCTTGTCTAAAACGTTAAATGAGTTTCATTTTTATGCCTTTGTTGTACTTGCAGAGCGGGATCCTCCTTGGATGGTTTTGTAAACAACTCCGGCAGTAACGTGGTCGTCCATTATAACGGAAGTGTGGAGTGGTCTGTTCCGCTACACATCAAGAGCGCATGCCCAGTAGACGCCACCTACTTCCCGTACGACAAACAAACATGCTACATCCGGTTTGGCTCCTGGATCTACGATCTGGACCAGATTGACATCAATTTAGAGACGAATCGACCAGATTTATCAAACTATGTTGTCAACAATGAGTTCGACATCGCGAGTATTGGTCTACAGAAGCATGTGGTCAGTGCCGAGTGTTGTCCGGGTGACGGCGCTCATCCAATGGTGAGGTTTGAGATCAAACTGAGGAGAAAGACTATATACTACGATTACATCGTGATCGCCCCGACAATCAACCTCTGTGTGATGACTCTAGCTACATTTTTACTGCCGTGTGAGTGTGGCTGGAAGATCGCTATCGGACTGACCGTCTTCCTCACACTGTATGTGTTACAGTTACTTATAGCTGAAAACGTCCCCGATACCAACTCTACACCTCTTATTAGTAAGTATTATGTGCCCTTACACGGGGTCCCAGAAGACAAAATAAATATGAAATATGAAATAATTGGGGAGAATTTGCTGGTCATCGTTTCTTTCAACACGTTCAGAATATTGATTATACCGTGAGTGGTGTTAAAACCAGGTTTTGCAAAATGAAGATCATCATCATTATCTACCATCACAAAATATTTTTACACATGTCTGCTAAATTGTATATAGTAATTATTACTAGATTTGTGATTGTTTTCAGACAAGCACTGTTTAAGTATCAAAGTTTGCCATATGTACTGTGTTTTTCTTTCATAGCTATGGCTTGAAAATGCTATATAGTTAGGCCTACGATGTTTGCAAAGAAAAGCTAAAATATGACTAAACCTAAATCCTTTTTTCCAGGTGTGTTTCTGCTGCTAGTAATGTCCCTGAACTGTGTATCGCTGATTACCGCCACGGTCGTGATGAACATCAAGAAGAGATCGCAGTACGATCGTGTCCCGAAGGTGGCGCCCTGGCTACTGTACGTGTGTGAACATTATCTCAGTAGGATCACTTGTACGAGAATATCTGACTGGAAGAAAATAGCAACGATACCTAAAGAGACTTCGTATGGATTAAGTGACGTGTTAGCTAGAGCACGTGAAGAGGATGCTAGCAATTATGGTTCGTTTAAACGAACATTCTCACGTGACGCTACGTCAAAACCACGTGATCAGTACGTGCAGCTACATGACCTGTCTCCGGCGGGATTCGGCGCTAAATGTGAGAGAGCGATTAAAGGAAGTATTGATACGAAAACAACGTTAGGTCGCTGCGGGACCGCTGAATCCACGTTTTCCCGCGTCAGCAGTGATGGTCTGTTTAAACAGGAAGCTGATTTTAAGGACCAACTTATTGACAACCATAGAAAAAAGAATTGCGATTTAGCTCACAGCTCTAGTGATAATCCTATTTGTTCCATCGACGATGAAGTTATTCAAGGTCAACCAGAAAACCATTCGAACGACGAAAACACCGCTTTATCTGTCACCAGTACGTATGAATACAACAGAACCGCGAGACAAAGGACTTCTTACCGCCGCGCAGTAGGAACCGCACATTACACCGCGCTGAAAAGAGTTCCGGCAGAGAGACCGCAGCGTAAAATGGTGAATCAAAGACGTGTTCAGTTTAAAAATCGACTCAGGAGATACGATTCGTTCTTTACTGGTATAAGTCGAAAGTACCAATGGTATTTTGTCGCCGATGTAATTGACACGTTGTTCTTTATCATTTATGTTATCATAATGTTTTTCGGTATTTTAACTGTGTTGGTAATAGTGCCAAACTTCGCCTAGTCGAATATAGTACAGCTGAACTAACGTAGGAAGGGCACCTGTATAAGCCTATCGTCGCGTTTCTTAAAAAACGTAGATCTAACTGCAGCTGTAAGGTAAGATCTGGGTAATGCACTTTCGGTATAATCGTTATATTTCGACTTATTTCGTGACATCCGTAATTCCGAGCATTTTAAAGTATCGTTAGATGCAATATCGCCTTTTTTCGTAACAACGGAAATAATTGACCGTGCTCAGATTTCCGGGGCATATTCTAAACAATTTTTGTGAAGGTGTATCTAAATTGTATGAAATTGTTCCATTACTAGCCATTACCCAAGTCGTACTTTAAACAAACTGTAGAACTTCATGAAATATGCTTTTACGGAAATCGACGATTTGTAATGGCCCAATACTTGAAAAATGTCATAGTAGGCATTTTCTGTTTCTTTCACTAAAAACCAATCATGTCAATATCGACCTTCATCATTAAACCTCTCACTATTTTCGTAATGTTTCGCTCGTATTTTACAAGTTTCAAATTTATGGACTCCCATTTAATATCACCGCCCTATTGACGGAACTGAAAATCGAACAAGAGTGCCATGGTCACAATATACGCCGCCACTTATAAACTTGAGACAAAAAAATGACATTGACAAGGATTTATAAATATTCACTGAAAAACCTGTAAAAAATTGTGTTCACAAAAAGGTTTTTATAAATATCCAGTGAAAAACCTGGAAGGAATTGCGTTCACGAGGCTGAAATATCATTAAGCCCCAGAGACTAAGATTGAAGGGGGCATAATTCAGGCAAAAGTCAATGAACGATAAAATCCTTACTTCATGCACATCTACCAATTAAGGTAATAACATCCACCAAGTTTCATTAGGATCCAGTCAAAATCTTAGGAGGAGTTGCGTTGACAAGGCTGCAATTTCAATCAGCCCCAGAGACTAAGTTTTAAGGGGGCATAACTCAAAAAAAATCAATGAACCATAAAATCCTTCCTACATGCACATCTACTAATTGAGGTGATAACATTGACGAAGTGACATTAAGATCCAACCAGAAACTTAGGAGGAGTTGCGTTGACAAGGCTGCAATTTCAATAAGCCCCAGAGACTAAGATGGAAGGGGGGCATAACTCATACAAAAATCGACGAACCATAAAATCCTTCCTTCATGCACATCTACCAATTGAGGTGATAACATTGACCAAGTTTCATTAAGATCCAGCCAGAAACTTAGGAGGAGTTTCGTTGACAAGGCTGCAATTTCAATAAGCCCCAGAGACTAAGTTTTTAAGGGGCATAACTCAGGCAAAAATCGACGAACCATAAAATCCTTCCTTCATGCACATCTACCAATTGAGGTGATTACATTGACCAAGTTTCATTAAGATCCAGCCAGAAACTTAGGAGTAGTTGCGTTGACAAGGCTGCAATTTCAATAAGCCCCAGAGACTAAGTTTTTAAGGGGCATAACTCAGGCAAAAATCGACGAACCATAAAATCCTTCCTTCATGCACATCTACCAATTGAGGTGATAACATTGACCAAGTTTCAAGAAGATCCAGCCGGAAACTTAGGAGGAGTTGCGTTGACAAGAAAAGTGGACGGACGTACGGACGGACGGATGGACGGACGGACAGACGGAGAAGATGACGCCAATATACGTACGCCTCCGGCGGCGTATAAAAACCAGAAACACTTACTTAAACCCTTTCCCAAACGATAAAATGTAAGGGTGGTCCAATTTGAAACATGCTTCAGACGACATAATAGGTGTCAATTAAAGTAGAATTTATGTATATCATAGTACAGAAAACATTGAGGCAAAAGGAGAAAATGCTGATTATTAGCATTTTCTTCTTTTGTCTCAATGCTTTCACATGCTAATTCAAATAGGATCGTCAGAATCAGGTCTTCTTTGGGAGAGGGTTAAAATGTTTCATTCGTTGCAGAATTCGCGCGACTCTGACGTGCAGCCTGATCTTAGCATGCGTTCTACTAAATTATTGTAGGAAAACATTTGAGGCAAGCTAATCGAGATGTCCTCTATTTTTGGCAATTTGTTTTTAACACGTTTAAAGTCAACGGGACAATGGCTAGATAAGAGCTGTAGGCTGACAATCTGTCAATCACTATCATCAATGGATTCGTGTAGTTTCTTTCACTAGTAGTAGTGCTACCGCAACATTCGTTCAGAGCCTCCCAATGCCAGATATAGGATGTTTGCCGCGGACGACGATCGAACCATCGGCCCCAAGTTTCGTCCGAAAGACTGAAGTGGTAAAGCTTCGAACCAGTTGAACCATTGTTGTACTACATGTATTTAACCCTTTCACAAACGGGACAATTTTATTGAGATTCACTTCAAAAACTGCAACAAATGATAAAATGGACGCTGTTAAAGATAGAATTTGTGTAAAATATGACAATGAAAATATTGAGACAAAAGGAGAAACTGCTGGTTATCAGCAGTTTCTTCTTTTGTTTCAATATTTTCCCAAGCCTTTTCTTTTAGGGACGTCAAACTCAGGTCTTGTTTGGGAAAGGGTTAAACGTCTTGCAGACGACAAAATAACATTGATAGAATAGGAGATAGTGCTGATCATGGGAAAATTGTTCTTTTTTCCTGACAATGCTTTACATACATGTTTATTGGAGTTTCAAAACTGTGCTCTTTGGTAGAGTAATTGCTTGCATGCGTTCGACTGATTGAGTCGGTCAAACAGACGTCGTTCTTATCCGAAAGCAGATCAACAATTATAATTTAGATCCTTACTTTGTTTTGTTGTTTTTTCATTCTAAATCCTATGTTGTGGGTGCTCATTTGAATCGTCTCAGGACGATTCAAATGAGTAGCCAAAGCATAGAATTGCACGGTGGGTAATCCACGTGACTTTTGGGAAGGGTTCACGCCGAAAAAATCGTCCGCTTCAAGGTATCTTTAGTTTAATTTCTCAGCTTATACGCTACGGATTTTGTCGAGATAAAGTGCACCGTATGCGCATTTGAGAGGGCTATTCCCGTTCGTAACTCACTCTGCTCCGAATCCCCTGGTCTCTTCAAACATTCAAGCGAAAGTTTTTGAATGCTTCCCACTTTCGTTTTGCAATTAAAAACACTTAGGCTCGAATGTTTGAAGAAACCACTGGATTTGGAGCAGAGTGAGTTAGAGCCGGGAATATCCATCTCAAAGACGTGTTCCGTGCACTTTATCTAATCAAAATCAATAGAGTATAAGCGGAGATATTAAACAAAACATACCTTGAAGCGGGCGATTTTTTCCATGTGGACGCTTTCCAAAAGTCACGTGGGTTACCCACCGCGGAATTTAGTATACGACAGCACGGTGGGGATTGTGCATGATGGGATGGATAACGAATATGGGGTATACGGACAAAATTTGCCTCGCTTCAGGTAAGAAATTGTGCAATAATTTTCTTATTTCTGCTCCAATTTTCAAGCGGTTTGTTGCATGTACCCCGCATTAGTGAGCTCTTTCCTCGGATATATGACTTGTTTGTAGAATCTTTGTACTTTGTCCAAAAATTGATCCCAACCGACCAGAAAAACGACAAAAAAATCAGGCCCTTTTTCTAGTCGGTTGGGATCGGTTTTTGAGAAAAGTACAGGGAAGTTCCAGATAAATAATACATCTGAGAAAAGGGCTCAGTAAGACGGAGTACATGCAACAAACCGCATGAAAATTGACACAGAAATAAGAAAGTTATTGCACAAATTCTTACCTGAAGCGTGGTTAATTTGGCCGTAGTCGTTACCATTTCGCTTTCTGGTCGGTGGGACAATATTTCGGAAAAAGTATACTAGGCAAAACAATTGAAGGATATTAAAATTCTACAGATATTTTAGAAACTTTGATAAAATATTATATAAAAACCTAATGCTTTTTATTATAACATACATTCGCTCTCATATTTTATGCTGCCATATCGAGTTATGCTTCACTGGTCATGCCAAAATGGGACAATTTACCACACAGGGGTCAACTACCAAACTTACCGTGCTATTTACGTGCATTTTTTCACGTAAATGCATACTCTGTGTTGCTTCATTGAGTAAATTCACATGTACTTGCCTATAATCAATTCATTTAAGATGATTGAACGTTAATGGCTGACAGATCTGCAGCGCTGGGAGGCCGTTGGTCAATTGAACGTACGGAAACGTCAGGTTGACGTCGTTCGTAGATTTTGAATTTTGCAATGTGTATTCAGTCGATTACAAAAACGGTATCACTGGGCAGTCGTAATTATACAACGGCATGACAGAGGACGTAAGTAAACGACGTCTTTGGCTGATGACGGTTACATTCTCAAGAACTCGTTACGTTCTAGGACTCCAAAGCTTTCCAAAATTACTCCAGTGTCTAACAGATGTGCGAGGGATAAACCTTAGAATTCAGTCCGTGATAAATGGATTAAATAATCATCGGCATTAATGCCAGAAGGCCGTTGACAGCTAACGATTTGACTTGACGACACTGATGCATGGACCAGAACCCATTCGAGATGGAACCAGCAGCACCGGAGTACAGTGCTCATAACTAACCAAAGTTGGTTTCGGCGTCGCATGTTGACAGCAGAATTCGTCTTTTTCTCGATATAAGATTGATAGATAACACGAATGCAATATACACAAATGTGACGCAACTAGTGACGTGAGCGTTATGGTGTTAATGGGAATCTTACGTTATCTAGAGACAAACTTTTTCGTGCTAAATGACACTGACTGACCAAAATTTAATTAACCACGTGATTGACTCACATCCTTTAACTTTTAAACAGGAAAATAGAGATAAACACGCGTTCATTGACGCCAACATAAACTTATTCTGTGTCGTTATTGTAAAACACCATCTTAAACAGATTTGGTTTCAATCCAAGGATTCGCCATCCTGCTCACAGAACCTTTCTCCAATCGAGCATGATTGAAACACGTTGGGTAGACGTCTACGTCACCGACAACAACAACCGACCAACCCGGCTTATTCCAACGTGGACGTATTCGGAAATGGAATGCTGTACCGCAACATGTGGAAATTCAATCTGCGATAAATTTGCGAGGTACTGATAAGGCTTGAGTCGACTTCCAGGGTGAAAATATCCGTTATTCATGACGTGTGACTTTTCGGTTGTAGGGTACCAGCGTTTAACCGGATATTGTACGGAAACCGGAAACGATTGCTGTGCTTTATGTTTTTGATTTTCAAGATTAGACATTGATATAAAGTTATTTGTAGATTTTTTTTTCGAATATATGCCTTTGTTAATTTTTACAAATAGTGCAATTTGAATATCCTTCAATTGTTTTGCTTAGTATATCATGAGTTATCTAATATGTCATACATCCGACGAAAGAGCTCGATTAGGCGGGGTACATGCAGCAAACCGCTTGAAAATTGATACAGAAATAACAGAGTTATTGCAAAATGTCTTACCTGAAGCGAGGCGAGTTGGCATAAATTTTGTGCAAAACATAGACTGAGTTTACCGTTATGTTTTGATAAACCGTCGGTGTTGTTATAACATCTCTTAACTACGGTTTGATTCAAGCCGTAGTTACGAGATTTTATAGCAACACCAACGAAATACTATTTATTTGTCCGAAATTACGTCACGGTTTACTTGATAAAATCGTTCCCTATTGTCGGTAGTCGTTATCCATCCCATCATGCACAATCCCCACCGTGGACAGATAGTTTGCGCTTTGAAAAAACTTTATCTCCTACTATCCGTAACACTCCGAAAGGGATCAAACAAAGTACACAATCTGATTTTTTTGTCACAGAGTGTGATGTGCGTTACACGAATACGTAAAGTGAATCTCGAAAGATGTAAGAAGTTGCAATAACCCTTTCCAAAACAGTACAATATATGGTTTTGACTTCCATATTTGAGATAACATTGGAAATTATTGACAGAAAAGATATTGTAGATAACCAGTGGTTAGTTCTTTTCCTTCAATAGTTTCTGCAATCTCGTATTTCCTGAATTGAATTTAAAAGCATATTTTGTCATGACTCATCCTCTTTCAAATTGGAATAGTCAATAATTGTACCGTTTTGGAAAAGGAAGAACACAGCCACGTCCTAGTAACTTAACAGTTCCATTCTAATGTGACAAAATGCTCTCCCGTTTTTCCAAAATCATGAAATGGCACAAATTGAGACTTGCTCAGTTTGAAAGCAGTTACAGACAACAAAACAAATGTTTCAGAAATAAATGGATCAAGAAGACCTGTTGAATTATAAAAAAAATATTGATTCAAATCGAAACGAGAGCAGTCATAGACGGATTATGCTCCCCGAATAAGTGTTTATCACAAAAATACATTTACTACATATGTACAAAGTTTCATATAATTCTGACTATTAGATGAAAAGAAATTTTCGAAAAATTAATTTCTACATTACGGTCATTTTTACCGTTACGCGGCCCAAAATTCAGAAACGGAAGAAAAAGTCCGCTGGAAATATTCCAGACGGAAGTATTGGATTAAATGAAGTTTTACGTCTCGAACCAGCGCTCCCTGTGTTCCACGTCCAGTGCGTTACCACTGCACCACCTCGACGGACGGATGTACGGACGGACGGACAGCCTACCGACTATATGCTCCCCTGATTTTTTTCGAGGAGTATAAAAATGGTGTTAACCATCATTTTTGTATAGTCTCAATGTTTTACAAATGCCTCAGTTAGGGACGTCAAAACAGGGCCCGTATCAGTAATTTACCAATGATCTTACGACCAAGTTGTACGTGAAATCATAATGGTGAATGGGTACGATCGTTGACAAAACGGTTCCAAGGTATTGTTTCGGAAAATGTTATTTCATTTGGAAGAGCATTTCAGAATCAACAAGAATAATTTAGTTTTTCTCTCTTTATTTTTGTGGACACTGTACATGTTATAACTTATTCTCTCATCATCAACTTTTGTCGTTTAAGTTTTTTCTGTGAAACTTTCTTCTTTCTAGCTGGTTCATCCTCACTGGCTCCAGGTCGAGGTACCGCCTTCTCTCTCTCAGCCAAGATCAACTCAATGTGACAGGGACTGCTCATGTATGCTGGAAGGGAGAAAATAAATGAGTGTTGTAATTCATTCTTTAGTAAAATCAGTCTATGTTAGATTACTCAGGGTTGCCACTTATCAGAGGAAAATAAATTACCCTGACAGTGACAATTGACTGACTAAATTGGAAAATACCCTAATATGTTTCATTGTGGAAATTGTGTGGTAACTCGCAATATTTTGAGACAATAAAGTCACAATTTTAAAATGTCATGTTGAAATTGTTAATAATTTGGCACTGCATCTTATTTCTTAAAATTCCCTGACAATTCCCTGACATAATAACAGACATTTGCATGTATTTCCCTAGCAATTCACAAAATTACCTGACAATTCCCTGGCATTAAACAAGTTTAAATTCCCCTGACTATTCCCTGACGCGTGGCAACCCTGTTACTAGCATAATTTCCTGTTTTCCCTCAATGTTTCTTTTAGAAGCACTTTAGTTTTCTGTCCTTGATTCTATGTTCCTCGTATTTAATGTCCCTGGTATTTTAAACATATCCACTCCCTCAGCTTCTCATCCCACTTAAAACAGACATGGTGAAAGACTAGAAAATTTTGTCGACATTTAGTCTGTCAGCACTGGCCAAATACAATTTTGTCAGACTGAACCATCAACAACTATCTTGTTACCTACTATATCAAATTTTTTGATATCGCATTTACAGACTGCAGCAAAAAAAATGTCAGACCAAGGCAAATTTCATCAGACATGTTTGACAGTCTGACAGCCATTAGCCATGACATTTAGAAGATTTATAAACAATTCATAAACCCATTACCACACGACAAAATATTAGGGTGGTCCAAATTAACCCTATTCCAAACAGCATAATTTAAGGGCGATTCACTTCAAAAACTGCTACAGAAGACAAAATGAATGTTATTAAAGATAGAATTTGTGTAAAATATGGCACAGAAAATATTGAGACAAAAGGAGAAACTGCTGGTTATCAGCAGTTTCTTCTTTTGTTTCAATGTTTTCCCAAGCCTATTCTATTAAGGACGTCAAAACCAGGTATTGTTTGGGAAAGGGTTAATAGGCAAGATTTAGAGACAAATAACTCGTGACGTGTTAGAGAGTATATTCAGCAAACATTGTTTTTAAACTTACGGTTAATTCTGCCGTGAGCTCTATATGTTCGTCTTCTCATTTTTGGAGCAGCGTTCACCATGATGTGTTCAATCACCAAGTGGTCTGTATCCAAACCCTGTAAAAACATTGAGACTTTTCCCATTTTCACACTTTCCCAAACAACAAAATTTTAGGGTGGTCCTATTCAAAACTGGCATGAATGACACAATGGAAGTTATTAAAGATAGAATTTGGGTAAACTATGACATAGAAAATATTGAGACAAAAGGAGAAACTGCTGGTTATCAGCAGTCTCTTCTTTTGTTTCATTGTTTTCTCAAGCCAATTCTATTAGGGATTTTGTTGGGAAAGGGTTAACCCTTTACACAATTTTAGGGTAGTCTGAT
Organism: Fragum sueziense; assembly: GCA_963680895.1. NCBI lineage: Eukaryota > Metazoa > Mollusca > Bivalvia > Cardiida > Cardiidae > Fragum > Fragum sueziense. Next base: position 1,883,671 of record OY804598.1, read on the forward strand.
TTGAAAGCTGAGCTGCAAACATCAAATAGACGTTGATAAAGTTCAGATTTGTGTATAATATGGCACAGAAAATATCGAGGCAAAAGAAGAAAATTTCAATTATCAGCATTTTCTTCTTTTGCCTCAATGTTTTCATAATCTTCTTCCAATAGGGACGTCAAAATCAGGCCTCGTTTGGTTTTAAAAAAGTGTCGGAGGACAAAACAAATCAACGATCATTAGAAAACGCAGTAACTAGAGCTCATTCAAATAACCACATTTTCGAAAGTTATATAAGGAATAGTATAGGCATTTTCTTCTTCTGGCTCAATGTTTTTTTTTTTTTCATTTTTTTTTCCAACTAAGGAAAACGAAAAAAGAGCTGTATTGGAAAGTGGTTTGGTTACAAATGGATGGAAGACACTTCTGATTTTAGATTGATTTGGAATGTCTCTTTCAATTGATATGGTTGTTAAGATTGGTCAACGATTATCAAACCATTTATGGAAGACAATTTTGTCTGAAAGGATATTTGCCACTACGGGGGAACAAAATCCAGACCTCATGATTGAGAGACCAATGAGCTGTCTACTGCGACATGGCCGCAGCCTGAAACAGTTCGAAGCCGTCAAACGAGGGAGGGTCCCAGCGTCCCTATGTGGAAGCTTTGGAAGTTAACTGTTATTAGTATTCAACCAAAAATTAACAGAAAGCTTTATTTAAAACTTTTCTAGATTATTGCAATGAAAACCATCCAAATTTCCATTTTCTTCATTTCCCACAATGTCTCTCCATGCCTTTATCTTGTGGTGTATCAAAGGGCATCAAAAATGTGATAATGGGTAAAGGTACACCACCCCCAATGAGATTCACGTGACGTCGGAATTACTCGTGCGACGCAGTTTAACATTTGTTATGTATCCGAACCTACTCGGGCGACGTCGAAAACATTCGGCGGTGGAACGTTCCACCGCCAAATGTTTCAGTGTTGCATCCAGGATGAGCTCAGAGAAGGGGAGATCCCCCATCAAATTTTCAAAAGGGGGGAGTAAACATTTTGAGCCCGCAGCAAATAGACTTCTGATCAACTCATGTGTAAACATTGTATGGTAGAGCTACACGCTGATGAGGGGGTCGTACATGAGGTTCTCTTACTCGATTTTTAACTTAGCTTACATAACATACCCTTTCAGCACATTATTGTCTTTTTCCACGATTCCATAAACTGTGATGTTTTATTTCTTTCCGTGACCGAGCGCATATTCCTGTACCGGTTCATCCCTGCCTAACAAATCGTCAGTTGCGGGTCAGTACCCGGCTTGGAAAAGTTCATAATCCGTTTCGGTGGCATCTATCTAACCTAAGAAATATGGTTTCAATCTATTCTACTATTTCAAACGAACTCCGCATTCGTAATTTTTAACACGCTGTGTTTACACGCTTGAAATCCAATGAATGACATCATTTGACAGTCACAGCAGTTCTCGGCTATTTCTGTTCTCCGTAGATCGGCCGAGGGATGGTCGTTTTCAATCGGAACTTCTCTCTGCCAATCTACGATTAGGTTGCAGTTTACGGAAATAGCCGAGTGTCTTATTACCAACAGGGTTACTTCCCTTAATTCAACTGCGTCATTAGGGAATTTCTCAGGTAGAGAGAAAACCCTTTTTCGGGTCAGAATTTTTTAGCGAATTTCACCGATCTTTTTAAAAACATGTTTTAATTTTCTTGTGAAATGCAATTTTGCTGCGCACTGACTTTTGAATAGCGGCTGATCTTTCCCTATTCTGCGGGAGTTGCAACCCACGAAATTTTGAAATCACGGGAGTGAAATCAAAATCAGCGGGAATCGCGCGATCACGCACCCTGGATGCAACACTGATGTTTTCGACGTCGCCCGAATAATTCCGACCTTGCGTCGATCTCATTAGGGGTGAACTACCTTAATGTGAAAAAGAAATTTGACCATAATAGTCTGATACAATACCTTGAACTCTGCATTACTTTCAGCGTTCTTCAACAGCTGTAGGAGAAACTCGGCACTCTTTTGTGGCCATCTACCTTGTGTTGTGTTCCACTGTTTAGCCTGCAACACAACCAATCAATGTAACCTTTAACAATGAATTTTAATAGATCAAAGGAAATCTGGGGCCGTATTCACCAATATTTCTAAATTGAAAACACAAAATTACATTACGAGCCATCTGATTGGACGAGAACAGAGACGTATGCCGACCTCGGCCAATCGGGTGGATTGTTGTGTAATTTTAACGGTATTTTGGAAGTTAGACTGGATGGTGAATAACACCCCTGATACAATTTAGGCCTGAGCACTTAACAAAAATTGTATTTCAGTCTATAGTAATTTATTCCTTAATTGTCATTCTATAATCAATAAATCCTTACTGTTTGATTTAAATTATAAAGCGTACAAAAATGAAATAATCACTTCACAATTACTTCATGGTCCCTTACAAAGAAGGCTCTGAAAAAAAATATCATTAATGAGAAAACAATTAATAGTTGTGAGAAAACAATCAATAGTTTATTATTTTACATTATTGGTGTCTGAAAATATGGCAATACTTAAGAACATTTACTGCATATCTACCACAATTGAAGCATCATTTAGTGGACCTGTTCAGTTCTGATGGTTTAATAGTTTAAATTTAGATCAAGATTATACCCATTACCACAGAGTGACTCCTCTTGACTCCCCACAAGATAACGGCTTCGAAAACATCATGGAAAATGAAGAAATTGCTTTTGACAAGCAATTTCTTCATTTCCCATAATGTTTTCTATGTAAAAAGGCCAAAAAAAAAGTAAAATTTTGTTCACTTGAATTTGTCGTCTTCATAATCTTTGAATTTGAAATAGTCTAAATTTTTGCTGTTTGGTAATGGGTTAACCACAAGTAACAGACTATCCTCACCTGGGCCTTTCTACCAACAGTTCCGTTATATCTCCTGAAGGGAACAATCTCCTTCTTCTCAATCACATTCTTCAGATAACGTGTGGCTCTCTTCAAGTGCATCTTTTTAATGGCAGAGGCCGTTTCTCTCGTGTTCTGAAAGCAGAATAAACACGAGATCATGATGTATTTCTCTAGACAATCTGATCTGGATCCTTTGCCAAACAAGACCTGGTTTTGACATCTCTAATTGAAGAGGATTGCTAAAACATTGGGACAAAAGAAGAAAATGTTGCTCATCAGTATTTTCTTCTCATATCTTTAATATTTTTTGTGCTAAATCGTACACAAATTGTAACTTTATCAGACACCCACAGGGTTTTCTATGACGCACAAATCATGCGTTATTGTCGCAATTTCACAACAAACCCCTTAAAAATTTACCTGAGGGTCATTAATGACGCAAGTTTTAAAATCCAGATTTTTGTATGATACTTGAGTTTTAGGGCATTTGACCCACTGAATAGTAGAAATGACCCCTAACTTTGAAGGCAAAGTGGTCACAATGACCCCCAAATTCTCATGCTCAGGGAAAACCCTGCACCCATTTTCTTCATGGCAGCAGCTTTCAATTTTACTATTTGGGAAAGCATTTACTATTTCCCAAACAACTAAATTTTGGGCAGTGCTTCTGAAATAAGTTGCCCGAGTTGTCCGACTTGTCCGTTTACCTATACATTTTGGTACGGACAAGCAGATTTTGAAAGCTAGGTTGTCCATGGACAAGTGAAAAATCTGGTTATAATAAAAACTTTTTTTTTTCTTTTTCTCACAATATTTTTATACAGTGTAATTACTGATAGTTAAATGTACAAATTTTATTTAAGCCAATAGTTAGAATTTCTTAATAGATATGCAATAAACATTATGAAGCTATTAACAAGAGGGCCAAGATGGCCCTATATCGCTCACCTTAGAGATCATCAAGATGATAATTTTTGTCTCATCTCACATACACAACTTCCGGACAACGTTCATTAAAAAAAACAATCTAAACATTGCTGGTAGTAGAGAGTTATACAAAATTTACCTTATGGATCTCTGATAAACAGAATTGGAGAAGATTGTATCATTATGAGACAATTCTACATGTATACAAAATTTCAAAAGCCTTATGCCAAACAGTTTAGGAGAAAAAGATTGTACAAGATTTCCTTCTTTGTCTCTATATGAAATTCGATACCAACAACATAGGGTCAATTTTCCTTGTATCACAATAATTTGAAGTATTTTGGTAGAGGGCCTTGAGATGATTCTACACACAAAATTTCAAAGCTCTATGCCAAACGGTTCAGGAGAAGAAGATTGTACAAGATTTCCTTCTTTGTCGCTATATGAAATTCGATACCCACAACATAGGGCCAATTTTCCTTTTATCACAATAATTTTAGGTATTTCTGTAGAGGGCCTTGAGATGATTCTACTCACAAAATTTCAATGCTCTAGGCCAAATGGTTCAGGAGAAGATGATTGTACAAGATTTCCTTCTTTGTTTCTGTATGAAATTCGATACCCACAACATAGGGCCAATTTTCCTTTTATCACTATAATTTTAGGTATTTCTGTAGAGGGCCTTGAGGTGATTCTACTCACAAAATTTCAATGCTCTAGGCCAAATGGTTCAGGAGAAGATGATTGTACAAGATTTCCTTCTTTGTTTCTGTATGAAATTCGACACCCAAAACATAGGGTCAATTTTCCTTGTATCACAATAATTTGAAGTATTTTGGTAGAGGGCCTTGAGATGATTCTACACACAAAATTTCAAAGCTCTAGGACAAACAGTTCAGGAGAAGAAGATTGTACAAGATTTCCTTCTTTGTCTCTATATGAAATTCGATACCCACAACATAGGGCCAATTTTTTCTTGTATCACAATAATTTTAGGTATTTCTGTAGAGGGCATTGAGATGATTCTACTCACAAAATTTCCATGCTCTAGGCCAAATGGTTCAGGAGAAGATGATTGTACAAGATTTCCTTCTTTGTTTCTGTATGAAATTCGATACCCACAACATAGGGCCAATTTTCCTTTTATCACAATAATTTGAAGTTTGGTAAAGGGGCTTGAGACCATGCTACATACAAAATTTCAAGACTCTAGGCCTTATAGTTTGGGAGGAGAAGATTTTTTAGTAATTGTGGACGGACGGACAGACAGACGGACGATGAGCGATCACAATAGCTCACCCTCAGCACTTCGTGCTAAGGTGAGCTAAAAAGTACAAGGGCATTGTACGGACAAGTTGATTTTTGATACGTACAAGTCAATTTTGGTTTAACACTTGTCCGTGGACAAGTAGATTTGAAAAATATTTCAGAAGCACCGTTGGGGTACTCCATTTTGAAAGATGCTGTAGACGCCTGACAACAACATGGTGGATAATCACGTGATACACTATTAATTTTCAGAAAATCTTCAATTATTTGGTAAATACTGGACCGAATTGAATTTGGTTTGAAGCAGAGAATGTGGACAGACGTCTAGCATTAGATGGACATGTTGGATTTTTGAAAAATCTACTGTTAAAACAAGAGGACCAAGATGGTCCTATATCGCTCACCTTAGAGCGCCCTGAGACATACTTTTTAACAAACCTTTTAAATCTCCGAGGATTTTGAAAAGAGGATTTTGAAAAGGAGTCATATAACAATGGTACACACTTAATTTCAAAGCACAATTTGGGAAAAGATTGTCAAAGATTTTTCACTATATCTGTATTTAAAATCAGAAAATCCACAACAAATTGCTGAATTTCCATTGCACATAGACAAATTGAAGCATTAATCTTGGAAAGAGGTCATTGGGCTATAAAATTTAGAAACCATAGAAAGTTTGGAAATTCTAAGACAATTTTAAACCTGTTCCCGCTTTTTCAAATCTAGAATACCTCATGGTAGAGCTTATTTTCAAAGCGAAATGATAACTTGAACTAATCTGTTTAACAAGACAATATGACACACACAACTTATATGCACTTTTTTCTGTACAAAATGCAAGAGCCTAAAGCATAGGAATAATTCTAAAAGTTCTTAAACGAGGCAAAAAAATTATCTTCAGGCCTTAACAACTTGAAAAGATTGTCAAACATTGCCCTCTATCATTTATATGGAACCCACAACATAGGGGAAATATTCATTGAACAGTAAGGATTTGGTTATGATTAAACCTTTTCCAAACAACATAACATAAGAGCAGACATAATTAAAAGCTGCTGTAGATGATAAAACAGGTGTTGATAAAGACTGCATTCATGTATAAAAATGCAGAGAAAATGATGAGGCAAAATGAGACAACACAGGCTATCAAGTTATCAACATTTTCTTCTTTTACCATATCATTAACAAGCCTTTTCTGTCGGTGAGGCAAACCTGTGTATGGTAGAGAAAGGGCATAATGCTTTCCCATACAGAAAGGTAAAGAAAGGAAATAGACTGTCCCAATTTGAAAGTTCAGAATACAAAATTGACAGCGGTACAAATAGGATTCGTTTACAATAAACTAGCATATAAAATATTGAATAAAATAAAATAAAATATTGAGGTAAAAGGAGAATCAGCACTTTCTTCATTTGACTCATTAATTTCCAAAGCCTTTTCTAATAGGGACTTCAAAACAAGGTCTTTCCAGGAAAGGGTTAAAGTATTTAGTTGATCCCTAGAGCAGTAAACAAACACAAGTGGATTAAGTGCCTCAGGGATACAGGTAAAAGAGGGTAATGGCTTTCAGAATCATAAAATATCTTTTTAATATTTTAACACCCTATGTTGAGATTATTCATTTGAATTCTTAAATCAAGACTATTCAAATGAGTACCCATAACAAAGCGTTCAGATTTTAAACATCAAATATAGAATGATTTACCTCCTTTTATCTGTAGCTCCATGCATTCTTTATCAGATATTATGATCTGCATAATCTGATTATAGGGATATGATATCGTCGGTGGGGAGTCAAAACCTTGTAAATCTGTAGTTCCGAGGATTTGACTCCCCACCAAATATGTGATAAAATCTACCTGGTCAAAACAATTCCTCACTTGAAAATTCCAGAACCCATAACATAGGGCTTCTTTCCTTGCAATGTGATGATTTTTAGTATTCTGTTAGAGGTTTATGGGATGTAAAGTCATGCAAAATTTCAAGACTCTAGGCCAAATAGTCCTTGAGAAAACTGTGTTTCAGTGTGAAACCTTAAATCCCACAACATAGGGCCAATTTTTCTATAAGCACAATTATTTGAAGTATTTTGGTAGAGGGCATTGAGACAATACTACATACAAAATTTCAAGACTCTAGACCTTATAGTTTGGGAGGAGATTTTTTAGTAATTGTGGACGGACAGACGGACGATGAGCGATCACAATAGCTCACCCTCAGCACTTCGTGCTAAGGTGAGCTAAAAAGTATTGAAGATAACCCAAAATTTGGGTTTATCTTAAATTACTTTTTTATCAGTTAATTTTTCAAAAAGCCAACACGTCCAGCTTATTCCTGGCATTTTCCCACCTTCTCTGCTTCAAACCAAATTCAAATTGGTCAAGTATCAAAAAAGATATTGAAAATTATCGGAAATCCTGAGTCACATGAATGATGTTTATACACCTTGACAAAATGGATGTTGGAAAAGATATAGAGTAGGGCACTATGTAACGAAATTGGCTCCCATGTGCTTTTGATGATACAGGGTGCCAACATGCATTTTTGTAATCACATATGTTCCTGTTATCGATATCCGTTTCTTGACATTTCGGGAGAGGCGGCGTTTTCCCAGAATTCGGCTATTTCCAGGTTGCTTAAATACGTCACAAATTCAATGCAAACATTCTAGTTGATATAACTCCTACATTTATGACAAGATTTGGATCAAAATTTCACAGAATGTTCCTAGTTACCTGATTGTGTACATTCTGTTGATGTTTTTACCATTTTATGCTGCGTCATGGCAAAAGAGAACTTGACGCAAAAACGTTCTTTGACACAATTACTTAGAAATTTATTGGCGGATTTTGAAAATAAATACGAAAAGTGTTTCTATCCACATGATCATGTGTATATTTTCACGTGTTTTTGTCACTTAATGCTGCATCATAGAAAAATGGGACTTAATTAAAAAAGCTGGCATATTGATAAATTTCTCCCTGCCACCACTACTTGTGTTTTAATGGAATAGAAATAACAACATTGTGATATGTTGTGGTAAAGAATAGAGAAAACCAATCATAATCAACAGCACTATCCGATACTCCACTAAGTCGCACATGCAAAGTTTGCAAAACCGACATGTAGCACGAGTATGGATAATCGATTGATTCCAGGGGACATCTCTCAACCTTGTGTAAATGCTTTATGAATAAACGTATATACATGTAAACCTATATAATCTATTAGACGTCAGAGGCAAAATTACAGCAACTTCATTGATGTCATAGCAATAACCATGTTACCATGTTGGATGACTTTATTGCAAAGAGGCTTCACCCAAATGAAACAAGTTTTGGGGCACGATGACAAAGGCTTTTCTCAATTTGTACAGGTCATCTGTCAAATCTATTGTAGTCCAAGTACAAAACAAGCTTACTGAGCTCAAAGAGGAAAGAGGACAGTTTACATGGCTACTGATAATGGCGAATTCTCGTAAGGAAATCAGCCTAGAAAATGGCCTCAGTAATTATTAACTTTCAGTCGTCCCAAGAGAACTGTTTGACGCTGATGGTTCACGTCATCGTTGTTTGAACAAGTCTCAGTGAATGGCGATTCTGAGAGAGAGGGTTACCTCTTATCACTTCGAGCCTGTATTTGGTCCAAGGAACAGGGAAGTTGCGGTAATAGATGCGATGAACTCAGTGCAGGCACTTCATAAACCCCAAAGCATCAAAACAGGTTCACAATAGGGCGACCATTTTGTATCTGTACTTGAGTCAACGTATGAAGGCTATTCCGAAGTGCATCTGATCTTTGATCGCTATGATCGACCATCTTCTTTGAAAACAGCAACACGCCTGAAACGACTTGGTAAGATACAAGCGGTATCGTATCACATCACAGACAGTACACCGCTCGAAAATGTGTCGATGGCAACTCTTCTCTCCTCGTCTTCTACTAAAGACGAACTCCCTGTTAACCTAGCAGAGGTCATCACAAAACTCAAAGAAAGCATACCGTAACATTGTACGTTCAACGAAAGGAGACGTGTCATATCTTTCCAGTTCACAAGAAGCCGGTACAAAGATTCTGCTCCATGTACAGCTTCAAATGTTGCTTCATTTTCATTGATATTTATTCGCAAGACACAGGTGTATTTGTGCTATGCTTGAGGCGAATTCCAAATTTTTTACCTGGAGACACCGTGTTTGTTTCAGAAAATGGAGAGACAAAATGCATTGTACGCTCGAAAGCAATAGTTGATGCTATGGGAAATAACGCAGCCGAAGCTTTACCAGCCGCGCATGCCTTTTCGGGTGCTGATTACACAGGGTCCTTCACTGGAAAGGTGAAAAATCTGTTTTGGAAGTCATTTGAACAGGCAAACACCAATGTTATACAAGTATCTGGTGTTGTATGCAACACATAAAGTCCCCTACCGGCTTCACATTGACTCAATATGGTAATCAATAATCAAGTTAGCTTGCTTACACGGGTGGTAAACTTTGGAACGACCTCCAAAAAGAGGTAGTGAATTTCTGTTCCCATAGCACATCCGGGAACTCGCGAGGTCGGTCCAATGGCTAAAAACGTGTAAACAAAGGTAGGTGTCGGTGGTTCTTTTGATTGTTTTCGAGGTTTCTAGCGAAAAGTGGATAATTATGGCAATGCTATGTCGTGTAAAAATGACTTCTCGACGCATACGGCCCAAAACTGCGGTCGAAACCGAAGTAATTTCCACTGGATCGTTTTTAAAAGTTCGAACACGATATTGCTTTTTCACAACAGTTTGTCAACAACTGTCACCTTTTTGCATAATTTGTGGTTTTCCGCGAAGAATACAACCACGGTAGGCTTGCCCTGGGGAAACGAGCACTCTGTATTACATATCCTGTTAAAAATGACAGCGGGGCGCATTATTTAAGAAAAAGATTGAGAAAATTCCAGTAGAGGTCGTTCCAATAAGGTAGAGGTTGTTCCAATTTGAATGAGATCGTTCCCAGTGCTCTCCTATTTTGTACAATGAAATGAATATCTGTGAAGACTGTGATATCAGATCAACCAAACTCAAACAAAAATTAATGATGGCGTTTGAAATATCAGAATTATCGTCATATCAGAGGCGTCGTTTTGTCTTGTGCGGTGACTTTGTTTTACATGAAAATCGGTTTCTGATGTTTCTGTAACTCTACACATGGATCTCTTGAAGTGCATTTTTAGCTCACCTGAGCACGAAGTGCTCGAGGTGAGCTATTGTGGTCACTTTTTGTCAGTCGTCCATCCGTCTATCTGTCTGTCCGTCTACACTCTAGCATCCACAAACATAAGCTAATCTTAACCAAACTTTGTCAAAATAATGATGGTTACGTAAGTTCTTGGATGAGTTTGAAGAAATAGTGAATGTTGAAGAGTGAAAGTAAAGTTAAAAATTGCGGTTTTGTCAAATTCGAGGGCAGATAACTCAAGATTCTATGGTCAACAATATTCAGTCCAAGTTTTTTCTTAGTTGAAAAATATTTGTAGTGGCTAGACTAGTGAAAACGAAGCCGAAAATGGCAATTTTGTCAAAATCAAAAGCAGATAACTCAAGATGCATTCTGATTATGCTTAAAATTTCTTTTAAGTAATATCTTATTCTCTTAAGATCTTATTTCTTTGGACATAATTTTGATTGGCTTATAAAGCTTGCGGATGCTAAAGTGTAGACAGACAGACAGACAGACGGATGCACGACTGACGAAAAGTGACCCCAATAGCTCACCTCGAGCTAAAAATGCACTTCAAGAGATCCATGTGTAGAGTTACAGAAACATCAGAAACAGATTTTCATGTAAAACAAAGTCACCGCACAAGACAAAACGACGCCTCTGATATGACGATAATTCTGATATTTCAAACGCCATCATTAATTTTTGTTTGAGTTTGGTTGATCTGATATCACAGATATTCATTTCATTGTACAAAATAGGAGAGCACTGGGAACGATCTCATTCAAATTGGAACAACCTCTACCTTATTGGAACGACCTCTACTGGAATTTTCTCAATCTTTTTCTTAAATAATGCGCCCCGCTGTCATTTTTAACAGGATATGTAATACAGAGTGCTCGTTTCCCCAGGGCAAGCCTACCGTGGTTGTATTCTTCGCGGAAAACCACAAATTATGCAAAAAGGTGACAGTTGTTGACAAACTGTTGTGAAAAAGCAATATCGTGTTCGAACTTTTAAAAACGATCCAGTGGAAATTACTTCGGTTTCGACCGCAGTTTTGGGCCGTATGCGTCGAGAAGTCATTTTTACACGACATAGCATTGCCATAATTATCCACTTTTCGCTAGAAACCTCGAAAACAATCAAAAGAACCACCGACATCTACCTTTGTTTACACGTTTTTAGCCATTGGACCGACCTCGCGAGTTCCCGGATGTGCTATGGGAACAGAAATTCACTACCTCTTTTTGGAGGTCGTTCCAAAGTTTACCACCCGTGGCTTAGTTATTAAGTTATTGCAGGATCCATTTTTTGCCATATTTTCACTATTTCCGTTACCATAGCAACCACACTTTTCGTCAAAGAACAAAGATAAAATGATGTGCATAACCCTTTCCCAAACGACAAAATTTTAGGTTGTCAAATTTGAAAGCAGTTGCGGTGGACAAATTATATGTGAAAAGGGATAGGATTTGTGTAAAAAATAGCATGGAAAATGTTGAGACAAAAGGAGAAACTGCTGGTTATCAGCAGTTTCTTCTTTTGTTTCAATGTTTTCCCAAGCCTTTTCTATTAGGGACGTCAAAACCAGGTCTTGTTTGGGAAAGGGTTAATCTACACATTGCCATCTAGTCATATACCAAGTCTCATCAAATTAGCTTGCTTACTTATTAACTTATCGCAGGATCCAATATTTTTTGCCATATTTTCACTATTTCCGTAACCATAGCAACAACAATTTAAGTCTAAAAACAAAAATAAAATGATGTGCATAATCTACACATTGCCATATAGTCATATACCAAGTCTCATCAAACTAGCTTGCTTAGTTATTATTTTATCGCAGGATCCATTTTTTGCCATATTTTCACTATTTCCGTTACCATAGCAACCGCACTTTTCGTCAAAGAACAAAAATAAAATGATGTGCATAATCTACACATTGCCATCTAGTCATATACCAAGTCTCATCAAATTAGCTTGCTTACTTATTAACTTATCGCAGGATCCCATTTTTGGCCATATTTTCACTATTTCCGTAACCATAGCAACAACAATTTTAGTCGAAAAACAAAAATAAAATGATGTGCATAATCTACACATTGCCATCTAGTCATATACCAACTTTCATCAAAAACGCTTGCTTAGTTATTAAGTTATCGCGGGATCCAGATTTGAGTGGACAGACGGACAGACAGACGGACGGACGGACAGACGGACGGACAGACGGAGGGCAAACCTATAGTCCCCTCCGGTGTGAACACCGGTAGGGGACTAAAAAGCTTTTAAAGCCATCTCTGCGGGGCATGCCATAACTGGCATAACATTAGCGTCTCTTGAAAAGTTTGTCTGCCAGTTGCATCAGCCTGGAACAGAGATCACAGAACTGGGAGCTCCTCGGCGGTGGCTATTTCATAGGAAGCAATACGAATCTGAGCGATTGCCACCTACGAACGCGGTATTTGAGAAAACAGTTAAGCACGCAGCATTCCAATGCATAATTTGGAACTTTGACGTGGCCCCTTGTCCTCCCATTCCAGATCCTGAAATCTTTGGTTGGACAAAGGATCAGGATGTATACCAGCCGATTATGACGACCTTGTTGCCAGCACCACTGTCACTTCTTGAACTGGTAAAGTGTGGTTGCACAAAATCTGAATGTGGATCAAGAAAGTTCAAGTGCACATCAATCAACCTGGATTACACTGAATTGTGCGCGTGTGGAGTAGATGAGTCTACTTGTCAAAACAGAGCAGATGCCGTCAATTAATTTCGCTCATTTTTATACGCCCGAAGGGTCGTATTATGTTATGGCCCCGGTCGTCCATCCGTTCGTCCGTTAGCAATTTCTTGTGTGCGCAACTCCTCCTACAGTTTTGATCGGAATTTGATCAAACTTGCCACAATGATTCTCCTTGGTGTCTAGTTGTGCACACCACTTACGGAATTCAGATATCTTTTTCGTTCTTGAATTATCTGCCATTGAATTTAAAAAAAAATGGCCAATTTTACTGACAAGCCCCTCTCGGGCGTATATTCGCCGCTCTGCGAAGCTCTTGTTGGGATTAAGTGATATAACTTATATTGAATTTTATTTAATTTTATCCCGTGTTTACATTCTTTTACGTCGTTATATATGTTTTGAAAGAGTTTAATGATTCTACACAGTTTAGTAGCCTTTCATAAATAGGTGTAAAAGATATAACTGGCATACTTGCGATAACGTCAAAATTTGGAATCTATTCAATTGTTTATATAAACAAACTGTAAGCTTCCTATATTTCTCAGAAATGTATACGTATATACGTTTCGATACTACACACTAGACCATAAATATCGGTATATCAATTTCAAAGGGAGGGCACACAAGAAAGGGCAAAATATACCAACGTCAACTACAATTTTAATGAATTTATACCTATCCCTATCTACTTGAGTACATTGAATGTTTTCTGTGGTAAACATATTTGCTTAAGATAGGACAGTGTTGAATAAAATTAATTACTATGCGTATTTTTTGAAAACAATACTAAAGTGACGTCACCGGTTTTCAATTACGTTTATTTTGCGTACTCACGTTGGCATGAAAATCATTTTTAATATTTTTTACAATTGTTCAATGAGTGATTGTGAACATGATCTGTTTATTTACCAAAAAATACCAACGTTTGCTTGTTTTATTTACGTTTAAATTGGGTCGTGTCGTCAGAAATGGCGTTTAAGGTTAAACACATTACACAAAATACGTTTTTCTACGTTAAGATAAATGAACTATGAACAAATGAAAGTATATTCATGAAACTTTTTATCATTTACGTCTTTTATTCCCTTTTCCGGACGTCATTTTTAACGTAACGTCTCAAAATTCTCCCGCGAGAACACGGATGTCAAGATGTTGTTTCTCCACCTTCGGTGTATGGTCTTCGTAATGGACAATGTTGGCAAGCTGTATCATCAAAAGCACACGGAATTACATAGCGCCCTACTCTAATAGGATTGCCGATTCAATACAGAAGGTGAAAATATTCAGCACATTCTTCTTTTCCTTCTTTGTTTCCCAACCCTTAATTCTTCAGACGTCAATCCTCGATCTTGTTTGGGGAAAAGGTTAGCATGGTCCAGAATAACTAACTACTTTAATCCAGAAAGAAGTTGGAAAACAATATGTTTGTGAAACAATGAAATGCAAGGACGGATCTTAAGGTGGGATCAGTCACCGTCAGGGGGTCATGACCCCCCCCCCCCCCCCTGGAAATGGCCAAAAATTTAATTTTGACTATATATGACTTCTTATTAAATGCTGTCATTTGGGCTTTGACCCCCCTGAAAAATCCTGGATCCGCCCTTGAAATGACTTATGTTAAGTTTTAGGACAGACAGACGGAAAGACAGATGGACACGAGTTAAACAATAAGCTCCCGATCTTTCGATACAGGGGCATAAAAATTAAAAGAATTCGGTGAAATGTGCATATTTATTATAGATTTTGAATGTCAATTTCTTAATGAAAAATTGTAGAGAAAGGGATTTCTAGCCATGGAAAATATGGCTATCATTCTGCCCCAAACATTGAAAATCTCAAATTTATAATACAATTTTCAGTAACTTTAAATCATTGAAATGAAGTAAGACAAGAACTTTTTAATTTACATCATAAATGTAATAAATGTTACAGTACCTTGAAGTGAACTCTGAGATATGACCCTCTGGCCTTGGCCGCTGAAACAGAAAGAACAATTGTTGGAATTATGTTTGTATATTTTCACAAGTTTTCATTCAAATACAAAAATAATATTGATAAAGGTAAAATTTGATCCTAAAACAGAGCAAACAAGAGCCGTCACAGACGGATTATGCTCCCCGAATAAGTGTTTGTCACAAAATAAAAACTATCATACATTAAGCCCCCTTTTCCCATGACAGCTTTTTTGTACACACATTATTTATAGAATATGGTCTAGAACATCCTATTTATTACATGAGCACAAAATTTCATTAAATTCTGCCCATTAGATGAAGAGAAATAAGAGAAAAACTAATTTTTACACTAAGGCCCCTTTTTCCATGACGCAGCCTTAAAATTACAAACGGAGAAAAAGGTCCCTAGGTATTGACCCAGGGAGTTCACATGTGAAGTTTCATTGAATTTGGTCGAAGGGTTGCTGAGATATGGCTGTGGACGGACGGACACACGGACGGACACACGGACGGACGCATGGACACACGGACGGACGGACAGCGTGGCGACTATATGCTCCCCCGAAATTTTTTCGGGGAGCATAAAAATATTGAGGCTAAAGAATAAAATGCTGATAATCAGATTACCAACATATTCTTATGCCTCTAACTTTTCCAACACTTTTTCTACTTAGGGCAAAGCTCAAGATAACTTTTGACCCTATAGGGTTTTTACCCCCTCAAGTTTTTGTCTATACCAATTTATATTTTGCAAAATGTTGCCTAATCATGCTACTCGCAAAATTTGCGAGCATGTGAGTGGAACTTTACACCCCTATATTGGTTAAATTTAAACACAAAAGTAAATATTTCTTGAAAACAGTGCAATAATTCCACTTGAAATTTTCATAAGGAAATATGCTCATTCCGATGAAAATTAAAGTAAAATTTACAAAAAATATCTGCAAAATATTACTAAGTTTTCAGAAAAACAGGCAGACACAAGTAAACAATATGCCATCGATCTTTCGATACAGGGGCATAAAAAAGTATTTTCCTGATTTAAAAACCTGCATTTTCTCTTTTCTTTCGAAGTTTTGATACTAGGCAGTACTGCAGGTATGCCTGAGCAAGAAAAATTCAAAAGCCAATCAGCACTAGATTTCATCGATTACACCTTTCAGATTAACCCTTTCCGAAACGACAAAATTTTAGGGTGGTCCAATTTGAGAGCCGCTGCAAACAACAAAATGGTTGTGGATAAACACAGGATTTGTGCATATTTTAGTACAGAAAATATTGAGACAAAAGGAGAAACTGCTGGTTATCAGCAGTTTCTTCTTTTGTCTCAATGTTTTCCCAAGCCATATCTATATGGGAAGTCAAAACCAGGCCCCGGTTTCTCGAAAAAACTTAAGTATATTCCCATGCTCAAATCTGAGCACCGTGCTCAATTCGCACGAAGTGCACGTGAACTTCAATCGAATACACTTCAACGTTGGAGAGTATTCCTTTGAAGTTGAGCATGTTCTCATGAGAATATACTTAAGTTATTTCGAGAAACAGGGGCCAGGTCTTGTTTGGAAAAGGGTTAAAACAGGCACTGTCACCAAATCTTTTGCAATTTGGCAGGGTTCCCAAAATGGGGGTTTTGCACCCACAAAATTGAATCATGCACCCCCTATTTTTGCAGACAACCTTCAGTGGCGGATCCAGAGGGGGTTAGGGGGGTTCAAACGAACCCCCCTCTAAAGCCTAATTATTTCATTTTCATGCAGAAATTGGGTCAAAATTGTATAATAATAGGAAAACGACCCCCCCTAATTGTAAATTCCAACCCCCCTTTCAGAAATCCTGGATCCGCCACTGACCTTCTATGTCTCATCTAGAGGGGGTGCAAGTATGCTGTAAAATGTGGGAACTCTGAATTTGGGAAAGAGTTACAATGACACTCACATTTTGTAGGGTTCTCAGGCTCCCTGGCGTATCTGGTCATTTTTATTCTGAAAATTGAGAATATGTACATTATTCTAGTAGTTATAATATTACTCAGTTCAACAACAGAATACATCGAGGAAAAGGTAAAACATGGTGCAGTTTCTGTTGTAGAGTCTTAACCCATTACCACACAGTGACTCCTTTTGACTCCCCACAAAATAATGGCTTTGGAAAACATCGTGGAAAATGAAGAAATTGCTTGTGACAAGCAATTTCCTCATTTCCCACAATGTTTTCTACCCAAAAAGCCATAAAATTTCGAAATTTCTTCACATTGAAATGTCGTCTGCAACTTCTTTCAAATTGGACTACCCGAATATTTTGCCGTTTGGTAATGGGTTAATGCAGGGAAAAAGACTGACGATGGCCATTAATTTAGTGCTAAAAATAGACTGGTGCACCGTTATGCATTGTATTAATGAACAGTAGGTATAATTGTTAGAAAATCTAGTAATTTAGGCTTGATTCAAGCCGTAGCTACGAGATTTTATAACAACATCCAGGCTTTCTTCCTTCTATAACAGAGGCCGAAATTTGGTGGCTTCCCAATTGGAAAAGTGGTCCTTTTTTCCCAATATTAACTAAGAATTTCCTAATTTTCAAAACTTAAATTTCCCAAATTAGAAGATAATCATACATACTAGCAATTCTAGTCACAAGGAAGCAGTGTGTGTTCTATAATTTGACTATTCCGGTCATAAAGTGATGTTTAACAGTTTAAGAAAATTTATTCTCCTGTGTCTTTTTTTCCCAATTTGACCAAAATTACACTAAAATTCCTAAAATGACTGACAAGGGCCCCTTCCCGATGATTGGAAGAGAAGCCCAGACATCAAGGATATACTTTTGTTCATCCGAAATTATGCCACGGTTAAACGGTGGATAAAATCGTTCCCTATTTTCACTTAAGGGCTCAGAATAGCAAAATACAATAGGGGAGATTCGGTATAACTCGGACACAAAACGTAGTCTCTGTCAGGACACCATGGATATCTCACTCTCGGACAGACAAGCTTCTGAATCAACAACGAAAACAATAAAGTATTCCAATTCTACACTAATTTCATTGGCTAAAACAGTTAAAATAAAGCCAAGGCAGATAATTTTACGAAATAAAGTATACTATCAGAGTAAGGTAACCTCGGACATGCACCGGGGAATCTCTGACGCACCTGTTGTTTTAACACATTCCAAAAGGGTAAAGTTTTGCACACTGCTCCAATTTGAAAGCTGTTGCAGTCAACATTATTCATGTTGCTAATTCGCGCATGAAAATTGGAGAAAACTTGGAGAAAACTTTAGTGTCCCGAGTTTAAAATAGCTAAATACGATTTTATGCCGGGTAAAGTCGGACACTACGCCACAGAAATGAGTAAACTCCCCCACACGTCACGATACATGTCACGTGGTGTCATCTATTCAGGTGCATTCGATTGATGACGTGTTATATCCTTTCCTCTCATGCTTTCGATAGGTCACATGGTTTCGATAGCCTTGTGATTTTCAGAAGTGCTTACCAGGGTTTTCCATGACGCACAAATCAAGCGTCATTGTCGCAATTTCAATACAAATGACCCCTTAGAAATTTACTTGAGGGACATTAATGACGCAAGTTTCAAAATCCAGATTTTTCTATCATACTTGAGTACTTGGGCATTTGACCCACAAAATAGTAGAAATGACCCCTAACTTTGAAGGCAAGGGGGTCACAATGACCCCCAAATTCTCATGTTCAGGGAAAACCCTGGCTTACAATCTGAGTACCATTCCTTGTGCATCTAAATGCTGTTGCTGCAAACAAACTCTTTGGTCAAAGAAATTTGGAGACAACTGATTTTTACACGAACAAACTATATTTTTGGCAAAACAAAACAGAAACTAGAAAATCAAGGTCAGGGTAAAAATCATTCAACCTTATCCAAGCCTCTTTCCATCATAGAAAAGTTTTCAAGACGCTTGCTTTTCTCCACGGTTGAGCGAGTCCCCATCCAAAAAATTGCGATTGTTATTAGGTCATCCTAGTGCTTTAAATAGGAACAAAAACAAAGCCCTATCGGAATGATGAGAGCCTCACCTTGACGCCGCGTGATGACATGCTTTGAATACTCTGGCCAACCTATTTTGTTAGTCTGTTTACAAATGTTGTTTTCCATTTTTTATGTCTAAAACTTTGGTTCTTGAATCTATTGAGATGCAGGGTTTTCCCTGGATCTTGTAAAGAAGGAGTCCTTGGGACCCTCAGCTATGGTTTTTGAGAGTCCTTGTGTTAATTCTAAGAGTCCTTTCTTAGAAAATCAGTTAAATATAAACACCAAATATTGGCCATATATTTAAAAAGACTGCAGCAAACTCAGACCCATTATTAGTATTTGGCTTTGTATGTTTAACAAAATATAGGCATCCAGCCTGTCATAGGGTTTGTATTGACCAAAATGGTGGAATCATTCTGAATAATATCAAAATCAAATTTAATTTATAAATGTAATTTACAAAGAACACTTAGGACTGGAATTTGATGATTCAGAGTTCCAATGCTACCCAGAAAACAGGAATATGTTTGGATTTTCGTATAACACTTTCTCCCATCTGGAAGTAGTCTTGATTTTATCAAATTAGGAAAAGTCACAGAAAAGTACAAAACAATTTGGGTACAAATCCCTTTCTTATCCCCCGCCTATAGGAGTATTTCTTATTGTGAGTAATAAACAGTGTCTGATCTAGGACGCGCGATTGCGAGAATCCCCGGCATTTCTGAAAGATCACGCATGTTTTTTTATCAAGCGCGGGATGGTCGCGCAAAAAAATTCAAAAAGGAATATCAATAAATCTAGCCTTTTACAGCAAGTCACATCTAACTGTTTACCGTTTTCTTCTAGCGGTATAATAAGAGTGACTTCCCTTATTGTTTTTACTATGGTTGAGTTCGATCGCAACTAAGACTGTGTGTTTGTAACTATAGTTATACCTGCTATTAGCCTATCATATTCCCACTCTAGTAGCAGTCGAAGTTAATCGATGATTTTACGAATCTCTTTTAAACGAACATTTGATTACATTCATTTATATTTTTATTGTGCTAGAAAAATATTGTCAATAAAAAGATTCACTTTTGAAAAATAAATAAAGTTTTTTGAAAGTGATTTAGATCTACTTATAATGAAAATTTTAAAAATCGTTTTCGTTAACAGAAAATTCTAATTTTACCTTTGTTGACATAGACAGTAATGATCGAATCATCTGCATTTTCTTTGACATATTCCATGGATCAGACAGGGAAAACGGCGTTTTATTACTGAATGGATGACGAAAATACGTTGACCAACGTAAGTGAAACTGAGACGGCGCTAGTCAATTGTTGGCTTGTTGTTTGGTCAAGCAAACTTTAAATCCCCCATAGTAATTTCAGATCACGCATAATTTCAAAACTAATGCGGGAATTTCCCCCATGTTTTTCAAATCCTGGATCAGACACTGAATAAAAATGGAACCTTATGCAAGCGTCTGTCAAGAATGTGTGATGTCATGCACATAATGTCTGCTTAAAAATTCCTACATGAATGTAAGCAGGTGTAGTTTCGGTAAATTAGACGATAATAGCACTTCAAGTAAGCTAGTACTTGTACTTTTATTTTGGGAGTCCCATGGGACGCACATAATATATTTTTAAGAGTCCTGAACCCAATTTTAAGAGTCTAGGACGCAATATCCTGCGTCCGGGAAAACCCTGGAGATGGTCAGAATTTTATAAAATCAGTTTGTAAATATGCAAGCACATGGTTTTAGATAAGGCTATCGAAACTACGGGACGTCAGGCTACCTATAAATACAGCTGATTTTGGGAAATATTTAATAAGACTCTTTATTTATAAAGACAAACGTCTGGCTGTCCGAGATTACCCATATGTCCGAGAAATCCAGAATCTCCCCTACTTAACATTGGAGGTATGGGTATTATCTCTAAATGTTCTGGCACCCAGCCCAAAATCTAGGGACCATGGGCCCCTGCTAGTGTTTATCCGTTAAAGGCAGAGCAATAGTAAGGGCGAGGGTCTCGTTTGCCAATATTTGGGGCCTTTATTGGGCATATCATTCAATGTCAATAATCAGGTCTTGTTTGTAAAAGGCTAAGGTCTTGCTCAAAATAAAACTCAACGCGACACATCCATAATTACTTTGAAGCGAGTGCAAGTCACAATAACCCTGTAAATTTGAGAAAAGCTATTTCGCTTTGAAAAGGCCAATCTCTTGACAAGCACTTTTGTTATCTGAAAGAAAAATATTTGAAGGCAATTTCAGGACTATTGAAGTAGGGTGATGGCATATAATTTGTTTTTAATTTAGGGATTTTGAGAGTGGTTCGCAACTATTTTGTATGCAACTCACATTCAGACCGGAAAAAGGAAGTTGGAAAAAGGCTGGTTCCCAAATTCCACCAGACAAGGGAAGTAACTCCGATTAAAATGAACTGAGCAGCAGTTATTTCCCTTGTCACACTAGGCTGTTTGAAATAACCCTTTCAAAAACCAGACCTGATATTGGAATCCCTGGTATAATAAGGCCTACAAAACGGTTGAGACAAAGGAAGGAAATGCTGATAATCAACATTTTGTCCATTAGTCTCAATATTTTCTGTAATAATATTCAAAAATTCTAGATCTACCTAAGTAACACCCATTTTTAAAATGTCGTATGCAGCAGAACTATCAATAATCCGAGTTTTCTCTGATTAAATTGGCTCTTTGACATGTTGATGTCGCTCATTTGTAAATGAGCGACATCAACATATAAAATAGCGAACATCAACATATAAAATAGCGAATTTCATCAGAGAAAACTCGGATTAAGGACAGATCCTCCATTTATTTCCCACGGTAAGATTTTTTTTATTTTTTCTGTACTGGTACTTCAATATATGAGAAGTAAAAAAATGACTTAAAAACTATAGGTCACCAAGCGAATTAAAAAGTTATTGAATTTCAAGGGAGACTACTCTTGTCTAAAACTGCAAAAATGAGGTGTCACTTAAATACCCACAAAAAAGGTGTTCGAAATGACTAGGATTACATAAATAAGTCTTTATTGTGTTCAATATGTTTTATTCTGTCTAAATGAGTATCAACTTGGGAAAATTTAGTGATGATTTTGAAATTTTTAGTAAAACATTCTTTCAAAAGTAGCTGAAATTGCTCTTTTTTCGCAACGTTTCTGATAACAAAAAATATTCCAGCGGTAAGAATTTTTTTTCTTTTTTGGTATAGACATAGTGCTTGGTCATACCTACAAAAACAAAAAAAGAAAAATATATCAAACCAAACGTTTTTCTTAGTTATAAGTAAAATTTGGTTTACTTTTTACAGCTCTGTCCGAAATTGTTTCACTACTTTTATCCATTTTCTTCCTTATTACCAGCTTTAGATAATAAAACGTGTCATATTTTGTGTCCATCTGAAGCGGACTATCTCATAAAGACACCACTTTGCTTTTGTTGCTCCGTTTCCTATCGCTAACGCCACATTTTGAACGCGTAACAGAAAGCGAAATGTACCATCCGAGTACTATTACACTTTAATTGACCAAACAGAGAAAATTGAAATAACCGAAAAGAGTCTTGTCATTTATCAACCAAACACTAACTAAATGTAAGAAATACATTTGCTGAAAAAGGCCAATTACTGAAACAGCTTTATTTCGTTATTTAGGATATGCGCAGTAAGTTGCGCAGTAACAACTGGAGGATCTGTCCTTAAGCTATCAAGTAAGACCACCCAAAATTTTGCCGTTCGGGAAAGGGCTATTAAAGCGGAATGAAGTCTTTCCCATAGGCCTAATAACTTTTTATGCAAGACGTAAAATATTGCGACTAAAGAAGGAAATGTTAATTAAAAAATGAAATAGATCTAGATCTATTTTGTACAAATTCTAAATCTTTAAAATAAACATCCATTTTGTCGTCCCTGTCCTCTGGACAACACTTTCCAAACTTGAAGTCATGTACATGCACGGATCCAGAGGGGGGGTCAGGGGGCCATGACCCCCTGAATTTGGCGAAAAAAAAGGGTTATCTAAAAGATTACTGGTTATGTCCCATATACACGGGTGGTAAACAGAGAAACTAGCTCCAAAAAGAGTCAACGGTATTTCGTTGCCTCGTGACATCCGGCCTCTACCGAGGTAGTTGCATAGAGCGAAAATCTGTAAACAAAGGTAGGTCACGAACACATTTTTTCTACAATTATTTCTTTTACCACGAGTTTTTGAAAAATCCGAGGATGCTGTAATATGAAGAAATGGCCGAAGTTTGTTGTGCACGAGAATATACGGTGTTAGTAAGCAGAGTTTGAATACAATCGTTGAAAAACATTTCAAAATCGAAAGTAAAAACTTTTTTACTTTCGATTTTGGAATGTTTTTCAGCGATTGTATTAAAACCCTGCTACTAATACAGCATACTCTCGTGCACAACAAACTTCGACCATATCTTCATATTACAGCATCCTCGGATTTCTCAAAAAGTCGTTTTAAAAGAAATAATTATAGAAAATGTGTTCGTGACCTACAAATTTTCGCTCTATGCAACTACCTCTTTTTGGAGCTAGTTTCTCTGTTTACCACCCGTGATATAAGCTGCGTCATTCGCCCCTGTGTGCCACGACGAACTGTTGTTATATTTAGTCCCTCATGGTATGACATGTATCTGCATGGATTCAGAAGGGGGAGGGGGAGTCAGTAGGCCTGACCCCCCGGATTTTGGCGAAAAAAGGGTTAAAGATTGGAAGCCCCCCCCCCCCCGGGAAAAATACCTGGATCCACACTGGATCCATGTAGATCCATAGTAGCCTAGGTCTGTCTAGGCCTATATCATATCGTAGGTCATGTTGAAGCTGTAGTTAGGACATTTTCGAACGTGATCAACGATATTTTTGTCGTTTATATTTTTGTCGTTTAAAAAAGTATTGTTGTTTATGTACACTCCCACAAAACAAAAAGAAACAAGAGGGCCAGAATGGCCCTATATCGCTCACCTGAAACAGAGACATATAATAACATTTGTTTTGTTTATCTATGTCTCTGCCTGAAAGAAGTTTGTGACACGCCCACTTTTTTTTTACAAATCAAAAATTCGTGAACAAATTTTGAAAAGGGTCACTCAAGGAACATTGTTGCCAAGTTTGGTTCAAATTGGCCCAATGCTTCATTTTTAAAGAGTTTTCGTATGATTTCTCTATGTCTGATAGCACTGCCCTTCCACACCCATATTTTTAGACGACAAAGAAAATTTGTGTACGCATTTTTAAAAGTCACTCAAGGAAAATTCTTGCTAAGTTTCGTTCAAATTGGCCTAATGTGTTTTTTAAAGAATTTTCTTAGGGTGTCTCTAACTTCGATAAGCCACACCCTGTCACGCCCGCTTTATCTGACGAATCAAAATCCGCAAAAATTTTTTAAAAAGAGTCACCCAAAGAATAATTCTGTGAAGTTGGATTCAAATTGGGCCAACGGTTGATTTTTGAAGAATTTTCTTAGGATTTCTCTAAGTCAGAGAAGCCATGTCCTGCCACGCCCACTTTTTCTGACGAATCAAAAATTTGCGAACAAGTTTTGAAAAGAGTCACCCAGGGAACATTACTGCCAAGTTTGGTTCAAATTGGGCCAACGGTTGATTTTTAAAGAATTTTCTTAGCATTTCTCTAAGTCCGATAAGCCACGCCTTGCCACGCCCACTTTTTTTGACAAATCAAAAATTTGCGAAAAAGTTTTGAAAAGGGTCACCCAAGGAACTTTTCTGCCAAGTTAGGTTCAAATTGGTCCAATGGTTGATCTTTAAAGAATTTTCTTAGGATTTCTCTAAGTCAGATAAGCCACGCCCTGCCACGCCCACATTTTTTGACGAATCAAAAATTCGCAAACAAATTTTGAAAAGAGTCACCAAAGAAACATTCCTGCCGAGTTTGGTTCAAATTGGGCCAACGGTTGATTTTTAAGGAATTTTCTTAGAATTTCTCCAAGTCCAATAAGTCACGCCCTGCCACGCCCACTTTTCCTGACAAATCAAAAATTCAACAACAAATTTTGAAGAGTGTCACCCAAGGAACATTTCTGCCAAGTTTGGTTCAAATTGGGCCAATAGTTGATTTTTAAAGAATTTTCTTAGCATTTCTCTAAGTCCGATAAGCCACACCCACTTTTCCTGACAAATCAAAAAATTCACTAACAAATTTTAAAGAGTGTCACCCAAGGAACATTTAGAACTGCCAAGTTTGGTTCAAAATGGGCCATTGGTTGATTTTTAAAGAATTTTCTTAGGATTTCTCTAAGTCAGATAAGCCACGCCCTGCCACGCCCACTTTTCCTGACAAATCAAAAATTCACCAACGAATTTTGAAGAGTGTCACCCAAGAAACATTTCTGCCAAGTTTGGTTCAAATTGGGCCAATGGTTGATTTTTAAAGAATTTTCTTAGGATTTATCTAAGTCCGATAAGCCACGCCCTGCCACGCCCACTTTTTTTGACGAACCAAGAATTTGCGAACAATTTTTAAAAAGGGTCACCAAAGGAAGATTTCTGCCAAGTTAGCTTTAAATTGGCCCAATGGTTGATTTTTAAAGAATTTTCTTAGGATTTCTCTAAGTCTGATAAGCCACGCACAAGTTTTGAAAAGGGTCACCCAAGAAACATTCCTGCCGACTTTGGTTCAAATTGGGCCAACGGTTGATTTTTAAGGAATTTTCTTAGAATTTCTCCAAGTCCAATAAGTCACGCCCTGCAACGCCCACTTTTCCTGACAAATCAAAAATTCACCAACAAATTTTGAAGAGTGTCACCCAAGGAACATTTCTGCCAAGTTTGGTTCAAATTGGGCCAATAGTTGATTTTTAAAGAATTTTCTTAGCATTTCTCTAAGTCCGATAAGCCACGCCCACTTTTCCTGACAAATCAAAAATTCACTAACAAATTTTAAAGAGTGTCACCCAAGGAACATTTAGAACTGCCAAGTTTGGTTCAAAATGGGCCATTGGTTGATTTTTAAAGAATTTTCTTAGGATTTCTCTAAGTCAGATAAGCCACGCCCTGCCACGCCCACTTTTCCTGACAAATCAAAAATTCACCAACGAATTTTGAAGAGTGTCACCCAAGAAACATTTCTGCCAAGTTTGGTTCAAATTGGGCCAATGGTTGATTTTTAAAGAATTTTCTTAGGATTTATCTAAGTCCGATAAGCCACGCCCCGCCACGCCCACTTTTTTTGACGAACCAAGAATTTGCGAACAATTTTTGAAAAGGGTCACCAAAGGAAGATTTCTGCCAAGTTAGCTTTAAATTGGCCCAATGGTTGATTTTTAAAGAATTTTCTTAGGATTTCTCTAAGTCTGATAAGCCACGCCCTACCACGCCCACATTTTTTGACGAATCAAAAATCCGCGAACAAGTTTTGAAAAGGGTCACCCAAGGAACATTCCTGCCAAGTTTGGTCAAAATTGACCAAATGGTTTAGGAGGAGAAGATGTTTAAAGAAATGTGAACGGACAGACGGACGGACGGTGAGTGACCACAATAGCTCCCCATGAGCACTTCGTGCTCAGGTGAGCTAAAAATACAGAATGTAGGCTACCTAAAACTGGTAAAAGACAAAATGAAGTGAAAAACTTCACAGAATAAGGAAGATTGCTGACAAGAGTTTTTTTTCTTTTCCCTCAATATTTTATAGATCTAGCTGCTGAAATGTACAATGATCCATTACTTTTGTCGGCTTCAGAGTTCTACAACTTTAAGCTTCATTGTTGCTCTCTGAGTCGGGGGCATCAGCCGACGCCTACACGGACGCAACGAATCGTAGGCCTCCAAGCTTCTCGGTCCTCCATCTGCGTTTTTATCTCTGCTACCCCATTACCAAACGACAAAATTTTGGACTCTTCCAATTCGAAAGGTGTTGCAGACGACAATATCAAGTGTATGGAATTTTATTTTTTCTTTGGTGTTTTTGTTTAGAAAACATTGTGGGAAATGAAAAAAATGCTTGTCACAAGCAATTTATTCTTTTTCCATGACGTTTTCCAAAGCCTTTACCTGGACAGGCGTCAAAAGGAGTCACTGTGTGGTAATGGGCTACGTCGTTTAGCCCCGTGTCTCTCCTCAGGATGTCCAACCAAGTTGTCTCAGCCCGTCCTCGCATGTGTCTCCCATGTTTCGGTTATCATAGAATCAGGTTGCTGGCTGCTAATTCAGGGTTACGAACACAGTGGCCGGCTAACTGCATATGCCGCTGTTGTATCTTGTCTGGTTTTGGAAGGTTACTGTACAGGTCAACATTCCTATGCGCCTTTCTGGTCCTTATATTCATTTTTAGTGAAAGGGTTAAACTATGAAGTTTTTATATATTTTCATATAGTTTTTATATATCTGAATTTACATTTGACTTGATCACACTGAAAACTACACTCTAACAAGAACTTATTGTCACCAAAATTCTGTCCTAGTTTTGTCCAGATAAGTCAACATTTGTAGTCGCTAGTGTGAAAACAAAGTCAAAATAAAGCCGAAAATGGCAATTTTGTCAATTTCAAGGGCACATAACTCATGATATAAAATACAGATCAAGCTGAAAATTACACTCAAGCAAGATCATATGGTCACCAACATTCTATCTAAGTTATGTCTTTATTGGTCAATATTTGTAGTTGCTAGAGTGAAAACAGTCGAAATAAAGGCGAAAATGGCAATTTTGTCAATTTCAAGGGATCATAACTCATGATATAAAATTCAGATCGACCTGAAAATTCTACCAATGCAAGATCTTAGAGTCACCAACATTCTGTACAAGTTATGTCCTAATTGGTCTATATCTGTAGTTCTTGGGACGGTGGTTTGCCACTGCTTAGAACGTCTCAAGAAGATTCTTTGTCTCCAGAATTCGGGACGAATTCTTTATTTGGAAGGGGTATATGAATCAGAGCTCGATATAGTGACGTCAAAACCGGTCTTGTTCAACAAAGGGGTAATACGTACTTGCGAAAACTAATGATATAATCAGGATTTGTACCACTCAATTCAGATAAGGGCCCCTATACAGAGAGTAGTCCTTACTGAAGGAAAAGGAAACATGTGTATAATATAAATGTATAGGCCATGGGCCGAACCCAAAAAAAGGCTTCTAAAAAAATGTTTGCTTCAGGCTAAAGGGTGAATACATAAACTATATATCAAAATAATCCCCATCATCTCCTGATTACAAAACAACATTGTTTACCCTAAAGTATGTGGTCACTATAAAGTAATTTGACTTTGAAATACTAGGTAAAGTGTACCTATATCCGGATACAACATAAATTCGGATAAATGGCTTTATGTGTCAAACTGCTGATATTTTTCACGAATTTGTTAGTCCAAAAGGTGTTCCAGCTACTGTTTGACTGTAATGCCAGGATTTGACATCCCAGTATGGTTAGTAAAACGTGATAACGAAACTATTTTCTGTAATATGCATTTTCTCCTTTGCCAAGAAGGTTTTACACATTATAGCACACAAATCTTCTACTCTGTGGTGCACTTATTTTGTTACTTTGTAACATTTATATTTTGGACCAGTCTGATATTCATGAATGTCAATCAAAGTGGCAACAAAAGATGGGTTGTGGTGAAATATAGGCCCTATCTGTTATCGACAGGTCTTAGGTTGAGACCCATACAACCTAAGTTTCTAGTTACACATACCTTTAACCTTTTCCCAGACAAGACCGGGTTTTAACGACCTTATAAGAAAAGGCTTGGGAAAACATTGAGGCAAAAGAAGACAAGAGGCCCAGAGGGCCTTATCGGTCACCTGAATCAAATGAGCAGAAACATTTAAGGAAAATGTTAAAAGTTAACTAAAAGCACCCCCCCCCCCCAGCACCACCATTTCTTGACAGTCTATTTTTTTCTTGTATAAACTTATTTAAAGACTCAAATACCAAATGTGAATTCAATCCAACAATAGAACATTTCTTAACATGTACCCTATTTACCCCCTTTTGGCCCCTTTTGGGGCCCCAAAGGGAGATAACTCCATGATTTGTAAAAATCTGAAGCGGCTTCCCATTGGGATGCTTCCTGCCAAGTCTGGTAGAAATCTGTCCAATGGTTCTCAAAAAGAAGTAGAAAATGTTCAGTTAAGAAATAACGCGAACCACTCCCATCCCCCATCCGCAGCACGACCATTTATTGACAGATTTTTTTCTCTTGAACAAAACTTTGTAGTCCTTGCCCTAAAGACTTTAACTTCCAAATATGTATCCAATGCAACAGCCGGTTCATGAGAAGAATATTTTTTAAGATGTACCCAATTTACCCCCTTTTTGGCCCTTTATGGGACCCCAAAAAGGAGATAACTCCATGATTTGTACAAAATCTGAAGAGGCTTCCTATTAGGATGCTTCCTGCCAAGTTTGGTTGAAATCTGTCCAATGGTTCTTAATAAGAAGTCGAAAATGTTAAGTTAACTAATAACGCGACCCCCCTTCCCATCCCCCATCCCCAGCACGGCCATTTCTGGACGGATTTTTTTCTCTTGTACAAACTTTGTTGTCCTTGCCCTAAAGACTCTAAATATCAAATGTGAATCAAATCCAACAACCGGTTCATGAGAAGAAGATTTTTTAAGATGTACCCTATTTAACCCCTTTTTGGCCCCTTATGGGGCCCCAAAGGGAGATAACTCCATGATTCGTACAAATCTGAAGCGGCTTCCCATGGGGATGCTCCCTGCCAAGTTTGGTTGCAATCCGTCCAATGGTTCTCAAGAAGAAGTCGAAAATGTTAAAAGTTAACGCACGGCGCACGACGGACGACGCACGACGACGGACGAAACACGGTCGCAATAGGTCACCATGACCTTCGGTCAGGTGACCTAAAAATGCTGATCATCAGCATTTTCTCCTTTTGCCTCTAAATTTTCTAGGTTTTATATTTCACAAACCAACTCTTTATCAACCCATATTTTTCACTGCAGCAGCTTTTGAATCATAGCAACGAGACTGGCTACCGTCCCACTAACTTGTTGTTTGGGAAGGGGTAAAAGCAGTTTAACCCATTTCCAAAAGGCATGCATTTGACATTTTTCATTAAAAAGCCTTGGGAAAACATTGAGACATAAGAAAAAAATGCTGATAATCGGCATTTTCTCCTCAATATTTTCTGTGCTTTAACACAACAAAGTGCCATCTTTATCAAAATCCATTTTGTCGTTTGATGCATCTTTCAGATTGTGCAACCCTACAATTTTTTTTTTATTTTGGAAAGGATTAAGCATCTCTTGCAGGAGTGCGAATGCAAACATGAAATCCAAGCCAACAGCTGTTCATCCAACATAGGTGGAGAAAATGATTAAGGCAAAAAAGAAGATGCTCGTTAGCTTACTTATAATCTTATAAGATAACAAAAGTAGGCCTATTTTAGATCCTCAAAATTAAACAAAATAAAATATATAGTTGTTAATTATATTTCAACACACCAGAAAGACAGGAAAATGATGGTGACTGGGACATAATTGTCTCGTCCATGTATAACCACGGTGTATAATCACGTGATGCAATATTTACTGAATATCTCCAATAACTTTGTTAATATGGGACCGATTTGAATTCGGTTTAAAGCAGAGAATGTGGACAGATCTCACGCATACAATGGACATGGTTGATTTTTGAAAAATCAAATGATAAAAAAGTTATTGAAGATAAACCAAAATTTTGGTTTATCTTCAATAACTTTTTTGTCAGTTGATTTTTAAAAAATCTACTACATCCATGTTATTCCTGACATTTTTCCACCTTCTCTGCTTTAAACCGAATTCAAATTGGTCAAGTATTGACAAAGTTATTGAAGATTATCGGAAATTCTAAATCATGTGATAATACACCATGATAACTGCAATTCACATTATTTTAGTGAAACATTAAATAATAATAATAATAATAATAATTACTTTATTTTATAAGGGTAAAACATTAAGATAATTACATAATAATTAACATTACAATGCAAAATCTTTTTTCCAATGTTGCCTTCAAACAAAATCTATTTGTTAAAATGAAATGGTATGTAGCCTAACCCTCTCCCAAAGCAGACCTAGTTGATAAGTTCACAAAGGAACAGTAAATTTTTTTTCTATATTACGGCGAAGAATAAAAACTAAAATGTTGCTGTTTGGGAAAGGATTAAGAATGTGGTGAATATGAAAATCATGAATGATTGTACAAAAGCAAAACAACAATATGATGATAATAACAAAATATTTGTCCCAGTCCCAGATAATAGCTGGTTACATGATGTCCACTACGGTGAAAACTTTTGAAAGCGATAATTGTCATGACTTAATTACTAATATTCTACGTTTAAAATCAAACGAGAACAGCTCTAGTTGTTTCGATAATCCAACACAACTATAGTGACTCTCGTTTAATTTTGAACCCACAATAACGCTAGCTATAGCGGACGAGAAAAGCAAAATTAAGGGTTGTCCAATTTGAAAGCTGCTGCAGACGACAAAACAAATTATATCAAAGGTAAAAAATGTGTATTGTACAGCATGAAAAATATTGAGACAAAAGGAGAAAATGCTGATTACCAGTGTTTTCTTCTTTTGTCTCAATGTTTTTCCTAGTGTTACCTAATAGAAACGTCATATACCGGTTTTGTTTGGGAAATGGTTGAATTGGTCTAAGGTTCAGAAACTTTGATGGTAATTAACAGTCATAAACTATAATGTTACAGTTGTTTTAACAATTAACCCATTACCAAACGACAGAATTTTAGACTTGCCCAAATTCAAAAATGTTGCAGACGACAATTTGAAGTGAATGAAATTGAATACATTTTGGTGTTTCTGTGTAAAAAACACTGTGAGAAATGAAGAAATTGCCTTTTAACAAGCAAGTTCTTTATTTTCCACAATATTTTCCAAAGCCTTTATCTTGAGGGGTGTCAAAAAGCATCATCGTGTGGGAATGCAGGCCCGTAGGAAGCAATTTCATATTGGGGGACTAAAGCCCTTGTCCTGAATATTGAGGGGGCTAATTTGGATTTTCCCAAAATTTTCAGTGTAAAATTAAGAAAATTCGACATTTTTGCCAACATCCGAGTAATATTCATGGTCAACATTTGAGCGATTTGAGTAGTTTTCACAATGACACATTGTTGTGCACGGTAGTCCAGCTTTTTTGCACGAACACTTGCTTGATTCACAGGTCATTTTGATGCACCCACATTGAATGCTGTGAAGAACTGCCTTAGGAGCTACAGGTATACTTGACCATTTGAAAGAGAGCTGTGATTCTAACATTGTCCACCCATGTCCATCCGGAGAGGGCCGCACCGTTTGGAGCATGCATGTTCTGTATATATGGGCCTGAAAAGTTGCTCTTTGCATATGTAAAACAAGGGCATCACTGTTTGGAGGCATGCTTGAATCACCAGTACACCGAAACCTGAAGCAATTGTACCGGACATCATTGACCCTGACACATCCTGGCCATCCATACAGTTCACAGACAAACTTCTCCAGATCTTCCTTCAGGTCTTGAGATAATGACAGATGTTTTTTTCCAATTTGGAGAAGGCATGCTGATATGACACATCTTTCTTCAGCAACTTGAGAGCTTTTACTTTCCCTTTCCCTTTGAATCAGAAGCCTGAAAGACATTAAAATATTTATGATTCAATGTTTTATTCATTTATTAAACCAAATAAACCGATTAAAGGCTTGGGAAAACATTGAGACAAAGAAGAAAATGCTCATTATTAGCATTTTCTCCTTTTGCTTCAATATATTCTATGCTATATTACTCATAAAAACTATCTTTATAAGCATTCATTTTGTCATCTGTAGCATTTTTTCAAAATGTGATCAGTCCAAATTTTTGCTGTCTGGGAAAGGGTTAATTTACCAAATTTATTCAACTTGAAAAATTTAAGAAAAAAATTGGGCATAACTTCTGCATGCCCGGCTACCTGCCAGGTCTAGGGGCTTCAAACTGCCAGAAAATAGTAGGATATAGGCCTTATCATTGTAAAGAAAATGAAAGAAGAATTGTTTACATGTATGTATATTTTGTAGCTTTAAATTTGTTTTAAATGGTTTGCCATTTCTCATTTTCATAGTCATGTTACGGTATCCTAATGTAAATAGCCGTGTTTTCTAATGAAGGTTACTTTACAGTGCAAAAAACAAATTATGTCCTACTGATCGAAAACTGGAAATCACTGTATATTTGATCATTCAGACACTGCAAATGCTCCATAGAAATACCGAAACGCACAGTGATTACCAGAATGCACAGGATTGACCATACACATTTAACCCAGTAGACTAGCAGACAGCAAAATTTTACTTATCCAAATACAAAGATGATGTAGACGACAATTTCAAGTGAATGAAAAGTTATATTTTTTGTCTGTGTAGTAATACCAGTGTGGGCAATGAAAAATTGCTTATGACAATTTCTTCATTTCCACAATGTTTTCTTAATCTGTTATCTTATAGGGCGTTAAAAGGAGTCATTATGATCTTCATCATCCATAGAATCAGTCGGGATGACGTCATAGCCTCACTTTCATTTTTTCATCGAGGGTACAACCTCGGTCTTTATCGTTACGGGATACCAACTTTGAGGCAGATTATTTCAAAAATCCATCGTTAAAATTCATAAACAAAACTCTTTCATTAAAGAATGTGATTTAAACTTTCTAACTACCAACGCATTTTTAATAATCAGGCGTAGTCGTCGAGATATTAATGCTGAAAGTTGGTTATGCTTCAACGAAAAAGACCGAAGCTTTCACCTCCACCGAATGAGTGCAGGTCCGCTGACGACGTTTTTGATTGGCTGAAAGAATTGTGCCGACCGATTCAATTGGTATAAACTGAAAAGCATAGAACCCTTCCCCAAATAGATCTACTACATTAGTAATGTTCCGGTAATTACTGTGCGTTCCGGTATTTCTATGGACCCCTGCTAAACACAATTCTTTAAAAACAATACTCACCTGACATTCGCCTTGTTGGTCCTCAGATGACCTTAGACGTCCAGTGTCCCTCCGCTTCGCCCAACATTCAATTCGCTTACTGTTTGTGTACTTCTGGTAGAACTGACGATTGAACCCAATGTCAGGTAAAACTTCGTTACTATAAGTCAAAATACTCAGGCAATTTCTTTTTCTTTACCATCCACAGTTGCCAAAACATTTGAGCAACTGTACAGCTTCGTCCATGTAACGCCTGTGCATTGAATAAGTCCAGCTACATCAAAATCTGAGGTTTGACAGATGCATTCCTATATGGGGGCGGCCATTTTTCAGGACCGGGCTGAAGCCTTTTAGGCTAAATACTCTCATCTGATTGGTCAATTATGGGCATCTTCAAAGACACTAAAATCGCATTTTTCTAATTAGTGACCACATAATTTAAGGTAAACAATCCTGATTATGACTTTATACATTAATATCTTAATTACTAAATCAAGTTTTCCCCTTCACCCTCCAGCCTGAAGCACTTTGTCACAATTTGCCGGCTCGGCCCATGGCCTAGTATAACTTTTCCTTCAATGTTCTCCGACATTTCTTAAGATGTTGTCGGTAAAAAAGATATTGAAAATTAACCCTTTCCTATAGGGTCAGAATTTCGACTAAATCAATTCAAACACTAACGTAAACGACAAAATGGATGTAAATGTACATGAAACTTGTGTCCACTGCAGTACAGAAAACATTGAGGCAAAAGAAGAAAATGCTGGAATCAGCATTTTCTTCTTTAGTATAAATGTTTTCTTAACTTGGAAGTCTAGTCTCATAGCTTCATATGATCGTCAAAAGCAGGTCTTGTTTGGGGAATGGTTTGTTGTTCGGACAAATGTACAAACAAGACAATTTACCATTTGATTTAAAACAAACCTTTAACAAATGATAAAATATAAGACAGTTTGAATTCGAAAGCGGCTACAGACTACAAAACAGTTGACGTTGACGTTGTTAATTACGATAGAATTTGTGTTAAAGACTGTTAAAGACAACAAGGAAAATATTAAGAGAACAAAATGAATGTTGATAAAGATGAAACTTGTGTACAACATAACACAGGAAATACAGAGATTAAAGGAGAAAGTGCTGATAATCAGCATTTTCTTCTTTTGTCTCAATGAGATTCAAAACCTTTTTTAGCAGGGATGTCAAGGACGTCTTGTTTGGGAAACGGTTAAACTGGGATTGAGTGATAAAAGAAACATACCTTATATAATTAAAATTACAAAACTCACAAGTTTATCTGACAGGGTAGAAAACACCAAGAAAAGAGGATAAAATGAAAGACTGAACTTCTGAACTTCAATCAAATACGCATTAACGTTGGGGAGTATTCCTTTGTTCAAAGTTGAGCATATTCTCATGAGTATGTATTTAAGTTTTTTGAGAAACCAGGGCCTGGTATTGACATCCTAATTAATTGGTTTATTGGGGTTTTACGCCGGTTTCAACAACTATGGTCATATCGCGGCGGCTGGAGCACCTAATCATGGATTCCTGTCGTTTCTCATACCAGTGCTACCACAATACCCTAACCGAGCCTCCAGCTGCTCCCCACACATAGGTTCACTATATCAAACTATTGATGGGTGACATTTTTGTCAGGAAGGGTATTTGCCGTGGCTGGGTATCGAACCAGTGACCTCTCGAATGAGAGGCAGATCGCTACCAACTGCGCCATGGCCGCGGCCTGACATCCTTAGAATAGAAAAGGCTTGGAAATATGTAAAAGCAAAAGAAGAAAATGCTTGTTCTCTTCCCTGCCTTAATTATTTTGCGACTTGAAAACAACAATTCTAGAAATTTAGTTATATGAACAAATTTAATATCTTCAACTTTTACCAGACAACAAAGTTAAATATCGCTACTTTTCAACAAAAACCTCGTAACTGCAGCTGTTTAAAGCTGCAGTTATGAGGTTTTCGTTCAAAAGCAACGTTATGAAGATAATGAGGAGTTGTAAAAAATAAACAACAGACTAACAATATAAGTTGTTGTTGTCCTTTTAAAAAAGAAATTTGAAACAGTCAGTACTGAGGAACAAAAAACAAGAGCAGCGCTGGGCATGGCATTATACGCCCGAAGCTCAAAAATAAATGCGTGATGTTTTGAACTTTTTATTGATCCTTAGGATGTATTTTCTAGCAAACACTATAGTATATTGTATTTATTATGATGGTAGTGTTTGTTTTGTTTTGTTCTCCTATTTGTCTTTGGGAATGCGCTCTGCACACCCTAGCTATGAGATCTATACACCGGTGAAGTTTCAAGACCATAGGCCTTATAGTTTCAAAGTTATGGACCGGACACAAATTTGCCAACTAAATCAAACAAAATCAAACAAATGGCAATAACTCAAAAATTACAAATGGTAGAGTTGTTGTTCTTGCGCTCTGCACATCCTAGCTATGAGATCTATACACCTGCCAAGTTTCAAGACTATAGGCCTTATAGTTTTAAAGTTATGGACCGGACACGAATTTGCTAACTAAATCAAACAAAGGGCAATAACTCAAAAATTACAAATGGTAGAGTTGTGGTTCTTGTGCTCTGCACACCCTAGCTATTAGATCTATATACCTGTGAAGTTTCAAGACTATAGGCCTTATAGTTTCAAAGTTATGGACCGGACACAAATTTGCTAACTGAATCAAACAAAGGGCAATAACTCAGAAATTACAAATGGTAGAGTTGTGGTTCTTGTGCTCTGCACACCCTAGCTATGAGATATATACACCTGTGAAGTTTCAAGACTATAGGCCTTACAGTTTCAAAGTTATGGACCAGACACAAATTTGCTAACTGAATCAAACAAAAATCAAACAAAGGGCAATAACTCAAAAATTACAAATGGTAGAGTGGTAGAGTTGTAGTTCTTGCGCTCTGCACACCCTAGCTATGAGATCTATACACCTGTGAAGTTTCAAGACCATAGGCCTTATAGTTTCAAAGTTATGGACCGGACACAAATTTGCTAACTGAATCAAACAAAATCAAGCAAAGGGCAATAACTCAAAAATTACAAATGGTAGAGTTGTTGTTCTTGCGCTCTGCACACCTTAGCTATGAGATCTATACACCTGTGAAGTTTCAAGACCATAGGCCCTTTAGTTTCAAAGTTATGGACCGGACATGAATTTGCTAACTGAATCAAACAAAGGGCAATAACTCAAAAATTACAAATGGTAGAGTTGTGGTTCTTGTGCTCTGCACACCCTAGCTATGAGATCTAATTTCAAGACTATAGGCCTTATAGTTTTAAAGTTATGGACCGGACACGAATTTGCTAACGGACAGACAGACGGACAGACAAATACGATGCAGAAGATAACAAAATACCACCCTTCGGGCGTAAAAAAATTAGATGAAATTTAGAAAATGCTAATATAATAGACATAGGCATAGGTATTTCTATGTCCATCTATGACTTACTTCTTTGCAGGGGCCTGTTTCACCAAAGCATGTAGGACATATTTCTGACTGTCAACTTAAGAAATGCTTAAAACAACAATCGCATAACCTTCGTCTTGATAGAAGGGCCAATACACGACTTTTGGTTAGACAAAAATATGTCTTAAATCTTTTGATAAAAACTGGTCCCTGGAGCATAACAATCTATTATACATGTACTTTCAGTGTTAAATTGCCAATTTGAGACTTTAACCCTTCCCCCAAAGAATGATGTCTTTTGACAAACCTCACAGAAAAGTCTTTGGAAAATATGGCAAAATAAGAAAATGCTTATAACCTGCATTAAGTACTTTTGCCTAAATAATGGCTGTGCTTTAGCAAACACATTTGACAAAATCCAGTGCTACAGATAAGTGGGAGTGAAGGCATTCTACCTTTATTTCAATACAAACCATATGTTGTGAGTATTCATTTGAGCTGTTTGGGAAAGGGAAAAGCAACAAAGCTACACTACTTAAATTTAATCATTTCCTAAGTCTTTTTCGCTCTTTTCCTTTTGTTAATGACAGATGTATTGCCAGTCTCAATTTTTATATTTTTTCTGGGAAATATGTTAAATCCTATAATTTCCTCACTTGAATGTGGATGTATTTTTGTGACAATACCGGATATTGCAGTCAAATTATTTTCCCGAATCGTGAATTTTCTGCCCTCCTGAAGTACCATTGGTTTTCGTAGAAGAATGTCAACTTTAGTTGTGTCCCCGGGCATCAACATTTGTTTACCCTCTGGTAACCTCAGTCTTGACGTCAAATTCCAGGTCGCTGAATACATCGGCTGAGAATAATTATTCATGATAGGTTTTGTCCTTCCCCCTTCATCCTTAGTGAGCACATAAATTTGAGCTTCTATATGGTTTGTTTGTTGATAATGCCCAGGAGCACAAAAATACATTCCTTTCTCAATTATATCTTGTTTAACTCCGCGAGTCAATATACCAACATTTTCACCAGCTTTACATACATCTACAGACTTTTTGAACACTTGTATTTCTGAGGCAGCTGTTTTAACTGAATATCCATACCCAAGCACAATACCTTCATCACCTTTCTTGATGGTTCCATCTGTCAAAGTTCCTATCAAAACCGTCCCACGCCCTGCAACAGCAATGGAAGACTCTATCGGCAAAATGAAAGGACTTTTAAAATCCCTATCTGGCACAGTAATGTGTTTATCAACACTCTCCATCAATTTGAGTATGGAGGGCTTACCAAACTCTGTATCTTTGCCACTGAGGGCGTCTAAAGCTGATCCACAAACCACAGGAACATTATCACCATTGTAACCAAACTCTGTCAGCAACTCATGTATCTCTAACTCCACAAGTTCCAACATTTCTGAGTCTGCAAGATCGGCCTTATTGATAAAAACAACCACATTTTCTACCCCTATTTGTTTAGCTAGCAGTAGATGTTCTCTCGTCTGTGGCATTGTGCCGTCTGTGGCAGCAACCACTAATATTGTACCGTCCATCTGTGATGTACCTGGAAAAATTCAATTTAAGATTATTAACCCTTGACCTAGCAACGATTTTAATTAAACATATTTCTAGTTTAAACCTTTCCAAAGCAAGACCTGAGGCGCGTTCTTTAGAGCGAGATTTTTTAAGATTTCTTCAGATGTTTTTGATACAGCGTCTTTGAGACCGAGATTATAAGCAAGGTGTTCCGAATGTTCCATACTTCATACAATTGATGTCATCATTACGTCATTTGTATGAAGTATGGAGCATTCTACAGAATTTACCGAGGGGTTCCGAAAGAAGT
This sequence comes from Fragum sueziense, assembly GCA_963680895.1. NCBI lineage: Eukaryota > Metazoa > Mollusca > Bivalvia > Cardiida > Cardiidae > Fragum > Fragum sueziense. Next base: position 1,922,938 of record OY804598.1, read on the forward strand.
ATAGAGCAATGGCGGCTCCCAGTGATCGTCTTAAAAATCTTGCTCAAAAGAGCGCTTTATCCTAAAACATCTTAAGAAATCTCAAGATATCTCAAGAAATCTCGTTCTAAAGAACGCGGCTCTGGTTTTGACGTCCCTAATAGAAAAGGCTTGGGAAAACATTGAAACAAAAGAAGAAACTGCTGATAACCAGCAGTTTCTCATTTTGTATCAATATTTTCTGTACTATAATTTACACAAATCCTGCATTTATCAACATCCATTCTAGTGTCCGCAGCAGCTTTATGAGTGAAAAGGTCCAAGTTTTCCTTGTTTTGGTTTAGGGTTAAGAGATATTTCAATCCCTTTGTCAATAAATGAGTATAAAGTAGGTCAGTGCTCTCAATAAGCGGACGTCGACGTATATTACGTCTGATTTTCGCGAAAAAACGTCCGGAATTTCAAAATTGGATGGCCGTCAGACTTCCAATTTTTTTTACTGACTTCCAAAATTTTAAACCCGGACGTCTGCAAAAAAGATGTAAAGGGTAAAAATCGATAATACCAAATAACCAGACTGAAAAAAGATCAACAGCTATCAAGCACCGTCGCATTTGCCAGCACCTTTAAATCTGTGGCTACCCTAAAAATGCCGTAACTACAGCTTATTCAAGTTACAGTGCCCTCCAAAAGTCCTTGGACAAATATTTCATTATGCATTTTTGCCCTTTTCCTAGGGTTTTAGAGAAAATGCCTGGATTTTTCCAACTCTTTCTAATACAGGGAGGTAATTAAACACTCTCTTAGATAATTTTAGTACTTTTCCTCGAAATTAGACTTGGATTATTTGAAATAAATCAATTTTATAACATATCCATTATTTACACAATAACGAACACAGATATTTCATGTCTGTTATGCAACCTTTTGAACCAGTTTTCGAAAGCGAATGGAAACAACATATAACTAGTGACCAGAAAACAGTCCCTGATCACCTGCGAAAAGAATTTACAAAAAAATGCTGACCAAAGAGGGAAGAGTTTGTTGCCAACTCATGAGCGAGCAGGGTATCTCCGTTGCAGACATCTCTAGGCAGATTGGACATCCTAGGTAGGCAATTGCATTTTTATTTCAATGCTTGCTAGATGAATTGATAACTTCCTGTTATAAATACAGTAAAAAAGTAACATTTTCTCGAAATGTTTGCTCTTTATCTTGTACAGATTGATGATTTACCATTTACTGCAGAGGTATGCAATGACTGGAAGCCATGATGGCAGGCCTAAAATTGGCAAACCAAGAGTTTCAAGTACTTGGGATGACAGACTGATGGTTAGACCTTCACTTGGGGACCGTTCCATGGCTACAGTCTACTTGGAGAGACACAAATGTGTTTGCATCAACATTGACAGTATGGAGAAGACTCAATGCCTCAGGACTAGATGACCATTTGGCTGTTCAGAAGCCTTTGCTAATCCCCCATCATAGACAATTGTGCTTGGACTTTGCCAGAGAACACCAGGACTGGATTGGTCTGCTGTAATTGTCAGAGATGATCAAAATTCATTCTGTATGAGAGTGATGGTAGAGTGTGCGTGAGACAGAGATCTGGTGAGCAGCTTTGTAGTGACTGTACTGCTCCCACGGTGAAGTTTGAAGGCTGTACATAGTGTCATGGATTGGGGAACAATGAGTTGCAGGGACACTGGGTGCATGGCTTATGTTGAAAGAAAGCTGAATGCTCAGGGTTACACCAAGATTTTACAAGATCGTGCAGTGCCATCAGCCCATCTACTGGAATATGGAAATGACTTTACATCCCAGGATGATGAAGCATTGCGTCATAGAGCAAAAATTGTGAATGAGTGGAAGCAGGAAAACCATTTCCAATGTTTGAATTGCCCACCCCAGTCCCCTGACCTCAATCTGATTGAAAATCGTTGGCAACAAATGAAAACCAGTCTCCAAAACACCTGCAACCAAAACGTTTGAGACCTTAAGCATAATGTAAGGATTTGTTGGGACCAAATCACTCCAGAGACATGCCAACACCTTGTTTGAAATATGCCGCATCGTATACATGCTTTTATACAAGCCACAGCAGGCCATTTTAAGTCTTGACAATTATTGGCATAATTGCTATTTAGCGCTCATTTTCCAAAAAATGTGTTTTTGTCAATAAATTGCCAGAATTATAGAACTGGTTTTGAATAATTTCATGGTTATTGATGATTTTTATAATAATAAAGCAAAAAAATATCCTAAATATTGGAATTTTGCAATGAACTTTACTGAAAAGGCCAAAAAAGAGTTTGTCCAAGGACTTTTGGAGGGCACTGTAGTTCAAACTGTATTTACAGCTTTATCAAACATTACCTACGAAACATTATCTCGGCATGCGACACGACAAATAGCGCTAACTGTTTAATTACCTTTAATTGCCATTGATATCCAAACACATATGACATAACAAAGCGATGGGAAAAATCAATAATACACAGTAGTCTAGACAAGATTCGGGTAGTTTACTAGTGCCGTGTGCACGTTACATATAGTGGGCGTGTACTTTCGATATTGTTTTAACCAGCCTGGGGTCAATTACATGCCAATGTAATCAATTACAATTACAATTACTTGCATGTTCTTTGATTACTGATTACATTATGATTACACAGTTTTCAAATGTAGTTGATTACCATTACAATTACTTTTGCAATGTAATAATGATTACATCTGATTACATGTGATTACATTTTTATTAACATAAATATTAGGGTAATATTCAAAGATACTGAAGACTGTTCAAAAGATATGTTAAACAAAAGGATAAAAGGTAAATAAACAAATATTCTCTAAATCTCCTTCTGTCATTATGTTTAGTGTCTTATGTATTGGTGCATACTACAAATGAAATATGTCAAAAGCTTAACAACCCTATAGGATTTTTTTCTTTTAAGGAGAGAAAAAAGAGAATATTAAGAATGGGATAAACTAACTATCAACAATTTTAATCAATTTGATATGTTTTCTTTCTGCTACAACTATGATACATAAGTATGAAATGGTGGCATGTGGAATTAGGTTAAATAAAATCATTTAGAAGAAAGCCATTTCAGCAAACAGCTAGTGTATGTCCTTGTTTCACTTCAATTATAGATACTTTTAGTTTTAAACAAGTCCTTGCAGATAGATATTTAAGGAATCCCTTCAATTGCTATTGTTAGTTTCCTTATCAGTAATACTTATAATCAAAAGTTAGTTGAGAGACAAAAGACAAAAATAAATACATTGATATGTTTATACATTAGTGAAATGAATTGAATTTTGATATGTATTAACTAAACATAATGCTTTACTAAAGAATACTTCGTAGTTCATACATCACAATTTTACATTTTCACAGAAACAATATTTAACATCACATAAGTTTATGTCTAGGCAGAAAATATTGTCGTTTATGCAGAAATTGCATATCAATTGCATCATTTTCCATGACTTTTTCTGAATGCCCTCTTCTTAATAGTCTAAAAAATGTGATTAAATGATGTATTATCATGATCATGTTTAAATTAACTACTGCAAAATGTTAGATAAAACTTGTAAATCAACTCTATAATCTCCGTGAAGATTTTGAATGGAATAAAGGGTTGCATTAAAATAAGATAATTAAGCTAGGGCCTAGGGGCATGAGATTATCTAAGTTTGACACCTTATTCCCTTAATCCCCTTATACCAGTAATTGGAGCATTGTTTTATCTATGAAAGAATATCAATTGAAATGATCAGTCTTTAATCCTTTCCTAAGCAAGTTTTGATACCCTTAATAGAAAATGCATAGGAAAATGTTGATGCAAAGGAAGAAATGATGATAATAAGATATTCTTTTTTAGCTCGACTTTTCGAAGAAAATGAGAGCTTATACTGTCACCCGGGCATCGGCGTCAGCGTTGCAACAAAGGTTAAAGTTTTTTCAAACATCAATAACTTCCATACTATCAAAGGGATCCAACCCAAACTTTGAATACTTATTCACAATCACACCCTCTACCTTACTACCAGGGCCCATGACCCTGGCTCCACTATATTTGGAGTTATGCCCCCTTTATACTAAGCAACTTAGAAAGTCGAGCGGGCCGTCTTCGGACAGCTCTTGTTTAAATTTTTTATCAGCAAAAATCAAGTTCATACCAATTAGTTCTTTCTTAACCCATTACCAAATAATAAAATCTTAGCCTTGTCCAAACTCATGGGTGTTGCAGACGACAATTTACATTGAACAAAATTTAACATTTTTTGGTCTTTCTGGGTAGAAAACATTGTGGGAAATGAAGAAATTGCTTGTCACAAGCAATTTCTTCATTTTCCACAATGTTTTCCAAAGCCTTTATTTTGTGGGGCGTCCAAAAGCGTCAATGTGTGGGAGAGGGTTAAAAGAGACACAGACATCAATCTAGATCCAAGTTCCCAAAAGCAAAACAGAGTATTATAGTATAACATAGCCTTTTTAATTATCTCCCAGTAATTTTTAAACAATTTTAAGATGGGGAAAAGCAGATACTATCAAATGTAATCAGAATGTAATCGGGATGTAATCATGATTACAGGCCATTTTGCAATGTAATCGATTAAATTACAATTACATGTAATTGGAAATGGACCAATTACAGATTACATTATGATTACTCAAAAATTGTAATCGATTACATGTAATCATGATTACAGATTACGATTACCCCAGGTCTGGTCAACTTTTAACTTAATTGACAGGTGGGTTTTTTCCAGTTAAATTCTTTACGTTAAGACAAATTTCACTTGACATGGAGTTGCTCAAAGCCGAACTTGTAGCAAACAATTGTTAAGATCGCTGTAGTTTACGGCGGTTGCTGAAGTACGATGTTGCAGGTAAATTAATTAGCGCAAAATTTGTCGAATAAACTAGACCTTTGTTCCGTGCTTTTTTAATTGCGAGAAAATGGATCCCGGTGGAGTTAGTATTATGGGAAGACAATAAAAGCTAGCGAGTAACGTCATGATTCCTACTTGATTCAAAATTTAATCGGTACCCGGATATTCATCTTTTCTCCTTTTCCAAACTGGTTAGACAATCCTTTGACATTGGAGGTGGGGGTCAAATGTTGCCCCAACTTTTGGAATTTGGCTAAAGTGATGCAGATGGCGACAACTTTTTTAAGCAAGGGTGAAATTGCCCTGATATTTGAAAACATTGAGTGAAAAGGGAGAAACTAATAGATCAATATTTCTATGGCAATAGATCTACACATGACATGGAGGACGTCTTTGTATCATGAATGTTTAACCCTTTCATATAATGGTTATCTTAAGGTCATATCTTGCAGTTATTATGAAGTAACTACATAAAAGGGTTAAAATCAGACTGCCAACATGACAATTTAAGACTGGTCAAGCTTGAACCAGATTGCCACAAGGAGAAGAGTTGCAAATTGGAGCATACAATATAACTGATATTTGAAAAAGAAAGAGATATGCTTGTATTTAACTATTTCTATTTCTTCTTTTCCTTCATTACTTCATATAATTCGAAATTGCTAAAACGCGCTGAAAAATTCCTGATTTTCTGGAAAAAAAATCCTGAAATTAGGACATGGAAGTCCAAGACTTCCTGAAATTGGTCCTTATTGAGAGCACTGGTAGGTAGTCAGGGGTTTCAATAACTTTTTGGGCACCTGGACCAGAAGCTAAAGTAGGCGGGGGATTTTCTTTGTATTCCCTATTAACCCCATACAAAATTTTCAAAAGTAGCAGGGGGATTGTACTCAAATTCAGTCAAGTAGGAGGGGGAAATCCCCGCCCCCACCTCTTAATGAAACCCCTGGGTAGTGTAGGCTAAGATCAAACTGTACCTCTGTGCAGGCTGATCTTAGTATATACTGCCTGCCAAAGCTTTGGTCATTTATTTGTTGTGAATGTCATGAGAAGGCTTAGTTAGTTATTTAAGCTTATAACTTTTTCATGCTGAGATGTTTTGTCAACCACAAAATTCCCCAACTTAATTTGGACCTGTTGAAAATTGTGCTGTTTGGAAAAGGTTAAATCAAACCCACCTGTGATCATATTCTTTATAAAATCAAGATGTCCTGGGCAGTCTGTGTGAGCATAATGCCGTTTAGCAGTCTCGTAGCCTACGTGAGTGGCATTAATCGTTATTCCTCTACGTTTTTCTTCCTCTGATCTGTCTATCTCATCATAATCTCTGAATTTTGTATTCCCACTCTGCTCAGCAAGAACCTGTTTGGGAGAAAGGGATGCATTAAATACTGCTTATAGCAGAGCAACAGATAAGAGATGCTAAAAATATTCTAAATTCATCAATAGAAATAAAAACATAACGCCGAGTGTAAGCATTTTGTTTTGCAGTTATAAACAATGTTAAATGAACATTGAATGTGTGTCAGTGTGATTCAGAGATTGGAGGGGGTGTAAGGGAAGAGGAGGTGAGTTGACATTGACAACCTTTAGAAGCAAAACATTAACTCACTGTGTACGAAGATTAATGGGTACGAACACTGAAACGTAATTCAATTACGTTTGTCGACTGGTTGCGGCAATAAATTGGTTACTTGCGTATGTAATATAAAAGTGTTCATCAAATATATATGAAGTTAAAACAATCTACGGCTAAATATGTACTTTTGTGATAGCGGCTGTCAAGGTGGTTTTGCCGTGATCGACATGCCCGATCGTCCCGACGTTACAGTGCTCCTTCTCTGTGTTCTGTGAGGCGAAATAACGAAGTAACAATTGGCAATAAGGATAATCTTTCTTAGACAATTGTCTGTTTGCGTGATTAAAGACTGTATTGAAAGAAAACGGGGCTGAAAGTTTTCGGCAAAGCGTTGTCCTTGTAAAGGCAGCCATTTTGAAACGGTGACATTAAAATCACATTTTCGTGAAATAAACTAAGCATTACCCACTTTGTTGACAGGATATGTGAGTTATGTAATCTGCACAAGATTGGTGATGAGTTTCATTATCTTCTTGAATGTACATACTTTGATGACACTAGGAATACATATTTGCCAAGGGAGCTGTCTTCACACCAAAATGTGAATACCTTTAATGGTATTATGAACTCCAATGACACACAACTAATCTTTAAAGTAGCCAAATTTTGCAAAATAATCTTAAAAACGTTTCAAGAGATCTTCAGAAATGTGTAATTATTACTAAATAAGACGGCAGTTTATCATGCAGATTGTAAGGCGTCTCAGACAGCAACTTGATTTGATTTGTGAATCTGGATAGAAATATTTCCTATGGACTCTTTGTATGCTGATTCACATAATCTTTTATAATCTTTTATTGCTAAGCCTAACTGCCTAATATAGCATTGAAATCTTGAACACTCATGTAAAATATTAATCTGTCCTTGCATAATGATTCACAAGAGATGTTATTTGTTATTATCAAGCACAATTGTCTAATGTCTTTTGTCGGTATGAGTTGCTTATGCACCTATGATGGTCCTGCACTTGGTAGGAATACTGGGATGAATGGAGAAAGTGCTGTTTATCAGCATTTTCCTCTTTTGTGCCAATGTTTTTTGTTTGTTTTTTTTTTTAACATAGAGTTGAACATGTATATAATAATATTACAGGCTTAACCTTATCCCAAACTACTTATTACTAGTAAGTAGTAAGGTCCAACTCTGAACATGCTGCTGTCAAAAAGACGGGTCCACACTGATGAAGCTACGATGTGTGTACAATACTACAGAAGGAATGTTGGGACAGAGGGAGAGAGTGCTGTCAATCAGTGGTTTCTCCTTCTCCCTCAATATTTACTTAACACTTTCCCAAGCAAGACCTGGTTTTGACGTCCCTAGTATAAAAGGCTTGGGAAAGCATTGAAACAAGGGAAGAAACTGCTGATAACCAGCAGTTTCTCCTTTTGTCTCAATGTTTTCTGCGCCATATCTTACACAAATCCTATCTTTTATAACATCCGTTTTACCATTTGTGACAGTTTTTAAAGTCAATCACCCTAAAATTTTGACATTTGGGAAAGGGTTAAAAGCCTTTTTCATGAAAAAAAAAGTCCTGCAAATTTAGTGGCTTATTGGTGGGTTATTTAGTTCCACATGCACATGCGGATGTTTGTTATTAACTGGCAGTATAAAGAAGTCTCATACACTGAAACTCTCCCAGACAATGCTCTTCTCTGGATCTCTGCAGACCAAAGCGACAATTGATAGACAATTCTGTTGTTTCTTAGCAAACACCATAGCACTGGAGAGTGGGAGAAACTGCTGGTTATCAGCATTTTCTCCCTTTCCTTCAATGATGTGAAAATGTTTCGTTTTCCACAAGGTCAGGATCAAGCTTTGTCTGGGAGAGGACTATGCTACTCATTGAAACTTTCCTCAGAATGTTTGTTCGCAATTGTTACGTTTGTTTGTATGTTTATGACTTATACCCCGGTTAGGGGTTTGTCAATTTAATAAAAAGTCTCAAAAAAAGTCTCAAGACGTCAATAGTCCCCGGATGTTAATGGCGGACAGACATTGAAAGTTTGAAAAGCTCTTAAAATTCAAAATCATCCTTCATCTGAAACACATTTTCAACGTCAACCTATCTCAGCTACAGAAAAAAACATCTCTCAAGTTCTGAAACATGTGGAAAACTGGCAAAACTAACACATCAACAAGTTCAGGATCTGCCAATGGGAGCCTCGACCTTGACAAGCTGCAGCAGCAGCTCGTCGAACTTTCAGAGCAAGGCGGTGTCACGGCTATGGTAAAATTACTAAATGAAACTAAAAAGGCAAAAATGTCAGAGGAAGACAGGTCTATCATCAACATGGCAGGACTAATAACGCCATTTCTTTTGATCAACAAAGATCTGGACACTAAAGTTCAACAAGTTAAAGTCAGCGTTGACAAAAATACATCCAACGTCAGACAACTCGCATTCCACCATGAAAAATTGGAGCAGTACACCCGAAGAGATAATTTACGTCTCTTTAACTTTCCCCTGTGCGAGGACGGCATTCTACGCGAGACCTTTATCAACTTGGCAGCAGAGCTTGGGGTCACGGTTAATAGTCACGACATTAACATTATCCATAAACTTGGATCTTCAGCACGTTCCCAGACCGTCATTGTTAGAATGAACAACCGTAAAATCCGGAATGACATTCTATTTGCCAAGAAAGGCCCACTAAACTCAGAGACATCCAAATTCAAAGGCGTTTTCATACAGGAAGACCTTACCAGCCAACGATCAAAGCTACTAAAATATGTGAAAACCATCGACAACGTTGAAAGGGTCCAAACTAAGGATGGTCGCCTTCGCGTCACGCTTAAAGAGGATAGAGGAGCAGGCAAACAAATTATCTTGGACAATCCAGACGACTTATTCAAGATGGGAATAGACAGTACTGATGTTACACAATTTGGTTTTATTGATGTTTAGGATGGAGATGAAAGTTTTATATTGTCTAACCAGGATGGCCTACACCGCAATGATCCAATTATAGATTCTGATCTGCTGGATGCAGACTGGGATGGGGCCTCACTTTGTAGCTCTGAGAGCATACAGGTTGAGGCCTCCTCTCCGGATGCATCCAACCCACTATGTCAAATTCTATCTATTAATGTAGGTGGCCTACACAAAAAGCTTTATGGACCTGATTTTGAAGATTTTATTCAGAATTATTCAATCATATGTATACAGGAAACACATTTTGATTGTTTTTCAGACATTGATATTCAGGGTTTCCAGGCCTTACCTTTTATGAACAGAAATATTGCTTATGGTAGGTCAGGTGGTATTGCTATCCTGGTTAGAAATGAAGTGTATGATAAAGTTAAAGTTCTTAAATCTATTGGTGAAAACTTTTACTGGTTTACAATAACAAATTGCTTTGATGTTGACATTTTGTTTTGCTCAGTATATATTCCTCCAGAAGGAAGCAAATATAGTAATGTTGAAATTTTTGATCGACTAGAATTGGACCTGATAGAACTGAACCCACAAAACCAATTCGAAGTGTGCTTACTTGGTGACTTTAACTCACATACTAACAACGATAGTGACTTTGCTATTGTTGATGATACTATTCAACAAAATCTTGATATACTGAATGCTACCAATGTCTTTGACAGAGTTTCTATTGAAGATTTTGGGTTTCCCCTAGAAAGGTATAACTCAGACCAATCACAGACTGATAATTATGGCAAAAGGTTATTGGACATTTGCAAGTCATTTAATCTGTATATTGCTAATGGTAGATTGGGTGACGACAGATTCCTTGGCAAAAAGACTTGTAAATCTTGTACTGTGGTCGATTATGCTATTTTATCGCCTTCTATTTTTAGAATTGTTTCAGACTTTAGAATCTTACCATTTGACCCACTGATTAGTGATGTACATTGTGGTATTCATATCTCCCTGTCCTGTCAGCCTGAGAACACTGTAACTTATGAAACTGATAATAATGAGACAAACACCATAAAAAGGGCCAAGTGGAATGCTGATTCCCAAAATTTATTTTTAAACAACTTTTAAAAACGATGACAACATAAACCAGTTTGTTCAACAAATGGATTCCTTGAATGAAGAGGTTTCAAAGGATACAATTCAGCTTCTCACCAGCCAATGTTCATCCTTGTTATACAATGCTGCAGAAGCAGCAGGAATGATAAAGCAAATCTCCACAAAATCTAAATTAGTATTAAAGAAAAAAACTAAAGTCACACGCCCTTGGTTTAATGCTGAATGTAAAAATATGCAAAGAGAATTCAGAAGAGCTAAAAATTCTAGTAGAAGAGAAAATTCACAAGTGAATAGACAGGCTGTTATAAATGCTGGTAAAACCTATAAGAAATGCATTAACCAACATTTAAAGAATTATCGGAAAGAGTTTGCCAATAAGCTCCGTAACCTTAAATCAACAGATCCTAAAGCTTTTTGGAATCTGTTGAATAAAAATGATAGTTCCAATGCGTCAACTATGCAAAAACTTTCACTTGAATCCTTTGCAGATCATTTTAAAAAATTGAATACTGTCTCCACAGATAATGCAGATGCGTTTCAAAATATTGACCCATCAAAAGTATCTGAGCATAACTGGGTGCTTAATTCCGAAATTACAGAAAAGGAAGTCCTAAAATGTATAAATAACCTTAAATTGAATAAGGCCTGTGCTACAGACCTTATATTAAATGAATTCTTAAAGTATTCTAAAAACAAAATGCTGACTGCATTCACCAAGTTATTTAATATTGTCTTCAATTCTGGTCACATCCCAGATGATTGGTCTCAAGGTATTATTTCCCCAATATACAAGAATAAAGGTGACAAAACAAGCCCTGACAATTATAGAGGCATAACTATTCTTAGCTGTTTTGGAAAATTGTTTACTGCGGTCCTCAATAATAGACTAAACAAGTATCTAGAAGATATGAATGTTTTAAATGAGGAACAGGCTGGCTTCCGTAGTGGTTATGGCACCACAGACCACATATTTAACCTTAAATGCTTGATAGATCTCTACCTCTTCAGAGGGAAAAAACTCTTTTGTGCTTTCATTGACTACAAAAAAGCCTTTGACTCGGTAAACCGTACTTACTTATGGCAGAAGCTTTTAAGTAATAATATTGATGGCAAAATGTTCAGAATTATTCATAATTTGTATGCCAATGCGAAGTCCTCTGTGAGAATTGGTAATTTGAAATCAGCATCATTTTCGAGTAATATTGGAGTTAGACAAGGTGAAAACTTATCACCTATACTTTTCTCGTTATTCTTAAATGATCTATCGGAATTTATCTCTCATGCATACAATGGTCTTGATGATATATCAGATATGGCCAAAATTCTTCTTAGTAACGATGATATTGAAGTCTTTTTTAAACTTTACATTCTGCTTTATGCAGACGACACAGTAGTCTTTGCTGAATCAGCAGCTGAGCTTCAAGCAGCGTTAAATGCTATGTTCTTGTATTGTAAATCCTGGGACTTGGAAGTCAATGCAACCAAAACAAAAGTTACGGTCTTCTGTAATAAGAGAGATGTAAACCTTCCCAAATTTTATTATAACGGCCAAGAGCTATCTGTTGATGACAACTTTGTTTATCTTGGTACCTTGTTTTCATCTAATGGGCGTTTTACTAAAAATAATAAGCGGCTATTTGATCAGGCTCGAAAAGCTATGTTTTCTGTCATAAAGAAGTCAAGGATGTTGCAATTACCGATTGACATTCAGTTACAAATGTTTGACACAATGGTACTGCCCATTTTGCTCTATGGGTCAGATGTCACTGGTTTTGAAAATCATGATATGCTTGAAAGGTTATGCTTACAATTTTATAAGATAATTCTTAAGGTTAAGAAGTCCACACCAAATCTTATCCTCTATGGTGAACTTGGCAGACACCCAGTATCAATTGATATTAAAGCTAGAATGGTTGGCTTCTGGCAGCGTTTAGTTAATGGTAAACCTGACAAAATCGCAAGTAAATTGTATAGTATGTTGTTATCTTTGCATAATATTGGTCGATTTAATTCCAAATGGCTTATGTATATTAAAGGTATACTTGATGAATGTAGCTTTACAGGCCTATGGTTAGACCAGACTAATATTCCCACCAATATTTCTAAGTCTATTAAACTTAAATTAAAGGAAATGCACATTTCTTCTTGGAAGAATGCAGTGTTTGAAAGCCCCAAATGTCTTAATTATAGAATTTTTAAGCAAGATTTTGGACTTGAAAGTTATTTCAAAATTCTACCTGAGGACCTATCAAATTCTCTCTGCCACTTCAGATCACTTAACCACAAATTTCCTATTGAATGGGGACGATACTTTGGGATCTTGCGGGATGACAGGATATGTGAGTTATGTAATCTGCACAAGATTGGTGATGAGTTTCATTATCTTCTTGAATGTACATACTTTGATGACACTAGGAATACATATTTGCCAAGGGATCTGTCTTCACACCAAAATGTGAATACCTTTAATAGTATTATGAACTCCAAAGACACACAACTAATCTTTAAAGTAGCCAAATTTTGCAAAATTATTTTGAAAACGTTTCAAGAGATCTTCAGAAATGTGTAATTATTACTAAATAAGACGGCAGTTTATCATGCAGATTGTAAGGCGTCTCAGACAGCAACTTGATTTGATTTGTGAACCTGGATAGAAATATTTCCTATGGACTCTTTGTATGCTGATTCACATAATCTTTTATAATCTTTTATTGCTAAGCCTAACTGCCTAATATAGCATTGAAATCTTGAACACTCATGTAAAATATTAATCTGTCCTTGCATAATGATTCACAAGAGTTGTTATTTGTTATTATCAAGCACAAATGTCTAATGTCTTTTGTCGGTATGAGTTGCTTATGCACCTATGATGGTCCTGCACTTGGTAGGAATACTGGGATGAATGGAGAAACTGCTGTTTATCAGCATTTTCCTCTTTTGTGCCAATGTTTTGTTTTTATGATGGTCCTGCACTTGGTAGGAATACTGGGATGAATGGAGAAACTGCTGTTTATCAGCATTTTCCTCTTTTGTGCCAATGTTTTGTTTTTTTTAACATAGAGTTGAACGTGTATATAATAATATTACAGGCTTAACCTTATCCCAAACTACTTATTACTAGTAAGGCCCAACTCTGAACATGCTGCAGGCAAAAGGACGGGTCCACACTGATAAAGCTACCATGTGTGTACAATACTGCAGAAGGAATGTTGGGACAGAGAGAGAGAGTGCTGTCAATCAGTGGTTTCTCCTTCTCCCTCAATATTTACTTGACCCTTTCCCAAACAAGACCTGGTTTTGACGTCCCTAATAGAAAAGGCTTGGGAAAGCATTGAAACAAAAGAAGAAACTGCTGATAACCAGCAGTTTCTCCTTTTGTCTCAATGTTTTCTGCGCCATATCTTACACAAATCCTATCTTTTATAACATCCGTTTTATCATTTGTGGCAGTTTTTAAAGTCGATCACCCTAAAATTTTGACATTTGGGAAAGGGTTAAAAGCCTTTTTCATTAAAACGCCAAAACAAAGTCTTGCAAATTTAGTGGCTTATTGGTGGGTCATTTAGTTCCACATGCACATGCGGATGTTTGTTATTAACTGGCAGTATAAAGAAGTCTCATACACTGAAACTCTCCCAGACGATGCTCTTTTCTGGATCTCTGCAGACCAAAACGACAATTGATAGACAATTCAGTTGTTTCTTAGCAAACACCATAGCACTGGAGAGAGGGAGAAACTGCTGGTTATCAGCATTTTCTCCCTTTCCTTCAGTGATGTGAAAATGTTTCGTTTTCCACAAGATCATGATCGAGCTTTGTCTGGGAGAGAACTATGCTACTCATTGAAACTTTCCTCAGAATGTTTGTTCGCAATTGTTACGTTTGTTTGTATGTTTATGACTTATACCCCGGTTAGGGGTTTGTCAATTTAATAAAAAGTCTCAAAAAAGTCTCAAAAAGTCTCAAAGACGGTAAAATGTTTAAGGTTATCATGTGTCAGGTTAGGGCATGCTAAGTCCGAGTTCTTTACGAGTAATGTCGGAGTTCGGCAGGGTGAGAACTTATCACCGATACTGTTTTCTTTGTTTCTTAATGATTTATCAGAGTTCATATCTCATGCATATAATGGATTGAAAGATGTTTCTGAATTATCTAAAATATTACTTAGTAATGATGAAATTGAAGTGTATTTTAAGCTTTACGATACGGTCATTTTTTTCTGAATCAAAAGTAGAATTGCAGGCAGCACTGAATGGAATGTATCTGTACTGTAAATCTTGGGATTTGGAAGTTAACCCAGCTAAAACTAAAGTAACAATATTTTGTAATAGGAAATTTGAGCATAATATGATGTTTACTTATAATGGACAAGAGTTAGATATAGAGGATGGTTTTGTATACCTAGGTACTCTTTTTTCATCTAATGGTCGTTTCATAAAAAATAATCAAAGACTCGCAGATCAGGTCAGGAAAGCTATTTTTTCCGTACTAAGAAAGTCACGTAAGCTGCAACTTCCAGTTGATTTACAAATGCAACTTTTTGACAGTATGGTGGTACCTATTTTGCTATATGGTTCAGAAGTCACTGGCTTTGAAAATACAGAGCTACTTGAAAGATTGTGTTTACAGTTTTACAAAATCATCTTGAGTGTCAAAAATCTACACCTAATGTTATGTTATACGGGGAACTTGGGAGGTACCCCATTGATATATTATGTAAATCTAGAATGGTTGGCTTTTGGCAACGTATAGTAAATGGAAAACATGACAAAATTTCATTTAGACTTTATAGTATTTTAATGGCATTGCACAGGAGAAATCCTTTTCATTCTAAGTGGATTTTAAGCATTGAAGATTGTCTCACAACATGTGGTTATGATGATCTTTGGAATTCACATGATCTTTGGAATTCACATTACACTGTTCAAGTGCCACATAATTTAAGTCATTTGGTAAAGTCAAAACTTATTGAAAATTATAAATTGAGTTGGAAAGAATCAATATTTACCTCACCTAAGTGCTTGAATTACAGATTGTTTAAGACAGAATTAGTTTTTGAACAATATTTTCATTTGCTACCTAATGATTTAGCTATGGCTTTTTGCCATTTTAGATGTTTGAATCACAAGTTTCCAATTGAACTTGGTAGATTTTGGGGCATTGAGAGGGATGATAGGATATGTGATCTATGCAGATTAAACAAACTTGGCGATGAATACCATTACTTGTTTGAATGCTCTTATTTTGAGGAGCAGAGAAGAATGTTTTTACCACGGAGCCTGCCACGTCAACCAAATGCTATTATCTTTGATGAGGTCATGAATAGCAAGGATAAACCTGCTCTATTTAAGCTCAGTAAGTTTTGCAAGGAGATTCTTGCAACATTTAAGGTGATACACAGCAATGTTTAGCCCTTCCTCAAAAACCTGGTTTTAGACCCTAATTGAATATGCTTGTGCAGAAGACATTGAGACAGGGGAAGATAATGCTGATGATCAACATTTTCTTCTTTTGCCACAATGTTTTTAGCGCTTTATTGTACACAAATTTCACTCAACATTCATTTTGTCGTCAGCAACAGCCCTGAAATTGAACAACCCTAAAATTTTGCTGTTGGGGAAAGGGTTGATATCATGTCATTTATAATATTATAATATTATTGAACAGTGAACCAGAACAGAGCTCCTGGTGTCATTAGAATGGTAGACCACTTATCTCTCTTCTTTGTTCGCATTGTAGCACTAGATTGACACTAGTTGATGAAGTTAACGTCGGCTGGTTTCGGCCTAGATGCTTGACTGTTTTTTGCTTTTTTCAGAGGGGAGATGGGTGTTCTTTATTAAACCATTAAATTATTTATCTATCCTGGCCTAGTATTGCGTTAATGGGCATTGGAGAACAATGCTGGTTCGGATTGGATGCTACTCAGCGTGGCTTCCCATCCGAGCCTGTATTGTTTGATACACAAAAACTCAAGCTTAAAACTAAATGATGTTTACCAGTAAATATATTTTCCTGATTTTTTCATGTGCCCTATGACTACATCTACTGCTGATGGGCCTTGATAGATGGAGGATACCAGTAGGTCTGGTTAACATATTTCATTTACCTCATAGATCTAGTATTTTCCATGCTACTCAGACTGTCTTTTTTTGTGTCTTCTTTGAAGCTTTCTCTAAAATGTTTGTCATATTTTTTGTTAGTTATTTGTTTATTGATCTATACCTCGGTTAGAGGTCATGATCTTATTAAAATCTTGAAAATCTTGAAATCTTGAATCTTTCATAAACCGACCGAACCATTGACCATCAATTGATTGATTGACACATTTTCTCCAATTTCCTCAATTTTCTACAAATATCAAAAAGAGTTTTCATTCAGACAACTAGATATGTTTATCATGTGAAATACCCTTTAATTTTGGACCACTCTATAGTTGTGTCAATTAGGAAAGGGGTTAACACCTCATCACACAGGTTCGAAAATCATAAGACGGGAAAAATTTTTGAAATGCATTTTCTATAGTATTAGATCTAGGAACTGCCATGTTTTTTTTTTTTTTTTGTTTTTTTTTTTTTGTGTGTGTGTTTTTTTTTTTTTTTTTTTTTTTTTTTTTTTTTTTTTTTTTTTGGCTTGTGGCATAGTTGTCATTCCCAAGTGTTATTTTGACAGTTTTACTGGTGGTTTTACTGGTGGTGGCGCTGTCTTCGTCACGCGATTCTCCATCGCGCATATTCAATTTACTGATTATGATGAATTTTTAAAAATCGTCATCGATCGGTACTAGATCTACTAACTTTATGAAAATTTGTCACAGATATCTAACCGTTTCCCAGACGGAAAATTTAAAAGTTGTAGAGGGCAAATGTGCAGACGTTAATCAAGATTGGCCTCGGGTATGACGCAACACAGAGAACGTTAAGACAAAAGGAGAAAATGCTCAATGTGAGCATTTTCTTCTTTTGTCTTAATGTTTTCCAGAGACTTTTCATTTCGGGACGTCAAACCTAGATCTTATTTGTGTAAGCTTAAAAGAATGACCTCATTTTATGGCAAAGTTCTAATTCGATAAGATATTCGTCTCAGTAACGTTAAACAAGAAAACGTGAATACCAGTGTTTCCCAGCAATATATATTAACTGTAAACATAGTCCCGTGGTTGGTCACGTTGCTTGCATGTCGAAGTTTCATTTACCGCACCTTTTCCAAATGATACAATTTTAGACTTTATTCCAATCTGTAACCTTAGCCTAATGCAGACGACGAAATGGTTGTTGATAAAGATAAGAAGTATACAATATGGAACAGAAAATATTGAGACAAAGGGAGAAAATGCTACTTATCAGCATTTTCTTCTTTTATCTCAACATTTCCAATCATTTGGCCATCTTTAAGCATGGGTTATTCTAGAGGCATTGTGCATGAAAAGAGGGACTGGAAAAAGGAGACAATTAGGAACATGCGATCAGCGTAGAAACAGAGCCAATCTTTACCTCAGCGCAAAGTACGCCTGATCTTGACCCATGTCGCTCTCTTATAATTGTTTAGGGTAATCAAGAAGACGTAAAGGAGAAAACGATGACCAGACGCGATATGAAAAGATGCGTATGTACAAGCTGATCAAAATCTATGTTGACCACAAAATGCCATTAGAGCCGTTTTTCCTGGCCCCAGCTCATATGTCTATTTTAATGAAGGTTGAAAACTGAACTTTACATTTTCTATAGCATTTAATCTTTTTACATTATTTGCATTGTAGTATAATGTTGAAGTATATATTAAAATTCAATTACAGCTGTTGGTATATGAATACCAATTACAACATCATAACAACATCGCGTGCTTATATTCTGCTTTTATCTGTTCCTCATAGATCTATTGCCTGAAAAAATAAGCATTTTCCATTCATTCACCAGACTAGACAACATTTAGATCATTCAACACGCAAAATAGTTTTGTTGTTTACTCAGAACATTTAAATGGTGCCGGTTAGTTTAGAAAACAGAGATAGAATATGAGAAAGATGTTGGTGAATGTTCTTGTTCCTTGGTGTTTTTTTATTATTATTTTTATTAGGCCTAATGGCTATTATTTTCTCCACGCATTAATTTCCACAATATGGGTATGGTAAGAGTACGTTTCTTTGATTATAGAACAAAGTTCAATGCCCTAGATCTACGGAGACGGAACCTATGTTGAAAGTCTCGTCCGACAGACAGAAGGACCAAAACAAGGGACTTGTGTGGACACGTTTTGATAATGCCAACCATCAGACCCTTACGGATTTAACCATCAACAATATTTTAGGATGGTCGAAATAGAAGGATGTTGCTGCTGCATCCCACAAAATTCATGTTAGGAAATGCAGAATATTTGTATATCATATAGATCTAATACAGCCATTTCGGAAAGCGACAAATGCTAGCCTTTTCATAATATAGTTTCAAGTTTCTTTATTGTATGAGACAAAATTATCCATAATACATGTATAAACAAATTACATTTATCCAAATAAACTAATGTGTTCCGGTGATGATGTTATAGACGCCAAAACCAGGACTTGTTTTGGGAATAGTTTTAAGTGCTATTGCACTAAATTTATGCATATGTCAGAGGGTTGTTTTTTATGCAAAGCTCGCTTATCAACAAATTACGAAAGGTTTGAAATTCCTAGTGAATGTACGAATTAGAAGATAGAATGACAAGTAGGTAACGCTATGTAACACTTGGTCTGTGATATGGAAAAGGGCCTTCGTGGTATTAAGACCAAGATGATAGTATCATGTGCTCATCCACATTCTGTACAAGCGACTGGCTTAAACGGTGATATGTTAGATTTCTCCAACTTGAAAGCTGTTTTACACGATAAAATTGAAATATTTTGTATGCAATATAGCCGAGAAAATATTAAGGCAAACGAATAAAATGCTGGTTTTTAGCATTTTCTTCTTTTGTCTCAACGGTTCCCAAAGTCTTCTTTACCGGAGACTTCAAAACCAAGACTAGTGTTGTCGGGAAAGGGTTAAATTTCTTCAATACAATAACCTTCAGGAATAAAAAAAAATGTATTTCGTCAATATTAATCCGAGTTTTCTCTGATGAAATTCGCTTTTTGATATGATGATGTCGCTCATTTAAATGAGTGAGATCAATATATCAGAAAGCGAATTTTATCAGAGAAAACTCGGATTACGTCAATACATGATCTGTATCTATGAAGGTCCCTATGTCTCAAATGTCGCACAGGCCTCTTTTGAAGATCAAAGCTTATATGCTTATAAAGGATGTCATATTGTGAATGCTTCGTTTCAGACCAATACCAATAAAGGGCTCGGTCATAATTCGATGTGCATAAGTCATCGAGACATCGACCATAGTCGGGCTACGGCATCCACACAAGCTTAGGGCCTACTAAAATAAAAACTGCTTGGCTGTAGTGCTCAAATTAACTTATTTTCTCCATTACCATGATTACAATGCATATCGTCGCTATTCCTCAAAAGCTCGTAACTGCAACTTGTTTAAAGCTGTAGATACGAGGTTTTCGAAGAAAAGCAACGATATTTCATAAGTTTTGATCCGAAACGACGGTCTGTCAGTTTTTCATTTCATTTTGTGCTTTCCATGGCAACGACGTGGAAGATTAAAACACACCATTAAATAAAGCGATGTTTATTATCATCATTTAGTCTAATTATTATCAAAGCATTATTTACGAAAAATCCTCAAAACTCGATATTATTAACTATGCTATTAAAGAAGTTTCAAACTGTCATTTTCCTACGACGGGAAACATTGACCATTTAACCATTACCCAATCGACGCAATTTTTGTACAGATCGAAATTTAAAACTGTCAATATGGATGTTTATCCCATTAACACACAGTGACTCTTTTTGACTCCCTATGAGATAATGGCTTAGGAAAACATCGTGGAAAATGAAGAAATTGCTTGTGACAAGCAATTTCTTCATTTCCCACAATGTTTTCTACCCCAAAAGACAATCAAATTTTAAATTTTATTCACTTGAAATTGTTGTCTGCATCATCTTTGAATTTGGACCGCCCTAAAATTTTGTCGTTTGGTAATGGGTTAAATACAGAGAATTTGTAGACAAAAAGATACAGGAGGCTGGTTACATTTCCTTCATCTACTTCATTCGCCTTAAAATGTCTTAAGTCTCTTATATAAGCATTGATGCACTTCAAAAGCAGATTTTGTCCGTGAAAGGGTATATGGGATAGCGTTTCATAACCTGGGCTTACCGAGGGGTGTATATAAAGGTGTCTAGGTAAGGTGCAGGGTAGTTTGTCTCAGGACGTCATCACATATACTCACTGCATCAAACAAGTAAGAATTTGGATTTTTCATATTTTTCATCTTAAACGTAGCATACTGACCGTTTTCCTCTCATCTTTAAGCTTGCTGTAGCCTACTTGCTTTAATCCTTTTCCAAGTCAAATACCTTAGACAGAGACATTCAATTCGAAGGGAGTTGAAGGCAACATATGCCATTGTGCGATTTAATGTTTTGAACCTTATCATGGAAAACACTGATTTAGGAGAAAAAAGAGAAATGCTGGTTTTCTCCTTCTTCAATTTGTCTGAATTCGTTCCAAGACAATAAACAACAACAAACAAAGAACGAACAAACAAAAAACGCGAGTTTTTCCTTAGATGTGTCAGATATTTCAGGGATCTACCGTAGGGGCTAGAGATGTTTGACAATCTAACTAGCAGTGTTTCTGTAAATTGAAAAAAAAATCTACCGGGTATTATACATGTATACGGGTATATTGTTTTCATCTTATTTGCAGAATGGTAGTATTATTCTGTATGGTGGGAGCCTCGCTCCAGGCCGGGCTGTTTTTCGGAGGTAACCCACATCCCAAGTCTAACATGATCGACCCGATGGCCTGGCAGAAACCCTGGTTCTGTCATGATAATGATTGTCCTGTTTATACAGTCGTGGAAAATACAACGGTCAGTATAAAGTGTCTTCAGTCTGAATGTTTTAAGAAAGGATTTCTTCGGAAAAAATGAACAATATAACACTTGTTCTATCACGGAACTCTTGGGAATAAGTGTTTAATATATTACCGTATGTTGAAATGCATTGAAAACGGACTACCTGAGAAGTCATTATAGTGACATTTCAATTTTTTTCTCATAAACTTCACTTTTATTTTTATCTAAAAGAGCATAATTTATTTTCTTATGAATATTCTGAAAATTTCAAGCCAAAATATTGTGCCGTTTACGAGAAATATGTATTTTTGTGTTAACATTAAACAAATTATTGTCCACAACAGTTAAGATGTATATAGAATTTGTCGTTTCTGTCTCAACTTTAAAGGCGTGTTTATCACTTATCACCAACAACTTCAAAAAACTGATAGCATTTATTCCCATAAGAATAACCAATCTTGGCATCAAGACATACTTTGAAAAATTGAAATGGGGATGAAATGTCCCTTTAAAAGAAATGTATGATGATAATTGTGCGTCTAGCTGAGGTCAACCAGACATAGCAAATTGGACATAATTTTGAAAAAGCACCTTAAAGTTTTTTGAAACCATAATAGATATAAACGTTTAGACCGTAAGCTGGTAAGTCCCTTCACTACCCTTGCCCTTTTACAATGTATAATGTACAAGCGAATATAGTTATTGATCAGCCTGTGCCATCCGCGCAACCTGATCCGAGTTTGTCACCCTATTTGTTAGGCACAACCGTTACTCTAAACGCCTAATATATCGTAAAATATCGTCGCTTTTCTTTGAAAACTTTGTAACTGCAGCTTAAAGCTACTATTTCCCAGATTTGGACCCAAAAATTGTCAAATACAAACGAAATGTACACTTTTTAAGCTTTATATGACCTGATTAAATGATTACGACAAACTATTGAAGCAACGACTATTTTTTTCGCAATTTGATACCAAATTCATGAAGCGATGTCGAAAGTAGGTCAAAACAGTAGGACATGCGACTTTCTTAAATGACGTCACAACATACATGATGACGTCATATTGAAATTCAAGTATGAATCTCGTTTGAATCATGGTCCGCGCTGTATGCGCATGCGCAACAATTTAAAAATAATTCTAACCCCATCAGTGATGGGGTTGAATTTAGGTTTGGATTCTCCCTAAATTCAGCTATCTGTTTTGTAATTTCGGCTCATTCTCTGTCTGAATCGCATATTATTAACCATCCCGAGGTGGTCAACACAAAAGTTTTGCATATTTTTTCAAAAAAATTCATTTTTTGCAATTAGACCATCTGTTACCGTCGCCCTTTAACACAAGCTGCAGGTACGAGGTTTTCGAAGAAGAGACGATATAATCCACCAGCAAAACGTAGTATTTAAAGATTTTTTAACGTACACATTCTAACTTCAGAAATATGAAAGAAGACGTTACCAAGAGTCAGAATGGGTCGCTACTAATATGTCGTCTATGTTGTACGGCGAAACAGAGCGAGGAATGCTGTTTTGGAAATTGTTCCGCTATATTGCTGGCAATAACTCTATGCGTAAGTTTCTGTTCAGTTCAATTTTGCATGTCGTTTACCAGTTGCCGATCCAGGATTTCTGTGAGGGGTTCGAATATACAAATACGGGGGAGAGGGCTCGTTTTCCTACTCAATGTATTATACAATTTTGACAGAATTTCTGCATGAAATTGAAATAATCAGGCTTCAGTGGGAGTGCGTTTGAACCCCGACCCCCTGGATCCACAACTGTTCACATGTATATTGTTCATAAATATAGCTATAAGCAAGCAATGGTTACTATTTTTTGTAAAAATCAGCAATTTTCTTTTTAGCTCTGATATATTTTGTGCTTTAACACAGATTTTCTACTTTTCGTATCAATTGTTTCTGACTGATCGGAAATCGGACCATTATAAACACGTTGCCATGTGGGAAAAGGTTAAAATGCGAAAACATGCCAATGTAAGTGAAAGTTTCCAAACACAAATTAAATTAGTTTTATTTTCTGTACTTCTGTTGTGTGTCTTTTCATCTATGAAGCATAAATCAATAACGTTCACATGTTTTCAGCAAATTTCATCAAAATCGGTCGATCCAAACATAAAAAATATTAAGGTTTTTTATCAAGACTCGAAATATGAAAAGTCACAAACATAGCGATTGCAGAGTTCAATGGCATCAAAGCAGCGTCACCAAATCATGCTTAGGCCTATATCTCGAACACCTGCTTCATACGATTTGATAACATGCTTCAACGCGCGAAGCAATACCAGAATTCAGGTGCACCTATTTTGATTACGAAATAATGTTTTTCACGTGTCAGCGTTGCACGAAATCATCAATTTGTTACCAGACAATTAGTTTTTCGCCTTTTTGCTCCGAGAAATTTTCAACAACTGGTACAGGAACTTAATAGGGACGAGGGAAGAACTATCTCGTAAAGATTCATAATAGAATATGATTTGTCAATGAGCAAGGAGTGTCTTCGTGTCATTTAGGTCCATGGCGGGCACACAGAATGTTAGCTGAATGTAATAAACTTTACTGCTTTTACATGAATTGCATGAGTTTACGTTATCAACTCGCATGGCTTTATTGCGACTCTTTGTTTTCAAGTAATATTATATGAACAGCAAATTTAATAATTTCTACTAAATATTTCTTTATGAAAATTACAGATATTTAGCCAATATGAATGAATTAAATTTGCTGAAAGGGGGGGGGGGGGGGGTCTCACCCTATCAGAAATTCCCATAGGGTTGTGCCCACGCTCGGAATTTCATGAAATTTGGTATGAAGTTAGTATTCTTTATTACAGCGTTATTCCCAAAATATTTTTTAAAAATCTATTCTGGAAAATAATTTTCTAAGAATTTTAAGATTTTTGCCTAAAAATGGGGGGGTATCCTAACTTAAAGAGGCCATATACACCCAGCTTTGTTGTATTCGAACCAAATTGTCCCCAAAAATAATGTCTGATACTTTCTCATCGTGTATAAACCAGAATAGTATATATTACTCAATAAAAAACAATTTTCTAAAAGATTTTGTATGATCTCATCGCCAAATATCTTAGTTTTTAAATATTTCGACCAAATTAAGGTCTTAATTTCACATAGTTCCAGTTTTTGTCAACCTATGAAATTTACATTAAGATTGCCCTTATATATGCCCATGCTTATGGTAAAATATGAAGAAAAAATAAAACCGGTAACAGTGTTGTTTTTTAATTTAAGTATAAAGGGTCCAGATTTCTAAGAATGCAAAATCTAAGATTTTGCTTAATTATTTTCATTAACATTTGTAAATAGCTCATTATGCTTTGTTGTGTCTTTATTTAACATAACCAACTTATACATGACATTAATTTTAGCTTTTTTTACACAAAAACATGAATTTAAAGAATAATGGGCACATTGGCGTACCCCACCCACCAATAAAATAAACGCAAGAAAAATCCCAAACAGCGGAGTAACTTATAAAATGTGGGGATGGAAAATATAGGAGATGCATAATGTTACATATATAATCTATTATGTCACCCTTTTTAACTTTCCTTTGTGGCTTATCAGTACTTAGACTACGTTCTTCTTCTTCCGGTTACAGTGCTGGGCCCTTATAAGAGCATTTTCGCACAGCTATTAAAATACAAACATTTTTTTTTCTTTACTACACTGCTCAAGATAATAAAAAGAACACATTCAACACAAAAGCAGTTTTTATTGTACATTAATATTGCCTTTCAAAGCAAAATTGCTAATATTTCTATTGTAATGATGAACTAGCCACTGCTTTGTTGACATATTAACTTTTTGATAATCTCAGATTTGAGAAGAACATACATCATTTTGGCATGTTTGTATCAACAATATCGATACAAAAATGTTGTACGATGACTCCTCTTGCTATTGTTATTTAAAATTGGGGACTGATATCAATACTATATAGGCAATACTGAGCTTTTGCTAGATGGGTACCAGTAAAATCTGGGAGCATTTTAAGGTGCCGTTGTTTACAATTCTCATTATTTGACAATGTTACCAGTTTCAAATTTTCACCAAATTCTGCATACGACTAGGAGACATATATGGCTAACCTTTTTATCAATTTCATAGGTTGACAAAGACAGGAACATACAAATAAAATTATTTGAATTGAACGTTTTGAAAATTTCTCGGCTGTTTTTCTGACAATTCCTGACCAAATAAATTTCTGAGAATTTTATTTTTTCATGTTGGCATCAACATTGTTGGTACCAAAATGTTCTTCAATGACCCCTCTTGCTATTTTGATTTAAAATTTGAGACTGATATCAAAACTAGGTAAGCAAAATTGGGCTTTTGCTAGACGGGTACCATTGAAATCCGGGGGCATTTTTAGGTGCTGTTGTTCACAATTTTTATAATTTGACAATGTTACCGGTTTCAAATTTTCACCAAATTTTGCATGCAAACAGGGAACTTATATGGCCAGCTTTCTTATTAATTCCATAGGTTGACAAAGACGGGAACATACAAAAATGATTGATTGAATGTTAGGTTTCATATAATTTTCTGGGTTGTTTTTCTGTCAATTTCTGACTAAATAGATTTCAGAGAAATTATGTGGCATGTTGCTATTAAAAATATTGGTTTGAAAATGCTCTACATATTCTACAATAACTCTTCTTGCTATTCTGATTAAAAATTTTGGACTGATATCAGAACTAGGTAAGCAACATTGGTCTTTTGCTAGACGGGAAGCATTGAACTCTGGGAGCATCTTTAGGTGCCATTGTTCACAATTCTCATTATTTGACAACGTTACCGGTTTCAAATTTTCACAAAATTTTGCTTACAAACAGGGGACATATATGGCAAATTTTCCTATCGATTTCATAGGTTGACATAGACGGGAACATACAAGAAAATGATTGAATTTTATGCTTTGAAAATTTCTCGGCTATTTTTCTGAATAAATAAATTTCTGAGAATTTTTTGTTCATGTTGGTATCAACAATCGTGGTACCAAAATGTTCTACAATGACTCCTCTTGCTATTCTGATTTGAAATTTGGGACTGATCTCAAAACTAGGTAAGCAAAATTGGGCTTTTGCCAGACGGGAACCATTAAAATCCGGGAGCATCTTAAGGTGCCGTTGTTCACAATTCTCATTATTTGACAAAGTTACCGGTTTCAAATTTTCACCAAATTTTGCATGCTAACAGGAAACATATATGGCAAGTTTTCTTATCGATTTCATAGGTTGACAAAGACGGGAACACACGAAAAAAATTATAGAATTTTAGGTTTTGAAAATTTTTCGGCTATTTTTCTGACAATTTCGGACTAAATGAATTTCTGAGAATTTTTTTGTTCATGTTGATATAAACAATATTGGTACCAAAATGTTCTACATTGACTCCTCTTGCTATTCTAATTTAACATTTTGGACTGATATCAAAACTAGGTAGGCATAATTGGGCTTTTGCTAGACAGGTACCATTGAAATTCGGGAGCATCTTAAGGTGCCGTTGTTCACAATTCTCATTATTTGACAATGTTACCGGTTTCAAATTTTCACCAAATTTTGCATACAAACAGGGGACATATATGGCCAACTTTCCTATCAGTTTCATAGGTTGACAAAGACGGGAACATACAAAAAAATTGATAGAATTTTAGGTTTTGAAAATTTCTCGGCTATTTTTCTGACAATTTCTGACTATATTAATTTCTAAGAATTTTTTGCACATGTTCGTACCAACAGTTTTGGTATCAAAAGTTTCTACAATGACTCCTCTTTCTATTTTAATAAAAACTTGTGGATTTTTACCAAAACTAGATAGCCAACATTGAGTTTTTGTAAGACGGGTATCAATGAAAACCGGGAACACTTTAAGGTGCCGCGTATAGGCCTATATGCACTCTTTGAGTAAAAGGAATAAATTTTTGTAGTTCATAGGTCAGAGGCATTCTATGAGTAAAGTTACAAGAAAATCTGTGCGTGGGCACAAATGAGACCCCCCCCCTTTGATGACAAATGGTTTGTAAAGATTTAAGTTATATTCAAAAAGGTAAGTATTGCGTTAGATGTGCCTTTAAGTGTACTCATGGTACTTCTTCGGATAGAATAAACCGTCTCTGCCATCTCTGGATAATATGATTATTAATATAATTTCACGTTTCATGTGTTTCAACACACAGATATGAAGATCGCAATGACGTCTCCAGTTGACACAGAGATCAGACATGGACAAGGACCAGACTGCGAGAGTAACTTTACCATGCTGATCTGGATCCATGTTGTTCTTACATGTTTTTGTTTGTTTAGACACGAAGATCGCAATGACGTCACCAGTGGTGACTGAGATCAGACATGGACAAGGACCAGACTGCGAGAGTAACTTTACCATGCTGATCTGGATCCATGTTGTTTTTATTATGTTGTTTTTTATTTAGATATGAAGATCGCAATGACGTCACCAGTGGTGACTGAGATCAGACATGGACAAGGACCAGATTGTTAGAGTAACTTTACCATGCTGATCTGGATCCATGTTGTTCTCATTATGTTGTTGTCTGTTTAGATATGAAGATCGCAATGACGTCACCAGTGGTGACTGAGATCAGACATGGACAAGGACCAGACTGCGAGAGTAACTTTACCATGCTGATCTGGATCCATGTTGTTCTCATTATGTTGTTTTTTGTTTAGATATGAAGATCGCAATGACGTCACCAGTGGTGACTGAGATCAGACATGGACAAGGACCAGACTGCGAGAGGAACTTTACCATGCTGATCTGGATCCATGTTGTTCTCATTATGTTGTTGTCTGTTTAGATATGAAGATCGCAATGACGTCACCAGTGGTGACTGAGATCAGACATGGACAAGGACCAGACTGCGAGAGTAACTTTACCATGCACTTTATGATCCCGCACAGTCTCCAGCCCGTGCCTCCAATGCCTACTGAGAACGGGGTCTACATCAAGAAAATACCCGCATTTGAAGTATACGTCAAGTAAGCAGTTTTTCTCTCACATACTCATTTGCTAAAATACTATGGACTGAGCTACAGATATGATGGGTCAAAGGCCTTTCGGGCCTTAACCCATTACCACAAGGCAATTTTTGAACTTTTCAAAATTGAAAGAATTTGTAGACGAC
Source organism: Fragum sueziense (assembly GCA_963680895.1). Lineage (NCBI taxonomy): Eukaryota > Metazoa > Mollusca > Bivalvia > Cardiida > Cardiidae > Fragum > Fragum sueziense. The sequence goes on from OY804598.1 coordinate 1,951,603, forward strand.
AATTATAAAACTGCAGCAAATTGCTTCTTGTATTCTGATAGGATAGAAAACATTGTGGCAAATGGAGAAATTGCACGTTCCGTGCAATTTCTCCTTTTGTCACAATGTTTTCCTAAGCCTTTCACTGCAGAGTCGGTAAAACACGGGATTGAGTGGGAAAGGGTTAATAATTATGCAAGTCTGTATCATTTTTGACCAAAGCAATCCAGAACGGTTTAATATCAGTCTTGGCTGGGGAAATCATTGAGATAACATGGCTATTGATAAAGTTTCTTGTACAATGAAGCGTAACTATTTTTGAGACAAAAGGAAAAAATGCTAGCATCTTCTTCCACTGCCCCGTTGTCTTCTCTAGCAGTTTCCCTTATGGATGTCAAAAGTAGGCAGCGTTTGGTAGTTGGAAAACGTGTCACCAGGGGCCCGTATTATCAACGATCGTACGATTATTTCTTGTGTAATTACTTGTAACAACAAACCTGATTGGCCCAATTTGATTTCTCGTTCAATCAGATGTTTTCTTACACAGTTTACAGAAAAACGTGGTCGTAAGATCGTTGATTATACGGGCCCAGGTCCCCTATAGGCCAATTACGATTTAATGACAAATGTTTACAAATTTTACGTGTGTAAACAAGGGGAAAACGCTATTAACCCTTTCCCAAACAAGACCTTGCTTTGACGTCACTCGTAAAAAAGTCTTAGGAAAACATTGAGACAAAAGAAGAAACTGCTGATGACCAGCAGTTTCTCCTTTTGTTTCAATATTTTCCATGCAATATTTTACATAAATTCTATCTTAAATAACTTTCATTTTGTCATTTATGGCAGTTTTTGAAGAGGATCACCCTAAAGTTTTGTCGTTTGGGAAAGAGTTAATTACCCATACACTTTTGCTTGTGTTAGTTTGAATTTTGAAGGTCTGACATACCTGCAAGATGCAAACCATCACATGCAAAATAACAATAGTTTCGAGTTTGGTATTGCTCTGTTATCACAGGCAAATTTTGTAAACATGTGCCATAATATCGTGATTGCACTATATCTTAACCCTTTCCCAAACCGCAACATTTGTAGGTGATCCACTTCAAAAACTGCCGCAAATGGCAAAATGGAAGTTATGAAGATAGAATTTGTGTAAGTTATGGCATAGAAAATATTGAGACAAAAGGAGAAACTGCTGGTTATCAGCAGTTTCTTCTTTTGTTTCATTGTTTTCCAAAGTCTGTTCTATTAAGGACGTCTTGTTTGGGAGAGGGTTAAATACTTTGTATTTTGTTTTCAGACCATACCCCGGCTTTTCCGATGATAATTCGAAGCGGGACAACATCGTGAAGATAGCAGAAGACCTTCAACAAGAGAACAAGTCATTTGACGACCGAGTTTACTTTACCGCTGGCTACGACGGGCCATACAGATTCACTGATAGACATAATGAAGTTTGGGTACTTCCAAAATAAACGACTCATTATTTTGTATATCATCATTGATATAGATCACGATAAATGACATGTCAAAGCACCTCTAGTTAGAGATGCCCTGCCAGGTCATTTCTTGAGACCTATATGTATATTTGTTTCCATTACCTACCATTTATGCAATGCCGAATTCGAAAAAAAAATCTTGTTACTGTGTGCATGAATGACGCAAGACATAGCATTACAGTAATGTGTAAAACTCTATTTTCATTGTAGAGTGGATTTGAATATCACTGGTGGTGAACTCGCCCAAAGCGTGGGACGTTTTTTCGCGATCATAGTATTTCGTCGGTGTAGTTATAAAATATCGTAACTACGGCTTCGATAAAGCCGTAGTTACAAGATTTTATAACAACACAGACGGTTTGTCAATACATATCGGTAAACCCGGTCTATTTTTAGAACAAATTCATTGTTATTAGAAAAAACTATCCAATCAGATCTTTAAACATTTAAACACAGAATATCTGTACCTTGTTGTAGCGAAAAACGTCCTTCGTTTTACTCTCTTACGAACAAAAACGTCCTTCGTTTTACTTTCTTACGAACAGAGCGCATTCTCCCTACATTCCATTTCGATAGAATGAGCTCTGTTCTCGCGGGGTCGTTTCACGTCTAATCTCGGGGCCATGGCGGGATTTCGGTATCCAATCGTCGCCAATATACTCATAAACAATCGAAATTTCTGATACAAGAAATGATTGGCTGACGCTTCAAATTACCGGCTTCAGCCAAAAATAGAAGCGACGTAATGTATACGTAATCAAACAAGATAAAACAGAATGAGTTTGATTCGATAATTCAAATGTTACCGGCTTCAGCTAAAAATAGAAGCGACGTAATGTATACGTAATGATCATGCAAGATAAAACTGATTGATTTTGATTCGATAATTCAAATGATGTGCTATAATTAGATTATGACGACCAAATAGGCTGTTGGTGTACCAAAAACGGCAGAGGTCATATTTGATGGTTATAATCAATAGGCCTCGGCGTTGGAGAGTACCTTCGCTTTGGCCGAGTTCACCACCAGTGTATATAGGGAATATAAATCTTTTAGAAATCTTCAATCAAAATAGCCAAATTGTCTACCTTGGTTTACGATAAAGGAGACCTTATTTTAACGTTCCTAATAGAAAATGCATAGGAAGAAAACATTGAATCAAAAGAAGAAAATACTAATTATCATCATTTCCTTCTTTTGCCTCAATATTTTCCAGTGTGTTTTCTATTCCTTTCCTTATAAATATACATTTTGTCGTCTGTAGTAGCTTTGAACGTGGACATCCATAAAATGATATTGGCATCATTTATTACATCCATTAGCGAAACCCTAATTATTTATTACATTGTAAATGTATAGGTGTTTTTAAAAGAGTGAATGATATTAGTTGTGTTTGGGTGTAAATTCCTTGGAATTTCGAATAAAATTCTACAAAAATATGTTGTTATTATCATTTATTGTAATTAGGACAAGTACGGTAGTGGATGATTATGGAATAACATCTGTTTGTTAGTATGCAAATTTGCATGTATGTGCCAGGTACTGGAAAGGGGTACTTTCAGCTTTTGATGACAACTTGGATTTTAACCCTTTCCCAAACGACAAAATTTTAGGGTGATCCACTTCAAAAACTGCCACAAATGACGAAATTGATGTTATTAAAGATAGCATTTGTGTAAAATATGGCATAGAAAATATTGAGACAAAAGGAGAAACTGCTGGTTATCAGCAGTTTCTTCTTTTGTTTCAATGTTTTCCCAAGCCTTTTCTATTAGGGACGTCAAAACCAGGTCTTGTTTGGAAAAGGGTTAAATCAGCCTGCGTATACACACACTCTAATCAAAATCCACGTTCTTCTTTAACAGCTTCTCCATGTCCTGCAGAAAGTCTAAGATAGCAGCACTGGTCTAAGTAATCCGAGTCTTCTCTGATGCAAATTTCGCTCTTTGAGATACCGGACGTCTCTCCATTTGCACCAGAGAAGACTCGGATTAGGGTCTAGATGGGATTGTTCTTAGACAAATACAATCTGGAACCAATGTATTCTCATTTTATATAGGGACGCTAAATGAAACAAATGAGCCGTGATCTGGGAAGTGAACCCTTATGACATAATGTTGATACCAACATCCAGATCCAAATCACCCTGCGCATACGAACAGCCCGATCGAGATACATGCTGGTTTCTAATAGCTTTGTCCTGAGCAACAAACATGATGGCGGTGAATACATTAAAATAATTATTTGATTTTCAAAACCCAATGTTGTGTGTACTAAGATAAGTCCAATGAGTACCAACAACATAGGTTTTGATGAACAATTAATGATGTTTTTGCATTTTGAAAAAAAAAACGTTTACCCACTCTTACATGTAGAGTTCTCTTTTATAGACTTCCCACAAGGCTCCATTTAGGGTGACGCGTTTAACAGTGCTACTGTACCGGTCAAATGGTATAAATGACTTATCTTGTTCTTTTCTGTGTCCTTTGACTCTTGACTTGTCATTGTAGTTGTTAACCCTTTCCAAAGCAAAACCCAGTCTCGAATAGACAATGATCGGGCACACATTGAGAAAAAAGAAGTAAATGCTGAGAACAACGGTTTTCCCTCTTGCTCAATATGCATTTTCTATACTGTAGTTGGCACAAATTCTATCATCTTTTTCAGATCAACTTTACAATCTGTGCAGCCCTTGCCTTAGTATTATAATGTTATCAATATATAACTGAGCCAGTTTATTGAAAGAACCATTATTATCATGGCAACTGAGACCATCCTTTTTCTAGACAAGTTTGGGACTATGTGCTATTGGTTCAGGGGCCGTATTCGCTAATATTTCTGAATCGATTGTCTTAATCCAAATTACAGTGTAAGCCAACTGATTGAACGAGACGAATGTCTCGGTCAATTGGATGGATTGTCGTGTAATTATAAAGGTAAACTTTGAATTAGACATGGTGGTGAATGAACTCATAAGTTATGTATTAGATAGAGGCTGTATAGTAGATTCTACGCGATATAAACGTTCAAAAGGCGCAGCCTTTGAACGTTTATGTCGCGTAGAATCTACTATACAGACTCTATCTGACTTAAAGTGTTCGTCAATCAATGAAAACATACGCTTCTACTGTCATTCTTCAAACAACGCCTCCGACCGAAGCTACTATCAAGCGGATATTATTGGAATTACACCGTTTTCCCAAAAATTACATCATTTTCCCAAAACTTACATCATTTTTCCAAAAATCATATTTTCATTTTTCAAAGAGTTTTGCACAGGAAACGGGGCGTACCTATGTATATCCGTGACATAAACTGCCCGCCAGTGCGTTTATGTGAAAAATAGCACCGAAATTTTCAAATGTTGCAATTTCATTGGTTCAAAAACTAGGACGAATACTAAAGTATAAGCCAACTGATTGGACGAGACGAATGTCTCGGCCAATCGGATGGATTGTCGTGTATTTATAAAGGTAAACTTTGAATTAGACATGGTGGTGAATACCATCCCTGAACTCATACTATTACCTAAGAGTTGGTCACGAAGAAACAATACGGATCTTGATCAGACTGCCTGTTATCGTAGGCTGATCTGAGTACACGTTGATTTCAAAAGCTATTAGAAACCCCCTTTTCATCTCCTGAAAATTGTAGGACTATTCCAATACATATAGCATTTAAGGTGATCAGAGCTCAGATAAATTTGGAACAACTTATCAATTCGGTCTCGTGTCTGCTCACGTGTTGAAACTTCCAATGAAAACTCTTTATTTCATTCACGTGTCAAGATCAGCCAGTCAAATACTTCTGTGGCGATTTGAATGATGTAAGAAGACAGTGGCCCTATTTTGTTTTATAACTTTTCATAACCAAAGCCTATATAAAACAGGAATTTCTGTTTTTAGTAAACAAAGAAATTCCTAATTTGAAATATTCAGAAGTTCTTCGAACAAGGTGATAGGCCTACGAACGTAAGTATACTTATTTTACAAATTACTTGAAAAAATATTAAGCTGAAACCTTTCCCAAATGACAAAATTTTAGGGTTTTTATTTTTTATTTTTTTTTTTTTTTTTTTTAAGATTGGACAGACGGTAACATAAACGTTACCGAATATGGAAACTATGTTTGTCTGTACATGAAAAACGCCTAACGAAACAGAAAAAAACAACAATGAATCAGTTTATTTTTCAATTTCTTTTAGTCTAATTTTCAAATTTCTATAGAATCAGATGTGCTTGGCGACAAGGCTTCAACTATTTTTAAACTCTTGATAGAAAAAGGAAATGCAGACGAGGCAGAATATTTTACAATGGTTTAGCAGTCCAACAAATACCTGTTTTCTTTATATGGAGTACTTTCTTAAAACAGAGCACATTATCTCTTCATTCCATTTCATATTTGATGGTTTTATCAATAGACCTCGGCTTTGGAGAGTATATATGGACGGGCTTTCAATTCTAACCAGTTGTAGTTCGGTTGCTTTTAATCATCATAGAATTCTTCTAAAACGTCGTCAGTTATGTTCGCAAACGCCTTAACTGTAGCTTATTCAAACTGTGGTTACGACATTTTCGAAAGTAACTAACATGTTTTCAAACAAAACCTCGTAACTGCTGCTTAAAACAAGCTGCAGTTACGATGTTTTTGTTAAAAAGCGACGATATCTTTTCAGAATGATGATAATATTGCTGTTTGCGTTATTCGGGCTGTCCCAACAAGCTAGTTTATCTGCATCAAACCACCGTGAACAACCAGCCAACTGGACCAAACCCTGGTTCTGTCATAAACTAGACTGCCCGGTGTACACGGTGTTGGAAACAAATGATGTAAGTCTTTACATCCAGTCTTTACAAAATGGCGACAATTTAGATTGTCCCTATTTCAAATATGTTGCAGAAGTCCAACTGAATATATCAAAAACTGGACAATTCTTCGTAATTATTAACATTCATGGAATAATTGAGTAGGCCTAAAAGGAGAATACATTGTATGCTGATGATCAGCATTTTTTTTATTTCATTCTATGTTCACACGGCTTTCTTCTATAGGGACTATGCTTTTGTTAAAAAAGGTTTAGAATCACTCTCAGTTCACCGGGCATTTCCCTCACATGGCAAGATCCGAACTTAGGAATTCTTTTAGTAACGCTCTATCATTAATTTTGTAAGCGTGGTCAAATTTGCATAAGCCATAGACTCTTAAAAATACGAATTGTGTTTTGTTCTTGATCGATCGATCCCTCTTATGCGAACCCTCTTTGATACAACACAGAGTCACGGTGGGGATTGTGCATGATGGGATGGATAACGAATACGGACAAATTTGCCTCGCTTCAGGTAAGAAATTGTGCAATAATTTTCACCTGAAGCGTGGTAAATTTGGCCGTAGTCGTTACCTTTTCGCTCTCTGGTCGGTTGGGACAATATTTTGGAAAAAGTACCACGAGTTATCTAATATGTCACACATCCGATGAAAGAGCTCGGTAAGGCGGGGTACATGCAACAAACCTTTTGAAAATTGACGCACAAATAAGGAAGTTATTGCAAACGTTCTTACCAGAATCGAGAATATTTTGTCCGTATTCGTTATCCATCCCATGATGCAAAATCCCCACCGTGAGAGTGTTCAGAGATGGCCATAGAATTCCGTAAAGTATCACACATCGTTTCGTTTTGTAGAAATTCGAGACTCGACGTTACCAAGTATCAGAATGGGTGGCCACCAACATCAGTGTTATAGAGTATACCAAGGATCAGGAGACGGCCATGTTCGACAAACTGTTTGATTATATCGCGGGAAATAACTCAAACCGTAAGTAAACGTTGTAGCACCGTATAATCTTTAAAATAGGACCTTCTTCCGGATCCCGGCTCAATTATCATAGACTTTTATACAGGAACTTTATATAAGGCTACCAAATTTGAATTGTTTTAAAAATGGGGGGGGGGGGGGGCGAAAATGTGCTTAATTTTCAATACAATTTCGCATTCGTTGATTTGAGAAAACAGCAAGATTGGAACCATTACACGAGAATTAATAGAAGTTTTGAGCTTGATATTGTTTTGTTTACATGGATAAATTTTCTACACTTGCGCTATAATTTCTTGACCGGACTATATAGGCTATCAGACAAATATTCATGATAAAATGAATGTGATAAATATATAATTTGTGTAAATACATGTATAAGAGGTTTCCTGTAAATATCTCTTCCAGACCAGAAAATCCCAATGACTGCCCCGGTGTTGACACAGATCATCCATGGCGCCGGTCCTGACTGCGAGAGTAACTTTACCATGGACTTTATGATACCACACGACCTTCAACCTACCCCACCCACTCCGCTAGAGAAGGGTGTCTATATCAGGATGCTGCAAGAACTCACCGTATATGTGAAGTATGAATCCATTCATCTTTTGCATCCATTTGTCTTTTATCACTGAATATTTATCTATGCCGTTTTCTACTTCGTCGCTTTTCAACAAAAAAACTCGTAACTGCAGCTTGTTTTGAGCTGCAGTTACGAGATTCTGTTGAAAAACAGCGATTTTCTCCGCCATAATCAGTCCGTAAATTGAAGGACACTGTAAAATGGCGAGAAAAATGCAGTGGACATCTTCACTTCTTCTTTTGCTCAACATTTTCACAATTTTAACTTTTAATGGTTCTCTCAATTTGCAATTTGAACGAAACTTTTCTGAACTCTACGAAGTATTTCGCCCTGGGCGATAACTTTATCGATGTAGCATTTTACGCGAAGTTCCGTCGCACAATTCTGTCTTCGCCTAAATCTTAAAAAAGTTAAAGTTCATTTAAATAATACTATTATCACGGTTTAAAGTCGCAACATTAAATAATGACAGCAGATTGTACCTACAGACAACATTCAAGATTCGATTCCCAAGAAAAGCTACACAAAAATGATGTTTTAGCTGAATAAATATTGAAAGACCTTTGCTAAATGGGGATGTATTAATGTATGGCGTGTGGAACGTTGAAAAATTCGATAAATATTTTTATGTGATATAATTTTATATTGATATTCTATATTTTTTTTATTTATATTCTAAAAATATTTTTATGTGATATAATTTTATATTTATATTCTATAATTTTTATTTATATTGTATATTTTTTTTATTTATGTTCTATATTTTTTATTTATGTTCGATAACGCGAAAAAAAATTATATGATATATGTAACCCCGACGATATGCGCATGTCTTCATTGTAGTGAAGCTGTGTGCCAAGTTTCATTAAAATCCGGTCTACAGTTTTCAAGAAATAGCGCGGAAACGAATATCACTCTGTATGTACATGGCTTAAACAGTCAGGGGCAGTAACTCTAAATTCGACGGTCTAACCGGGTAACCCCGACGATATGCGCATGACCTCATTGTAGTGAAGCTGTGTGCCAAGTTTCATTGAAATCCGGTCTACAGTTTTCAAGAAATAGCGCGGAAACGAATATCACTATGTATGTATATGGCTTAAACAGTCAGGGGCAGTAACTCTAAAATCGGCGGTCGAACCTGGTAACCCCGACGATATGCGCATGTTCTCATTGTAGTGAAGCTGTGTGCCAAGTTTCATTAAAATCCGGTCTACAGTTTTCAAGAAATAGCGCGGAAACGAATATCACTCTGTATGTACATGGCTTAAACAGTCAGGGGCAGTAACTCTAAATTCGACGGTCGAACCGGGTAACCCCGGCGATATGCGCATGTCCTCATTGTAATGAAGCTGTGTGCCAAGTTTCATTGAAATCCGGTCTATAGTTTTCAAGAAAAAGCGCGGAAACGAATGTCGGACAGACGGACGGACGGACGGACGGAAGGAAGGAAGGACGGACGGAAGGACGGACGGACATGGCAAAAACAATATCCCCCGAAAAATAGTTGTCCAATCAAATCGTTTGTTACAAATGTCACTAGTATCCCATGATGCAATTATACCACATAATTTTTTTTCGCGCTATGATCGAATATAAATTAAAAAAATATGGAACATAAATAAAAAAAATATATAGAATATAAATAAAAAATTATATCACATAAAATTTTTTTTGCGTTATCGAATATAAATAAAAAAAATATAGAACATAAATAAAAAATATACAATATAAATTAAAAATTATATCACATAATTTTTTTCGCGTTATCGAACATAAATAAAAATATAGAACATAAATAAAAAATATAGAATATAAATGAAAAATTATATCACATAAAAATAATTTTAGAATATAAATAAAAAATTATAGAATGTAAATATAAAATTTTATCACATATAAATATTTATCGAATTTTGCAACGTTCCACACGCCATATTAATGTATACAGTTCTTTAAGTTGTCGTTTTATACGTTTTGGCAGCAAACCATATATATTTTTTTTCTTTCTTCAGACAATACCCAGGTTTCGATTCTCAAGAAAAGCGACAAGAAATGGTGGACGAGTTGAACAAAGATCTGAAGGCCGCTGGTAAATCTTACGATGGCAGTGTTTATTACACCGCCGGATATGACGGGCCGTACACCATCGTGAACAGACACAACGAGATCTGGGTGGTACCAAAAAGTTCAAATAGAACATAAACTTCTGGAATTAACCTGGTTCACTGTCATGTAGCTTTAATCATTTGACTATTTATCTATTTTCATATTTATCAGATGCCATGCACCTTTGTAAATTATATTCGTCTTTTGTAAATAAAATAATAGACATTTACATTGATTTTTTATCCTTATATATTGAAGATTAGTTATCAAAAGAAAATGTGATAGATCTTTTATGTAAACTTAAATTCATTAAATAAACGTGGAAAAATATCAGTTCGTCATTGATCCGCATTTCCTTTTGCTTCAATATCTTCTATGTTGTACACACAAATCGTTTTTTCACTAACACCATTTTGTCGTCTCAGGGATCTAACAATTGACCACCATAAATCTGGTCGTTGTGGAAGGTGCCAGGCCTAGAATAAGGTGGAGGGGGGGGGGGGGGGGGGCTGGTTGAAATCACTTTCATATTTTCGTCTTTTTGCTGGCGTACTGGTACGAAACCTTATCACTGGTGGCGAACTCGGCCAAAGCGAGGGACGTTTTTTCGCGATCATTGTATTCCGTCGGTGTTGTTATAAAATATCGTAACTACGGCTTTATCGAAGCCGTAGTTACGATATTTTATAACAACACCGACAGTTTGTCAATACAAAACGGTAAACCCGGTCTGTTTTTAGAACAAGTTCATTGTCATGAGAAAAAAATCTGTAAACTCACATTTAAACGCAAACTATCTATACCTTGTTGTAGCGAAAACTGTTTTAGTTCACCACCAGTGCTTGTGCTAGTTTCCAGTTCTAGATCTACTTTCCCTATTTCATTCTAAATATTTCCACAATAATGTTTTTAAACTTGACATAGTATTTAATAGGATGAAATGTGTGTCCTTGTCTTTGAAGATGCCTTTGAAAAATAATTATAGCATTTGTCCTTGACTCTGAATTAAGTCAAGTTGTTGGAAATATTCGACAAGTCAAGCCATGTAACATAACTTGCTTTAACCCATTCCAAAACAGTGATTGTTTTTTATTTTCCACCAAGATAAAAGCTTCAGAAAACACTGTGTAAAATGAACAGCTCGCTCGTTTAATTTGTTTAAGCTCTTTCACAAACGGCAACATTTTTAATTGTCTAGATCAAAAGCCGTAGCGGACCACAAAAAGATTTTTCATAAAGATTGGATTTGTGTTCAATATAACAGAAAAATATTGAGACAAAAGGAGAATAAATTATGCTGATTATCACCATTTTCTTCTTTTGTCTGAATGTTTCTCATGTCTTTTTTAAGGACGTTAAAACCGGGTATTGTTTTGGAAAGGATTAAATAGTGTCGAAGAATGTTATATGTAATACCTTTAATTCTATCACGGAAAAAATATTCGTCAAATTTTCTGCATCCAAAACTACGCTCCAAAATTTAACTTTCCTTCGACTTGAGCAGAAATTCGACTTATCCGAAGTCGAGATAACGAATGTCAACTGTTGTATCTATCACATAACAGGGTCGCTACTTCACATTCCTTTAACCATCAAAGAGGAATTTATGTCAAGTTGTTATCTAATGTGAAACATCATTCATTAATACATGACACAATTTAATTATGACCATTTCATTATTATAAACGAATTGTGTGGAAGAACATGTATAATCATCTAACTATTGTTTACGGACCAATTTTAAGATACAGAAAAAAAACCTACAATTTTAATCCAAATCCAAGATGCTACTTACGGCAATTTCAAGTTAATGTATGTATTTCAAACATTTGTTTTTTTAATTTTTAATCTTTCTGTTATAAAACATTGTTGGAAATGAAGAAAGTACATATCACAAGTAATTTCTTCATTTACCTCAATGATTTCCCAAGGTATAATTGTGTGGGTGACAAAAGGCGTTAATAGGTTGGAATGGCTACCTTTCCGATACATGATCTGTTTTGACGTCTTCTGTTGAAAAGGTTTTGGACAGCAGTGAGACAAAAGAAGAAACTTTTGATAAGCAGTTTCTCCTTTTGCCTAAATTTTTTGCGCTCTATACTTTACACAAATTTTATCTTTGTCAATTCTTATTTTGTCATCTGCAGCAGTTTTCAATTTGATCCACCGTAATATTTTTGTGTATTTTGCAAAGGGTTGGTTTTCTCTTGTCATGACGATTTCTGAGGGGTACGTGCAGTAGACTAGATCAATCTACATCATACATGTCAGGCTTTCTCCACAGAATAATTTGAAGCTGTAGTGGCAAAATATAATGACTTAAAGTATTGGTAAACCTTGGAACACATTAATGCAAATGATTATGAATAAAAACATAATGGGAAAAGAAGAAATTGTTCATTTTGAGAAATTTCGTCTTTTCCAGTAATAATGTTTTTATAAACGACTGTCAATTTCAAACTCATAGAAATGACATATTTATCGTTTTTATGCTCCCCGAAAAAATTTCGGGGGAGCATAGTCGCCATGCTGTCCGTCCGTCCGTCCGTGTGTCCGTCCGTCCGTCCGTCCACAGCCAGATCTCAGCAAACCTTGGGCCAAATTCAATGAAACTTCACAGGTGAACTCCCTTGGATAATCCCTAGGGACCATTTTCTCCGTTTCTTGATTTGAGGCTGCGTCATGGAAAAAGGGGCCTTAATGTAAAAATTAGCTTTTCTCTAATTTCTCTTCATCTGATTGGCAGAATTTAATGAAATTTTGCACTTATGTTAGAAATGAGATGTTCTATACCATATTCTATAAATAATGTGTGTACAAAAAATCTGTCATGGGAAAGGGGTTTAATGTATGATAGTTTTTATTTTGTGACAAACACTTATTCGGGGAGCATAATCCGTCAATGACGGCGCTTGTTTTATTTGATTTGCATAACAATCCACCCATTTTGTGACCATTTTAAGAAATAAAGCTGTGGGGTACATTTTGAAGCTGTAGGGGCATTACTGTGATTTACTTGAAGCTGTAGTAGGGCCGATGCAGCTTATTGGGTTAGGGAGAACAATGCATGTTGTTGATTTTTTTCCTACGCTGCATACTTACGTGGCTAGAATATTACGGGATCACTTTGGCATGGGGTTTTAAAGCTAGTCGTGTTTGGACATGTCTGTAGTTTCTAATATCCAGTGTCTGATGAGTAATTAACTAATTATCGTCATTCTAGTTTTAATCATCGTAACAATTAAAATCCTCATTCTGACGTTACTTATTGTTTAATTGGTATTCTTTTTAATATTTTTGCTTTATAGTGTGGCTGTTTGGGGCATCGCTTTTCTTCAAAAACCTCATAACTGAAGCTTAACATTTAAACTACAGTTACGGGGTTTTTGAACAAAAGCGACGATATGGTTGTCCGCCAGTTAACAAATTACATGTACATGTCCTGTGGGTTCGCTAGCTTCTAAAAGCTTTTTGAACTGACAAGCCATATTTTTGCGAAACTTACGATGCCTTTTATCACTTAAGGTTTTCTTCGAAAATTTGGCATTCGGCAGAGCAGAGGTTGATTCGCGATACGAACAGAAATTTATAAAATTTAGCATTTCAGACTTATTGAGCCTGAGAGCATGGACCTTTAATTCTGTTATTCAGCATATTGATTCGTGATATCATTGACCTCTGACAAGCTACAATCAGTAATAAGGCCATAAAGAATAGGCCTAGGCCTAAGATTAAACTGGGCATATACAATGAATCTGGTCTAGTTCTAGTTCTAGCCAGCAATAGAGATCAGTTTACTTTCCGAAAACATTATCATGGCAGAATGAATCTGACATGTGTCACCTACAATAAATTATCATGAAAAGGGGCACCATTGTTGAGGTAATCGCAGAGGTCAACAACTGATTAATAAGTGCTTGTTCACCTTGAACTGATTTCATAGAAGATCTGATTTTGACGTCCAAAATTTAAAAGGCGTTTGAAAACATTCAGATAAAATGAGAACTACAGATAATCAGCACTTTTATGTTTCGTCTCTAGATTAACTCTGATGTATTGTATACAACCCATGTGTTTGCAAAAATCATCTTTTTCATCTGCAACAGATTTCCAACTGGATTACGCTAAGAGGTTGTTGTTTGGGATATGGTTAAGGTATAGAATTGCCTTTGAATATAGGCCTACAAGAGATTAAGCAGTAATGAAGGGATCTGATCCAGGTTAAATTGTCTGGTCAACGAAGGTAACATTGTCGGGTCAACGAAACTACATGTATCTGGTTGGTACTTTTCGTATATTGCAACAGTTCATTTTTGTACGACGATTGTCATTGATGAGGATACTAGTCTACTCATCAATTGGTGACTGGACTGGTTGGCGGCCAATTATTATCCTTATGTAGATCGAAAAAATATCTTTGTTAACTCTTTCACAAACGACAAACCATACTGTCCCATTTTGAGAGACATTTCACAGGACACAGGATTGATCTTTAAAGTAGAAAATTTACTTTCACTGTGTAAAATATTGAGAGGAAAGGAAAAATTACTGATTATCAGCAAATTATTCTTTTCTCTTTAAGTTTTTCCAACTTGTTTTCTACATATAATCTTACAGCTGTCTGACCAAGCGTTTTTACGAACCTGTTAGAGAACAGCATGGATCTTGATCAGACTGCGCGTATTCGCAGTTTGATCTGAATCCATGTTGGTCTCACATGCCATAAATGGCATTTCGCAAGATCCCAACAACTTTAAGTACAGTACAAGGTTTGCATTTCGACCACAGTCCGCATATAATTTCATGCTGTAATGTAAATAAACCATTGTGTTTTAGTTACAAGTCATAAGTGTTCGACATCCTTTTCAGGCCTCTCTTGAGCAGTTTCCGGTAAGTTCTTCCTGTTATATCTCAAATATGTACATGAAGGAGAAGTAGTCATGGAGGGGTGTTCTAAATGTTAAAAAACGTCTGTTATTTTGATCATAATCTTCAAATGTATGTTTGTTTGGTTTTTTTTTTTTTTTTTTTTTTTTTTTTTTTTTTTTTTTTTTTTCCGTTAGATCCATTTGTTTATTTCACACGAATGTAGGCTGTGCCAATTGTTCCTATGATATTTTCGCGCTAGTCAAGTACTCAGTCGGCTGTTAAATGCAGTTGACACTCGTTATTTCAACATCGACAAACTCGAATATTGTGTCGAATAGAAAACCGGTCCTTTTGAAATCAAATTCCAACAGGAAAAATATAAGGGACAAAAACATCACTGCTCGCGCCGTAGGCCTGCTATTTTAATTGAATAGGCTTAGGCTACATAAATCTTACAAAAACGGATCAAACGAAAAATCGGATGTGTCGATACTTCGACGTACCATATAATTTGATATCACCCACGATTTTGACATGCCAAATATCGAAATATCGATTGTATACAACAATCGCACGGCCACCAATCCCTCTCATTCATTGCAAAATGCTATGAGCGAAATCTCAGAAGAGGGACTTCCGGCTATGAAGAAACGGGACCCATTTTGAGTAAGTAAACACACGTTGTTACTTTAAATCGGTAATTTTGCTAGTTATGGGTTGAATCTCAAAAATCGCGGAATGCTATTCGATGGGGTAATGAATGATGTGTTATATTGCCAAAGCCCTTTGTTCTGGCTTACAGAGTAAACTTGCAATTACTTTCGAAGTGAGTGCACACACTTATGTTTACAAACCAAACGACACATAAACGACTCCTATGGCGTTATCATATGCATTTTTCGAATGTGACATGTTCAGTTTACTATTTTATGGTCTCTTTTAGTATTCCGCACGTACGATTTTGAAAACCTTTGTTTATTTATGAGAAAAACAAGTAGGCAATGAAGAAGAGCAGTAAGCTATGAAGAAGCGAGAGTAGCTATGAATAAGAGGGAGCAAGCTATGAAGAAGCGCGGACTTCATAATTCTTTCTTGGCACTCACATATTCTGAATGGTTATGCGTTTAGGAAGAATTGAAGACAGAAATTCCAATATTTTTTACAAATTTCCATTTGAAAAATCAAATTCTAGACGATAGAACGATATTTATTGTTATGCAGCTTAAACAATGCTGACCGGTAACTTACAGGCGCCTAGGACTGGAAACATTTTTAATGGGGGAGGGGGGCTAAAGCCCCTGTTCTGGCTATTGTCGGAATTTTGGAGGAACTGAATTGGATTTCCCCAAAGATTTTCAGTGCAAAATGATGACAATTCAGCATTTTGGGCAGACCTTTTTGGGGGTGGGGTCTTAGCCCCTCCATGCCCCCACTTGTTACTACGGGCCTGACTTATCATCACGTGGAAATGCATTTCTAGAACATACATGAGAATTGTTACTAAAAATAGTAACAAATCGACATTATCAAAACGAGGCTCACAAAACATGCGGAGAAAACAATGACGTCGCACGTGCAGTCAATCAATATATAGCGATAAAGCGCACGTGCATTCAATATACAGTAATAAAGCGAAGTTTTAAGTGGAACAAAAATGATAAAATTGAATGAATTCGTTAATAGCCGGTAAGATGGTTATTTTATTGGATTTACGATCAACCGTTTCCCGTTTAAAAATTTCGACTTTTGCCTCTAAGGACGACTTCCGGAGGCTGTCGCGTGTGTGTGTGTGTGTGTGGGGGGGGGGGGGAGTCTTAGAGGAAATAACCTAATTCTGACCAACTTTCAGATTGATCGGACAAAAATGTGGCCTCTAGAGTGCATACAAGAAAAAAAATAACCGACGGACGCATGACGGACACAACGCTATGACAAAAGCTCGAATGGTCGCTAAAAACATGTAAATAAGACCTGTTTGCATTCAAAATACATGCAATGTATCTTGCGTAGGCTTATAATTATTAAAATGTTAGGGTTCTTATACGGTTTGCCAAGTTTTACCTAAATAGTTTACAATGACATTGGCGTCCGCATGTGCAGGCCTATGTTATTTACATAATTATATCATCATTCCAAATATAACCACATTCACTGTGTTGTAAGTTGTACGTTAGGTTTGTGCAGTCATTCAAAGATGGCGACAACAATACAGCATGAGAGGTAGGTGTCATAGTTTTTCATTGATAAATTTCTTAAACGGTCGTATCTTGCCTTGATACTGATATCATTATACAGGGGAAATGTATACCTATCAACGGTTCTATATATCAAAGTACCAGTGTTGTCATATCGTACTCAGTCGTTGTGCAAAGACAGCCCAACACGGAAAACTTTTTTCGAAGCGAGAAAGTTGTCCTTTTAAGGATGATTACATAGTAATCAGCGAACTAGGGAACAAACTATTGCTCTAACTTGGATGTTTTTAACATGCTCTTTTCTATGGTTACTGTTATTGTACACAAAAATGACTAGAATGCCCACAAACACCGTGTTTATTAAATGGCCAGACAACGGTGTAGTCACAGTGAAAATATGCAGATACAACGGTGCAGTTTCTGTGTTATCTGTACGGTGTGGTTATATTTTCATAACAACGGTGTAGACATTATGCAATTGTGAACGGTGTAGACTTGAAGTAATACAGAACTTATCATTTCTGGAATGATAATATTGTTATGTTTAATGATAACGTTTTCACGGCTGGGAATCATGTTTTACAATTACTACCGAAATTCTTCAACAATTATGCTAATATGTGACTGACTTGTAAATGCTTTGCAGCAAAGAAGGTGACAATATGTCTACAAAATATTCTTTAATCAAAATATACTTTAATCAGAATAGAGAAAGAATCTAGTTTCCTTGATATTTGTCAAAGCAATTCCGTAAGGGTCAAATAGTAGAAATTACCAAGAATCTGCCGGCGTCTGTTTTATTTTTTTCTTTTATTTTCAGTTCCATGCTGTTCACTTATTACTACTGTCATTTCGAAGGGAGTTTCGAAAAGGTTGTGAAGCATTCGGAGAAGGACCATTCCATGCATGAGTCCTGAACATAAAAATGACGAAGTTCAACACCCCATAAAGTCGTTCAAAAAGCTCCGACCTTAATTCCTGATATTTCCATTGGACGTGCTAAACAGATGAAACGGATAGGGTCTCTTCTCTTTCCCCACGAGAACATGAAAACAATGGCTGAAATGAACAGTTTGTTCCCAGATGTGATTAAGTCATTGAGAAGCGTTGATCAACTTGGTATTTGTTTATCTTGGTCAATGAAGGTCGGCTCTCGATGGAAAACATTGCATTTCATTTATTTAAGGATGTGTGTAAGTTACACTGTCTTGGGAGTACTTCAATGCGTTTTACTCCAATAGTCAAACGGTCTTGGCGAATAGAATATTGTCTTTTTCATTACAAATGGTTACATTTTATGAGTGGGCCCAAAAATTCTTGGTCAGAAAATTGTCAGTCCTGAAGAAGAAGTTCATTACGTATGAAAATTCCAAAATGAATTTTGCAGTTCCAGAATTCTATTTTCAAGACTTATTTACTTAAGTTGAACAAGACGAAAAAAAGGCCCAAATGTTATGAAACAAATTTATAATTTATGTTTTGTTATTCATAATTTATGTTTTGTTGATTGAATCCTTTATTTTGGGTAAAATCAGACTTTTCAATGAGGGGTCAATTTGAAAACAAGATACATTTCGATCAATAATTATCATACTCCATGAGTTGAAATCATTTCATTAATTACAAGAATTGATTGTAATAACCAATTAAAACAGTTACAAAGAAAAATTCAAAGCCAGAGCCGAAATTTCGAATCTACAAATCAAATGAACGGATGAACAAGAAATTTGCCGTTGCGCTTAACATGGCTTCAAAATGACGGTTATCGTATGTCTTGTTTGATATTTTGTGATGGTATTCCTTGTGATTATCATTTCCGTCAGATGTTTATTCAATCACAAATAACAAAACATGTCTTCCGAAAATTAAATCAAACATACATTGAACTGTTTAAGGCTTAGGTGAATGAAGAAAAGAGAAAACATATTTCCTTAACTTTTGGTTTCGTTTACTTTGAGGATGGCGGCGTTTTCATCAAGGGAGAGATCTGAGTTTTCTAAGACCAAAGTATTTGAGGGAGATAAAACAGATGTGCAGATGAAACAGATGTGCAGATGATCTGCTATCTGTTAGAGCTAGTTCGCCCTATACAACATACCAAGTCTACACCGTTCACAATTTGTTGTGAAAATAATAACTACACCGTACAGATAACACAGAAACTGCACCGTTGTGTCTGCATATTTTCACTGTGACTACACCGTTGTTTGGCCATTTAGTAAACACAGCGTTTGTGGTCATTCTAGACATTTGTGTGTAAAATAACGGTAACCATTGAAAAGAGCATGTTAAAAACATCCAAGTTAGAGCAATAGTTTGTTCCCTAGTTCGCTGTTTACTATGTAATCATCCTGAAAAGACTAACTTTCTCGCTTCGAAAAAAGTTTTCCGTGTTGGGCTGTCTTTGCACAGCGACTGAGTACGATATGACAACACTGGTACTTGGCTATATAGCACCGTGAATAGGTATACATTTCTCCTGTACAATGATATCAGTATCAAGACAAGATACGGCCATTTAAGGAAATTATCGACGAAAAACTAAGACACCTACCTCTAACGATTTTCCACCGACGCCATCTTTGATTGACCACTCAAAACTTCCGTACAAACTACACAAATCTAACGTACAACTTACAACACAGTGACATTGTATACTGAAAAGTCTTGAAGTAGGCTAATTTGGAAATTAGATTGATCTTACAATCCCAAATGTGAAATAGTATTAACAATAAATTCGTATCACTTTCCGAGCGAAAATTATAGCGAAGAGGCAAAATTAACTCAAAACCCGACGCTTTGAATATCCGAGCTCTTATTCATAGCGTATTATATCTTCTTCATATCTAGTCCCCTTTATTCATAGCTGATCTCTCTTCTTCATAGCGTATTACTTTTTTAGCTTTTTCTCTCTATCTGAAAATCAGTCATTGGATTTTAATGGATATATATATAAGATAAAGCATTCGAAGCTTATGGGACCTGTATAGAAGGGAATTATAGTAGTATTTAAACCATAATTTTTCGATCAATTTTGACATGTCTTCAAAACACAGCACTGTGATCGCATGACAAAGCAGTTTGAAGCAAACACGGTGAGACCATGCCGAGGAGACATACTCCAAAAGAAGTTTAAATATACTCACCATCGAATAGCATTCCCCGATTTTTGAGAATCAGCCAAAAACTGGCAAAATCACCGATTTAAAGTAACAACGTGTGTTTACATTCACAAAATGGGTCCCGTTTCTTCATAGCCGGAAGTCCCTCTTCTGAGATTTCGCTCATAGCATTTTGCAATGAATGAGAGGGATTGGTGGCCGTGAATCGGAAGGTTGCGGAGCTTCCTAGATACAGGTATGAATCACAGCGCCATTTGAACTTGTATCTGGAAATATGGTCCTTATGGGTCAACATGGATTCAGACCAGCATTACACGCAGTCTGATCAAGATCCATGTTTTTCTTTTTTTTTTTTTTTTCTTTTTTTTTTTTTTTTTTTTTTTTTTTTTTTTTTTTTTTTTTTTTTTTTTTTCGAAAATTCTGCATGATCATAGAAACTATAAGGGGTTGGTATTTATCCCGATCTAATAGATTCTACGCACAATCTGGTGTTAAACATGATGGTCTCAAATGCTACATGACCCCTCATACAGGCCCAAGTGCATCTATACTTTGTACAATATCAGTATGAACAACCCTCATTCTTCACTTGAACTTTGTTAAGGGCGCCGAGGTTTCTGATGTTTCATACGAAGTAGAATTGTGACAAAGATGGACGTCTCTAACCGCAAAGTATTTTTGGTGAGCTGAAAATATTCTTGCTTTCTATTTTATTAATTTGACAATATAACACTGTTAATTTGCAACCAAATTTTATTCTTTATTGCTGTCTTCAAGTTTAAAGTTTAGTTTCCTTTATTCAATAACAATGTAAAAGGACAAAGCATATGACTTTGTTTAATTGTAAGATAAATGGTATTCTAATTGTTTCTCCAATTCAATATGGATATGCATTCAGTTTAATAATAGTATTTGATTATCTTTTTACTACTCCGAAACGATAATAAATTACACAATATTCCATTTAAATGAACAATGTACAATGAACAATTTTATTTCCATAATTTAGGCCACCGGCCCATAATATACAAACATTCATTATATACAAATACATGTAAGTGACGTATACCAAGTAAGGTTAGACAGTAATTGTTGTAAAAGAGAAAAATAATATAGAATAATATAGAATAATTATATTAATTTTAACATTTTCTTATTATACAAAATGTTAAATGAAATTCATTTTAGACTGATCCAGAGAGGAACAAGAACGTTGTATTAATATGAAGGTTCTTCAGCGTTTCTTCTAAATATAATAACATTTAATTAACCATTTTCATATGTTTTAAAGCTTAATATGTAGAAGGCAGAACAAATATTGACACAAAATCCAGATTTTCGGCATTTTCTTATTACCCTGTTCAGCCTTTCTAAACTAACATCATACAGACGGAACCATACCTTTGTTCAAGAACTGCTTGATGTTCATTCACATTTCTTTGAGGCTTTTCAAGTGAAAGTATATGTAAAGTAGATAAACGATGCCGCAATTTTTCAGCTTTTGTTGAATAAGGAAACATGATAAACCCTTCCCACTAAATGACGCATTATGACGCCTCACAAGACCAATGCTTTGGAAAACGTTGCGGAAAATGAAAAAAAAATGCTGTGACAAACAATTTCTCCATTTCCCATAATGTTTCCTATCCAGAAAGACAAAAAATGTGGAATTCCAAGCACTTGAAAATTGCCATGTGCATCATCTTATGTTTTTGGATAAGTATAAAATTTTGTCATCTGTAAATGGGTTAATTTTGATTCATATGTCTCTTTTTAGTAGCCTACATAGTTGATGGAGTCAATGACTTTATTGACAAAGAACATGTGATGAAATTGGGTTTCTAAATTAGAATTGAGCGCGGATTTGGAAAAACTTCCCTTATAGCATTTGAGACTTTCATGTTTCAATGTCAACCTATGCAAATGTACAGGCTGATCAGGACCCATGAAACACTCTTATAATTGCTACAAGTCAAGGGCAATCTATTAGAGAACAACATGGTTCTTGATCAGACTGCGTGTATACGCAGGCTGATCTGGAACCATATTGGGCTCAAAAGCCTTAAGGGACACTTTTCCATATACTGGCTCAATCATATTTTAATCCGATGGATTTGTGTATATCAAAGTACATGTATGTTGTATTGTTATAAGTGGATTCCTTTGAATTTCGATAAATGTACTCTTGAAACAAACAGACATACGAAGGATAGATAAATTTTACGAAATTGTACATTGCTATTTTGTATCGAGGAAAGACATTGGCCACAATGTCTTCATCATCAAGATATGGTTATGCGTAATAAGAGAAGTTTACTGTCAATGCAGTAACAGAGGCCTACATGTACAAATATTAGATACTTAAAGTTCTTTTAAAAATTCTTATAAAGGGATTGTCCTATAGACTATGATTCAAATATGTCAAGATGTATTGTCCTTAACATTTAGGTATGTTTTGTAGTCTATTTTCTGTACTCATGATAATCATGGGATAGTGATAACAAACCACTCATACTTATCGTCGCTTTTCAACGAAAACCTCGTAACTGCAGCTTATCTTAAGCTGCAATTACGATGTTTTTGTTGAAAAGCTGCGTTATAGCGCACGATAAATGACCTGGCAGAGCACCCCAGCCTATTGGCTAGGGCTGCTCTGCCAGGTCGATTATCGTGAGCTATACACTCATCTGATTTCTTTCCAGGACATAAACAGACAAAAGCCGAGAGGTAGAAAATGGCGGAAAGAGCGTATGGCCGGTAAAGAGATCGGGAATTACGTTATAAAAGAGCGCATCAATAAGGGCGGGACATCGTTCATCTACCAGGCCGAGACCAGCACAGAGAGAGCCGTCTGTAAAATAGCGGACGGAAAATACTGCGAGGTTTTAATGAAGGAGTTTGAGTATCTTCGTACGCTTGACCACGACAATATCGTGAAGGCGTACGATTGTATCTCGTGTAACAAGATCGTTGCCATGCCGATGGAACTGGTACCCGGTGGTGACTTACATGACTTTATTGTAAAACACTGGCCAGTACAGCCGGAAACCAGAAAACAATATTCAAAACAAATCTTATCAGCTGTGGAGTTCATGCATGCTAGAGAAATAGCTCACTGTGACTTAAAACTTGAGAACATTTTGATCAGTTCGTACGGAGACATTAAGATTATTGACTTTGGATCCGCGCTGAAAGTATCAGAAGCCACGGTACAAGATTTTGCCTACATAGCGACGACGCCGGAGTACCTTCCGCCGGAAATCATCTGCGCAAGCGTGAACAGCGATTATGACATCCGGGCAATCGACGAATGGAGCGTAGGAATCGTGCTGTTTATTCTACTGACGGGAAGATTTCCTTTTGGAGAAGTCGACCTCAACAATATCGCGAAATATATCAAAAAGATGCGGTCATGCAAATCGTTTGAACTCAGACATAAAGAGGAAAGTTTGATATATTTTGAGAGGGAATATTTAGACATGGTGCGCGGATTGTTGAATTTCAGTGACGAACTGCGATTGCCGGTCGCTAAAGTCTTAGGCATGCCATATTTCAAAACTCTTGCTGCCTCGTTCAATGACCTTGACCTTGGACTGGATGACATTGATGATGAAATAGACAAGGAATTTGGAGATATTTTTGCTGATCTTTGAAATGTATCAAAATGTTTATCTTAATTTATTGTCCATTTCATAGCTGTGATCATAGCCCATGACATGACAATAAGGACGATCGTGCTCCAAATAAAATTTATGGGCTATAATCGTACTGGGAAATTGTTCGACATAGAATCCACCTAAAACTGGTGCTATTTCTTTCTTCTTTTTCATTAAGTGCTAAAGATATTCCTCTCATTATTAGGCCCTAGATACCAAACACTTCGCGCAACTTTATCCGTTGCAAAGGAAATTGACGCGATTATCCGGATATTTAAAATCCAGATATCATCGTTGATATCCGTCGTCAAGAAAAACGCCGAAGATCGAGTCGAAAGTTTACGACGGGTTTGGAATTACGATGTTTGATGGAATACGTTTCAAGTGTGTTTCAAAAAAATTCATCATAGGTCTGACAAAATATATGCCATAAACAATAATATTGTCATTGTCGTTTTTAAGTTATTGTTTATATTGTCACTGAATATGTAGGCATATAGTTCGATCACGATATTATAGCACATGTTTATAAGATTTACCCATGTAAGCAAAGCAATATCGAAATATCGACCTACAAGCTACTATACTTTTGTATGCGATGGTGAGACACCTCCAAAATTCGAACCAAAACATGCAAAATTAAAATTGAAAAATGGTAACGATTTTCCCTTTTTTACGTACATAATCATGTTAAAGGGACATTTCATTCCAATTTCATTTTTTAAAGTATGTCTTGATGCCAAGATTGGTTATTCTAATGAGTATAAATACTATTAGTTTTTTTAAGTGGTTGCCAATAAGCGAGAAACACACATTTAAAGTTGAGACATAATCAATAAATTGCATATGAATTTGAACTGTTGTCCACAACAATTTGTTAAATTTTAACACAAAAATATAAATTTCTCGTAAACGGCGCAATATTTTGGCTTGAAATTTTCAGAATTTTCATAAGGAAATATGCTCTTTCAGATAAAAATAAAAGTGAAAGGATGGGTTGCAATAAGGGTTCAAAAAAATAGATTTTCTTTAAATTCTGTGAATTGATAGGGTTACATAATATCTTTAATTTGTATGTGTAAAAATTCTGATGAGGGCTTATTTTTGGAGATAATGGCTTACAAAGTGGGTGGGGTAAATTGACACGAGAAGCAATTTCTTACTTTAAAGTTAAATAACTTTTTCTGTATGGATCAGATCGAAGTGAAATTTTGCACGTACTTTCAATGTACTAAGGACAGAATATTTTCGGAATAATTAATCATGTATATCAGTCTGTTGATTTTCTGTATTCGTCCTTCTGTCGATCTCAGATTTTGCTTATTTTTGATGCACTAACTTTACGAAACTATCTCTACAAACTTGATTTATGTATGAATTGACATGATATTTTGTAAACATGATCCTTTATGATGTAGCTAGATATGTGTAAACTTTGGGTCAAATCCATTGCATAGAACCAAAGTTATTTGACCTTGACCTTCAAAGGTAACTCTAAAAAGTCACTTTTTATATTTTTCAGCTATATCTTGATATAAAAATGGTCTTATAAAGTATATTTCAATAAATAAAGTCACAGGTATAATATTCTTACTGTATTAATAAGTTTGTTCAATGTAAATTTTAAAGTAGAACTTGACCTTGATATACAGAACAATAATGACTTTTGAAAAGGAAATTGTCCACTTGCCCTTTACAAATCCTTGTTATTATGTGCAAAAAGTCAGCATCAATCGTGAATTTTCCACTGAACTAAGTAATTTCAACGAGGATATAATGAAAATAACTTTATTTGCTAAAAATTCACTTCATATACCAATTTTCATGATAAATTTTCACTCAAAATCTTAAAATTTAATATTTTAGAATAACCTTTGAAGGTCAAGGTCAAATAACTTTGGTTCTATGCAATGAATTTAACTGAAAGTTTACACATATCTAGCTACATTATAAAGAATCATGTTCACAAAATATCATGTCAATTCATACAAAAATCAAGTTTGTAGAGATAGTTTCGTAAAGTTAGTGCATCAAAAATAAGCAAAATCTGAGATAGACAGAAGGACGAATACAGAAAATCAACAAACTGATATACATGATTAATTATTCCGAAAATATTCTGTCCTTAGTACATTGAAAGTACGTGCAAAATTTCACTTCGATCTGATCCATACAGAAAAAGTTATTTAACTTTAAAGTAAAAAAATGCTTCTCGTGTCAATTTACCCCACCCACTTTGTTAGCCATTATCTCCAAAAATAAGCCCTCATCAGAATTTTTACACATACAAATTAACGATATTATGTATCCCTATCAATTCACAGAATTTAAAGAAAATCTATTTTTTGAACCCTTATTGCAACCCATCCTTTATCACAAAAAAAATCTGAAATGTCACTTTAAAGTGACATTTCACAATTGTTTTACATAAATCTTACTTTCATTCTATCTGAAAGAGCATGTTTTCTTATGAAAATTCTGAAAATTTAAAGCCAAAATATTGATTCGTTTATGAGAAATATAGATTTTTGTGCTAAAATTAAACAAATTGTTGTGGACAACAGTTCAGATTTATATAGAATTTGTCATTTTTGTCTCAACTTTAAAGGCATATTTTTCACTTATAAATAACGACTTCGAAAAACTGATAGCATTTCTACGCATCAGAATAAACAATCTTTGCATCAAGACATACTTTTAAAAAACGAAATTAATGTGAAATGTCACTTTAAATTTGTAAACATGTGTCATGATATCATGACTTGACTATACATGTAAGATTAGGTAATCATTAACCCTTTCCCGAACGACAAAATTTTAGGGTGACCCACTTCAAAAACTGTCACAAATGACAAAATAGATGTTATTAAAGATAGGATTTGTGTAAAATACGGCACGGAAAATATTGAGACAAAAGGAGAAACTGCTGGTTATCAGCAGTTTCTTCTTTTGTTTCAATGTTTCCCAAGCCTTTTCTATCAGGGACATCAAAACTAGGTCTTGTTTGGGAAACGGTTAATGTAGTGCTTTATTTTGCATTCAAATACATATTTTGATACTCGTCCTGGAATGTATGGACCTTTTACTTGGAATTCTCGAGGAATACCAGCGCAATTAAAAAGAGGAGCAATCGGTTTAGAAAATTTTAAAGGGTGGTCGTCATACCATATCTTTTTGATACTCTGTGATTAGAATCGGGAGAAGCCGATTCTATTTTTGTACTGACAGTATATGAGTTTGAATCCCAAATAACACAATTGTTTATAAGACTTTATCTTTTCTAAGTTTTGTTATGAAAACTTTGAACGAATTCTGCCTTAGTCTGTGATTACTTATCGAGTTGATCTGAATAGTTGTTATACATCCTGTGATCTGATACGAGTACGGGAGGAACTAAGAAAGGGAAAAATATCTTATGTGTCATTTGCCCTAGCGAACAGTTTTCCTGTTGAGCATGCATTGAACATTATTTTGAGAAAATATAATATAATTATGGTTGAGAGGTGGGAGAATGAGTAGAGTGGGAGATGGATAGAAATAGAGATATTGAAAGATAAGCCCATAGAGAAATAGAGAGAAAAACCCAGGAGAAAGGGGAAGAAAAGGCCAAGGAGAGGAAGGGAAGGAGAGAGACAGATAGAGAGGGTTTATAGGCTACTTTACCATATAGTAGTTGTTATTGCATATTATCTTGTACAGTTGTCAAGGATCTAATTCAAGAGCTGGGATCAGGAAAAGGGTATCTCATGGCATTTGAGAACAGCATGGGTCCAGATCAGCCTGTGCATACGAACAGTCTGATCAAGACCCTTGATGTTCTCTAATAGCATTTTCATGACCATTAGAAGCTTCGGGATAGCAGCATCACTGTCAGTAGATTGTCTTTGACAACAGGGTAATCTGGAAACAGGGTAGTCTAAATGCTTTAAGGTCCCATTTTCCAGGTCCCGACTCTTATGTATGAAATGATTTTGTTGATGAATAAACCATCGTTATGTTTATTTTCTGCGTTGTAACTTGCCCTATGACTCCTAGTAAAATGATAAATAGGCGCCAAGAATCTTGGCACAAGATAGATCATCATTTCATAAGTGACTGAAACCGGTCGATTTATTAGAATGGTGATCGAAAATTAGTTTGTGGTGTAACGGAATGTGATCTGCCTCCGTCGGCGGAATAATTAGCCAGTTCGATATTTTGTCGCTTTCAACAAAAATCTCGTAACTAGAGCTTTAATCAAACTGTAGTTACAAGTTTGTTTTTTTTTTTTTTTTTTTTTTTTTTTTTTTTTTTTTTTTTTAAGGCTTTTCAACGGAAACATCGTAAATATAGCTTGAAACAAGCTGTATTTACGAAGTTTTTGTTGAAAAGCAGCGATTTGTTTTCCTACTAAAAACTTCTACCATTTAGATGACTTTAATACAGTTGTCTACAACACCTTTGAATTTTGCAAACGATATAATTGTGTTACAGATCTATATAAAAGCTTTAAATCTTTCCTAAACAACAAAATAATTGGACTGTTCCAATTTGAGACAAAAAATGATGTGAATAAAGAAAATAATACTCTAAAATATAGCGCAGAAAATATGGAGACAAAAGACGAAAATGCGGTTATCAGCATTTTCTTCTTTTTGTCTCAATGTTTTTCTAGGCCTTTTCTTTCAGGGACGTCAAAAACAAGTCTTGTTTGGAAAATCGTTTTTTAAATGTTGCGTCTCTATAGTTATTTTTCTGGTACCCATATTTCGTTATAGCCCATTTGCGTCTTGAATGGGCTGGTATAAAGGGCCACAAAATAAGCCGCACTGTCGAACGATTTACCCGCCATTTGTAGTGAGGCCCGTAGTTCAGTCAATACCTGTAGTCTTATCATTTCTTGGTCCATTCCGGTGTATGATCTGAAATGTAAATGATTTGGGTTTAACCCATTACCACACAGTGACTCTTCTTGACTACCTACAAGATGATGGCTTTGGAAAACATTGTGGAAAATGAAGAAATTGCTTGTGACAAGCAATTTCTTCATTTCCCAAAATATTTTCTAAACAAAAAGACCAAAAAGTTTAAATTTCATTCAATTTAGATAGGCGTCTGCCACTTCTTTGAATTTGGATAATTCTAAAATTTTGTCGTTTGGTAATGGGTTAACGCCTCTTTCAACTGATTTGGTCATAAGGACTGGTATAAAGAGCCACAAAGTAAGCCGTGCTGTCGATCGATTCAGCGGCCATTTGTAGTGAGGCGAGCAGTTCAGTCAACACACTGTAGTCTCAATATTTCCTAAAATGGGAATGATATCGTTTGATTGAGGTTTAAATCCTCTTTCAACTGATTTGGCCATTTTACCATTATGGACAACGGTTTAACCCTTTCCAAAACAAGACCTGGTTTTGAAGCCCCTAATAGAAAAGGCTTGGGAAAACATTGAAACAAAAGAAGAAACTGCCGATAACCAGCAGTTTCTCCTTTTGTCTCAATATTTTCTATGCCATATTTTACAGACATCTTATCTTTAATAACATCCATTTTGTCATTTGTGGCAGTTTTTGAAGTGGATCACCCTAAAATTTTGCCGTTTGGGAAAGGGTTAAACGAACGGGGTACTTACTTGACATACATAACCATTTCGCCCAACGTTTTCACATACACATTTGGTACGGTGGGTTTTGGTGCCTTCGGTTGTATTTCGAATGGTATCATAAAGTGCATGGTAACGTTCGTAAAGCCGAACGGTGCGATAGGATTGGCTGGCTGGATCTCGATCAGTATGGGTACTTCTATAGACACATTCTCACCTTTAAAGAATACGTAACTGTTAATGCAAGGGAGACAACAAGTAACAAAAGTACTAAAAACAAGACAATTTATAGCACTTTGTTGCAGGGTGACATATCTAGGCCCGACAAAATGATTTTGGTTGCTAAGCATTTCAAATGGAAGTACATGTAGGAATATGTCAACACGTTTGGCATCGTCGTAGAAATTCTGTAGCTTAGACTGGTTTGACTTTTATTAAAAAGGGACCTACTAGGCTGTCGAAAATGCAAATGGCACAAAAATTACAAAACCAGATATAACGTATGAAATTACCAACCTGAAGGGGTAGATCATTTATGTCCATTGTTAGCACTCATCGAAGTTTATTAAGTATTAAAATCCAAGTCAATGAATAACGTGCGGATTCGCATTTTATTGTCATTGGTTTTTTTTTTTTTTTTTTTTTTTTTTTTTTTTTTTTTTTTTTTTTTGTAACGGTTACACATGCCCAACCTTCAAAAAGCAATTACTTCAGAGGTACGTCATATGTGCTCAGCGAGATTCAACACACCGTAAATAACCAAATAGTTCGGAAGCATAAAAACCTAGCATGGGCCCCTTTAATACAAGACTATAGTTGTGTATGAAACAAATGATTATAATAACATAATAACCACAGTACCAACATTACGATAAACAATTGATTGGCTGTATATTTACTATCGAACGTCTCGAAAACATTATGTTTTTCTATAGACTATCTAGATCTAGTTAGAATGAATGTATTAAAAACAACATATACATGGATACGCTGGTCTAGATCCTTGTTGGTCTCAAATACAAAAAAAAGAAGAAAAAAAAAAACAGTTTCGTCGGATCCTGTCTCTTAAAATTGGTTTTTGGGGTGTTTTGTTGTTGTTGTTTTGTTTTGTTTTTTTTTTTTTTTTTTGTTTTTTTTGAGTGTGTGTGATTAATACACTGCATCTAAATCAATGAAACATTGATGGAAAAAGGCTCGAATAAATATAAACACCAACCTTTCACGTTTCCACCTTGATTGTATTTCAGTAATTCAGTAAACAGTTGGTTCTCTGTAAACTTGCTCTCGAACGGTGTACTTGTGTTGACTGCTACCCACTCTGATTTACGGTATTTTCTGGTCTCGAAGTTCTGATGGGACAAAAAACCAACAACAGTTCTACAAATCGAACATGAATATTTATAAAGACAAAACGAAACAATAAATGATGAGTATCCATTTTTCTCTGTAAACATTTGAGATAAGATTCAATCCAATATTGTTGATCTTTGAATCATTTAAATCAGCATTGCAAGGCAAATACATGTAGGCCTACGTAAAATTGTGCCTTTTTCGGAAATGATTGATATTTCATTATCCTACTCACAGGATTTGTTTCCAGAACTTTGAACACCGGACACTCATAATCTCCACAGAACGCTGGTCTTGTACCGTTCTTCCAGCCATCGTTGTGCTGTGGTTCGGCTTGTATGTAAGATACCAGGCTAGTTGTGGAAAGAAGTAGCAAATACTCGTACATTCTGGAAAAAAAAAACAATATGACGTGGGCGGATTTTGTGCAGTGGTAACGCACTGGTTTGGTACCTCGCCACTCAAGTCTTTCGAATGAGACTTCAAACAAAGGTTCCTCCCTCGTATGATCTTAGCTGTTTAGTAGGGCGTAAAACTCTTTGAGCCGGGATCTGGAAAAACGTCGCTTATAGCATTTTTAGTAAAATTGAGTTTGCAGATCATCGTGTTGTCAAATGCAGTCCAATATGTATCCATGCTGCTCTCTGTAAGTTACTACGGGTCACGAAGAGGCTATTAGAGAACAACATGGATCCTGATCAGACTGTGCGTATGCACATGCTGATCTGGATCTATGTTGGGCTCAAAAGCCTTAAGGGACGTTTTTCCAGATCCTGGCTCATTTTCAATCCAATCGAAACGGTTTTTACAAATGCATAAAAAAGCAATCAAGCTGTAGTTGCGATGTTTTGAATTTACACCGACGAATTACTATTGCCTATCCGAAATTACGTTACTGTTTACTTGATAAGATTTATCCCTATTTGTAATCAGTCCTAAATATTGCTTTTAAATCGAAATATTCTGTGCAGCGATCTGATTGAACCCGGGTCACTCGTTAGAATAAGACAAAAAAATCAAAGTTCCAAATCGCAAACGACACTTCCCCATTTGAAAGCCGGTGCACACAACAGATAAGGCGTGATAAAGAGTAGAATTTGGTGTACAACTTTGTGAAGAGAATATTGAGCCAAAAGTAGAAAATGCTGATTATCAGCATTTTCTCCTTTTGGTGCTATTTTTCCTTTAGTCTAATCTAATTATGGTCGACATTTAAAACTGGGTCTTATTTTAGAAAAGGGGTACATAAGAGCTAAATTACCATCATTAATATGCAAACAAAAGTAGACATACGTTTTTGTCACATTGATCCCTGTTTGTCACTAAGTTCAAATAATATAAGTCTTAAAAAGATAAGAAATTATTCATATATATGAGTGCAAAACTAATTTAAGGACATTTAAATGTATATGTACTTAGGCTATAATGCCTCATGCCATCATTTGGTTACTGGTTTTGGTAGACAAAATTATGTTTTATTCGACATTTCGACCTTTTTGGCCCACATTCTCCCTATGTGGGTTGCCCGTAAATTTTGATTACACTAGGCTATTAGATACTCTTTGCTATGTAGACTTAAGTTGGAGAGTGCTGGATAGTGTGTACATGGTACCAAGCACGTGTTCTCGTACTCTACTACATCTTTGAATTTGATAAAACTGAAATTAGCATACATGTATATGGCATATATAGAAATTCAGTCAAAATTGTGTAATAGGAAAACGACGCCCCCCCCCTTTTTGTTAACTCGGACCCATCTGATAGAAATCCTGTATCCGCATGCAGTATGGTCTACATGTAGACATAATATGCTTCTGTTAGTATAGTGGTTATGACTTTTTGTCGATTTATTTAGAAAGAAGGAACTGTTTCCGTGGTCTTTTAAAGTCAATTTTCTTGAAGTTTCTAGCCTATATCGTAAATACCTGACTTCATTTTTTTGGAAATATGATTGGAAATAAAGTCAGCGTGTTGAATTGTAGGCAACCAAAGAGAAATGTAAAATGTATAACCAATCGAAATTCATTAGATCTCGTCTTCAAAAGGTCATTCACACAGGGTCGTTAACTGGTTCAATAACTATCACCGTATAACAACGTACACCGGATGTTGCGATTGTTGAAGCGAAGCGAAAGTTGACACGGAACATTACACGGTATGTTTTTCTTCTATTGATTTGCATATATTATCATAGTAGGCTTGTTACATAGAAATATCATCGTTCATACAACGATCTTGATCACTAACTATATGGCAGATTTGGGAAACGCTTGTGTTTGATATAATCGATAAAAAACATCTGCTCAATCACTGAAATTTTTCATAACAATTGCCGACTGTCTCGAATCTTGTCTTTTAAAAGTTATACTGTTAGATTTGACCAAAATTTCGCATCACCAAACATTCTTTATTGTCCAATGTCCTTGAAGACGAAGTGTCACATTGTATTTGCACTTGGAATGTTAAATATGACGGAAAAACAAAAGTTGCCGGTGTACAGTCGATAGCAGTTTGTTATTATGCCGGTGTACATCCTATAGCTTAACAGTGTACAGGCTATAGGTGTGATGAATATGCCGTTTCTGGCGAAAAAATGCCCCTTTGTTGAAATTCAAGTATATATGAATGTGTATGTGGCATTGTTAGATATTGCCATTGTTCAGATTTAGCCCTTTTCCAAATAAGAGATGGTTTTAAAGTCCGAAGTAGAAGCATTTTGGGTAAATATTGAGAGAAAAGACGATTTTTGCTGAAAATCAGCATTTACTTCTTTTCCCTCATGATTGTTTCATCATGTGTAATTACATTCGGATTGGGTCAGTCTGGAATTTAGCCGTTTGGGTTGGGCTTAAATACACGCGACATATACTGACACACAAAATAAAGTGTGCATATGGTTACAGCGAAAAATCGTACTTTTATTTAAACAAACTGATATCGTATGTGGTATCAAAATGTGAAAGAAGTATTGATTGTTTGATTGTTTACATTTGACTGAAAGGATGGGTTGCAACAAGGGGTCAAAAATAGATTTTCTTTAAATTATGTGGATTGATAGGGTTACATAATACGTAATATCTTTAATTTGTATATGTAAAAAATCCTCTTTCGGCTTATTTTCCGACATATGGTTAAATAAAGTGGTTGGAGTAAGATGGACTGAAACACAGTAGGGGTCATTCTAAGTCGCTTATCTTTCTTATTTTTAGCCCAAGATGCGTGAAAATTTGTATGCGTGTCTTGTGATATATGCGTTAAACATTTATGGGCTTACATTTGATATTCCATGTATATCTTTTCCGTAATACTCATTCTTCTTTCTTTCGCAAAATTTCGCTATTTTTTAACGACCAACTTCACCAAACTATCTCCACGCGTTTTATTTGAAACACGATTTTTATGAAACTTTACAGACGGTAACGGTAAACCCAGTCTATTTTTAGAACAAAATCTAATGCTATTCTCCATTTAAACCGCTTGTAAGAGTTTATTCCCGCTTGCAGACGTATACGTTTTGTCCTTTTTCATTTATTTTTCGCAATTGTAGTACTTTTTCTAAGCGGAATCTTGTTTATCCGTAGCGCTAATTTAAATACAGGCAATGTTAAAGATATGTCATAGTAATTTAAAGTGTGCTGCACACTACAGGCCCGTAGGAACAGGGGGCTAGGGGGGGAGGGGGCTAAGCCCCCCCCCCCCCCCCCCCCAAAAAAAAGTTGGCCAAAAATGCCGATTTTTCTTAATTTTACACTGGAAATTTTGGGAAAATACAAATTAGCCCCCAATATCCAGGACAAGGGCTTTAGCCCCCCAATATGAAATTGCTTCCTACGGGCCTGCACTACACGTGCGTCCTACCCAAGTAAGGCCGAATCTATGTAACTTTCTCAGTGTGAGAAGTTATACAGGTAGTGCCTTCATTTGAACTTTTCATTGAGCAGCTTTCTCCCTTTCCTACACTCTTTCTTTCGTCCCCGTCCAATTCTATTTAATTATGCTCCCTTTCGAAGAAAATGGGGGTATATTGTTTTGCAAGTGCCGGTCGATCGGTCGGTCGGTCGGTAGGTTAGTGGGTCGGTCGGTCTGTAGACAAAACCTTGCGGAATCCGGAGCATAACTCGAAAAGTATGTAAGGTATTACACATTTCATTTCACATGGCACAGTTTTAGCATCTATTAACATAAATTACATGCATGGGTTTCATCAAGATAACAGTTCAGTAATATTTGCTTGTATATCTGTTTTATCTGTGTACTATGATACAAATATGTTTTAAAGAATGTTACGCTATATGTGAAATATGAACAATTTTTGCATAAATGTCAGTGTCAAGTCAAATGAAAACATTAATATAATCACGAAATAGATAGATAGATAGATCTCACGATGGAGAGATGCAGTACACAAGAACCGTTACTCTGTCGATCATATTTTTGGAATTATTGCCCTTTGTTGATTTTCAAACTTAGTTCTTGTCCGGCGCATAGCTCTAAAAGTATGTAAGGTATAATCATGGAACTTTATAGGTAGACAGGTCTGATTATGGAGAGGTGCAATGCTCAAGAACTGTTACTCTGCCGATCAAAATTTGAGTTATTGCCCTTTGTTGATTTTCAGACTTGATTCTTGTTCGGCGATAACTCAAAAAGTATGTAAGGTACAATCATGAAACTTCATAGGTGGATAAATCTCATTATGGACAGGTGCAGTGCATTAGAACCGTAACTCTGAAGATCAATTTTTGGAGTAATTGCCCTTTGTTGATTTTCAAACTTCATTCCTAAGAAATTTTAAACGTGGCCTATATCTTATGCCCTATTACATATACAGCCTTGATATTTCAAACATGGAGGCTTCCTACCAAGGCCTTTCACATTTGACCATTACCTCGTGACATTGACTTCGGAGTTTGACCTACTTTTAAAAAAGCTTTAACATGGCCTCTATCTCATGTCCTTTAACACATACAGCATTGATATTTCACACATGGGCACCTCCTAGCAAAACCTTTCACATTTGACCATGACTTTGGACCGTGTGACCTTAACCTTGGAGTTTGACCTTCTTTAAAGAAACTTTAACCGGGTCTCTATCTCATGTCTTTTTACACATACAGCCTTGATTTCTTCCTCTTTCTAATTTAAAATCCTCCGATGTTCCCTGCAAAGATCAGGGATATAATAACCTTGAAAGTTACATTTTCATCTTATTGTCTTCATGTTTTATAAATTTCATTTCGCTTTCAGGATGATGTTCAAGAAGGTGACCAATTGTATTGGCAAAATTGGCGCACTCCTGTTCGCAGTAAAGACATTTCATTTTGGTAGCCATCTGCAAATAAAATTGAAAAGAAAGGGAATTAGATCTTATACTCGAAAACAGCAACTTTCCTGCATGAAAAGGAAAGGGGTGGAGAATATGGTATTTCTGAATTTCAACTAGAACTTCTCAAAGCGGACAAATACCCCCGACTGGCGCCTTATCACTGAAAAAGTCTTATGTACAGCGGAAACGGAGTTCAATCGTGGCCTTGACCTTTGACCTATGTGACCCAAAAACAAAAGGACACCCACCTACTGGCGTCAAGGGCAATAACTTTATAAAATGTCCAATGTCAAACGGATATTGAGTTAGAGCGCGAAAACGGATTTTAAACAAAATCAAATAGTGACCTTGACCTATGACTTTCACTACCAAAGAATAGGGCACCTCCTTGGACGAAGGGCAACAACTGTGTAAATTTTCATCATTCTAGGTAAAAAAGTGCTTCAGTTAGATCGCGGAAACGGATTTTCAACAAACTATCTTTGTTACCTTGACCTTTGACCTTCATGACCCCAAAACAATAGGGCATCTCCTTGTGGCAAGGGCAATAAATGTGTAAAGTTTCATGGTCGTAGGTCAAACAGTTCTTGAGTTAGAGCAAGGACACGGATCTTAAACAAAGTCCAAATGTGACTTCGACCTTTGACTTTCATGACCCCAAAACAATAGAGCACCTTCTTGGGTCAAGGGCAAGAACTGTGTAAATGTTCACGATCCTAGGTCAAACGGTTTTTTGACTTAGTGCAGTGAAACGGATTTTTAACAAAGTCCAATTGTGAGTTTGACAATTGACCTTAATAACCCCAAAATAATAAGACAACTGTGTAAAGTCTGATGATGTAAGGTCAAACGGGTCAAGAGATAGGGCACGGTAAGAAAAAGTCTAAGGACGAACGGATGGACTGACAGGCAGATAGACATGGTGAAACCAACTTACCCCATCTACTTCGTAGGTGGGGTTATAAAAACGTGTATTTCATAATCAAACTAAAGGTTTTGACGCTCTAAAAGGTTTATCAAATATGATGTCGTATTACTATAGACTGTACACTATGAAATTTTTTTTTGCAATAGGACGTACACCATGGCTCTATAGACGGTACACCGAAGCACTTTGAAGAAGAGGATATTATCGACAATTGCAATTCCAAAAGTAGCTCTGGAGTATTTCAAGTGACTGGCGTTGGTTTGCTAGTCATTCTTTCAGATATTCCATCATATTGTAGATTGAAATTTTACCGATATATTTGTTTTAAAACATGTATTTTGCGACAGACGAAGGGGAATAATCAGTGATTGTGGTCACATTTGGGTTAATTGTACCTCTTGTAGATCTTTGTTAAACATCTGGTGTGAAAATAACAATTCATTAATATCTAAGCTACTACAATGAGAATTGTTTTCAGAGAATTTTAAAGTATTTACATGTAAAAAAACACAGAAATGCTGAC
This sequence comes from Fragum sueziense, assembly GCA_963680895.1. NCBI lineage: Eukaryota > Metazoa > Mollusca > Bivalvia > Cardiida > Cardiidae > Fragum > Fragum sueziense. The sequence continues at coordinate 1,989,137 of OY804598.1, forward strand.
CTTGTAGTGCACCGCGTCAATATTCGCTCGCTTCAACAATCGCAACATCCGGTGTACGTTGTTAGACGGTGACTATGATAGGTTGTGAAATAGCAGTGAGATAGAGGTTTTGAGAACAGGGGGAAAACTTGAACAGTTTTAATAATCAGAGCATGTATGATTTTCTTCTTTTCTCTAAATGTTTACCATGCTATAGTACACAAAATTCTCAGAATTAGTAACGGAGAAGCTGTTGCTTTGGAAAGTGTTCGCACTCTCACAAACGACAAACCACAAATATTGACCCATTGCTCTTCTTTGAAGACCGATGCAGACTACAAAATGAAATTTCATTAGAATACGATTTATGTGCAATAAAGCGAGCAAGATATTGCGACAAAAGAAAAAAATGTTTGTTATCAGCATTTTCTTCTTTTGGGTAAATGTTTTTCCATGGTTTGTTCGTAAAGATATCGTCCAAATTAGGGCTTCTTTTGAAAAGGGGTCGATAGCGTTGTGTTAAAGGAAGGAGTCACTAAAGCTGTTGCATTTCACAGGCATGCCATATTTGATAATTATGAACCCAAGCATTCATAATTCTTCAGGATGTTCAATTTACGTCATCCGACGATATCGTCGCTTTTCATCGAAAACCTCGTATCTGCAGCTTTTTTAAAGCTGCAGATACGAGGTTTTCGTTGAAAAGCAGCGATAAACTTGATTTATACGGCGGGGAATCACCTGATTTTTTTTCATTTATTTTTCAATGATTCTGTCATATATGACCGATTTGAAAGAGAGTTGAAACAGATAATGTGGCAATACACCAGTGATTTCCTGAATGCAAAGACTCTTTTAAATATTAGCAAACTTTTGGTTGGTAGTCAATTACTTTTATCTGCGGTTCTGTTGTTGTTGTTGTTTTTGTTTTAATATACCTTATCCCATCATTCCTTGCGTTTTTGCACATTCACTGCTTCAAACCGATTTTAAATCGGTCGAGTATTAACAAAATTTTTGACGATTTCCTGAGATTAACGGTTCATGTGATTGCATTTACCTGAAATCTGATTTCCAAATTGAAAGAGCTTGAGAAAAACTAGATGCAAAAGAAGAAAATGGTGATGAACAGGATTTTCTCCTTTTGTCTCAATGTTTTCCGTACTATATTACACATAAATTCTGAATTCAATTAATGTGCATTTAGTCGTCTGTAGCAACTTTCGAACTGGAGTAGTCAAAATTATTGCTGTTTGGGAAAGTGCCAATTGCAAATTATCGTCTGCGTCACTATCATTCATTGTTGCAAATGATCTACGCCACCTCACCTAGTTAAGTCGTTTGTTAATAAATTGACCACAGCAGCATGCAACAGCTTTGATTCGCACACATTGTGAGACTTGTCGCATTCTCAAGAGCTCTTTGTGGTTTCCGTAAGCTTGGGTAGGAAGAGAGCGGTAAAAAGCTTCGATACTTTCGCATCAATATTCAATCCACTACGGAACTAGAAAGTCTCGAATGGCTTTAAAGAGTCGCTCCACGGGCCTAAATTTCTTCTGATATCCGATCCAAATATAAAATATTTTCCTTTTTGTTTCGAGAAAATAAATTCTCCCGAACGGAAGTTATAGACCAATTTTAAATGAGCAGCAGACGACAAAACACAATGTACCGGGGGCAAGTCTTTTCAAAAGCAGAAAACGTGTATGTCATGGTAGAGAAAATATTGAGGTAAACGGATAAATACTTATCAGCATTTACTTCTTTTGCCTAAATGTTTTCCCAGAGTATATTCAATCAGGGTCACCGACATAATAGCTTGTTGGTTGGATTGAATGGGGTTTAATGGCGCTTTGAACGGTATTTCAGTCTTATTTTGACGGCTGGTGCACCTAACTAGGGATACGTGTTACTTATATCACCAGTACTACAACTCCATTTTTTCGGGCCTCAGGCAGCTCGTCACCCTTAGGTTCGTGACTTTTTATTTCCAAAAGGGTTAATCATTTCCCAAACACAGAAAGTCCAATACAGACTCGTCCAATTTGAAAGGAGCTGTAGACGATAAAGAAATTCTTATTAAATGTTACAAACGTGTACGGTAATGCAGATCTAGAAAGCCATGAAGGGCTTGAGTCGCTCCACAGGCCTGAATTTCTTGTTATAGCAAATCTGAGTTTTGACGAAGTCCAATCTAAGTTTTTCAAAACTTGTGGTTCTTTGAGCAAAAACAAAGTAATAAACATCAACGTGGTCAAGCGAAAAAGAATATAAATGATTAACTAATATTTCATGGCTGTTAGATTGGTAATATTAAGTTGAAAACTGCAATTTTGTCAACCTCAAGGGCATATAATTCAGGATTTGAGATTCTGATCAAGCTGAAAATCACACTCGGGAAATTTCTTTTGACCACCAACATTCTGTCCAAAATTTGTCTTAATTGATAAATATTTGTGGCGGAAAGAGTAAAGGAAGAACGAAAATGTAGTCAAAAACTGAAATTGTGTCAAATTCAAGGGCACATAACTCTGGGTGTGGGTTTCTGGATCAAGCTGAAAATTAATCACAAGCAACATCTTTTGGTAAACATTTTTCTGTCCAAGATTTGTCTTGATTGGTAAATATTTATGGTTGCTATAGGGAAAACATAGTCGAAAATTGCAATTTTGTCAAATTCAAAGGTACATAACTCAGGATCTGAGAGTTCGATCAAGCTGAAAATAACGCTCAGGCATGATCTAATTGTTACCAACATTATGTCCAAGTTTTTTCTTGATTAGTAGATATTTGTAGACAAAGTCAAAACAAGCTATTTTGACATTCAAGGGCAGATAACTCAGGTTATTCTAATCTAATCCAAATTCTTTGAAGGAATCTGAGAGAGGGTCACCCAAGGATCATTCCTGTGAAGTTTGGTTGAAATCCGTTAAGTATGACGAGTCAAAAAAGAAAGTGTGCACAGAGAATAGAGAGGTTTCGATTCCGAACTTGTACGCCTACTTCTACGTGTACGAGTAATTTTTGTGCGAAACGTCACTATGAGTAATAATGACGTCATCACTTTGTGATTATTTATCACTCTCGCTACACGTCGAAAACTTGTAGAGGCCGGTTTACACATAAGTAAAAACTTGTAGCTTTTTATTCTTAATTGGTACAGTTTCTAGGTGTTTAAATGAATGCATGAGGTAATTCATGCATTTTTTAATGAGAATATACTTGTGAGTGGTATCCTAACAAGAATAGTTTGAAAGTTACAGCGTGTTTAATACAGGTCGTATCAACGACCTTTCCTAACCCAATTTATGCCAGTACATAGAGTCAGTACCGCAAGTATTTACCCACTAACCCTGCATAGGATTTATGCAGTTGACGCCTTTTCAAACTTAGTAGATCTAGATCAAGTTTATTAAACTGAAATTTATAGATCTACTGTCATTTTCAGATAAGTTTCCGAAGGAAATTCTGACCATTTTTAATATTTTTGCTGAAGTTTTTCAATAAGGGTAGATCTGGAATTGGGGGAAAATGCTGGAATTTTCTTCTTTTCCGCTGGTGCTTTCCAAAAACACTTCTAGTTTTGAAACGGGTACAGTTTTTTAACCCTTTTAACCCTTTCCCAAATCACCTGCTACAAGTACACGTACGCGTACAAGCTGGAAATCGAAACCATCCCTAGATAGAAACGTGTACGTGTACGTGTAGTTACAAGTACACGTACACGTACACGTACAAGTTTGAAATCGAAACCTCTCTAATAACTGGAATTTCTATCGTAATTTTGAACATTGATATCATAATATTGGTATCAAATTAAAGATAATTCAATTGCCTATAAGTAGGTGTCTTTAAATTGTGTGAAATGGAGTTTGTCTTGCGTTTTATTAAAATATTTGAGATAGGGGTCAATTTCGAAATTCACAGAACTTGCTGACGAACATGAGGAAATTAAATATTATAATGCAATTTTCTTAGGATTTCTGCACCAATTTCTATTGTGACATGTCTTCAGTGAATGACGGCAAACATCTGTGGTCTCATTGATCGAACATAACGTTTAATTATGCTCCCCGAAAAAATTTCGGGGGAGCATATAGTCGCCACGCTGTCCGTCCGTCCGTCCGTCCGTGTGTCCGTCCGTCCGTCCGTCCGTCCACAGCCATATCTCAGCAACCCTTGGACCAAATTCAATGAAACTTCACATGTGAACTCCCTGGGTCAATACCTAGGGACCTTTTTCTCCGTTTGTAAATTTAAGGCTGCGTCATGGAAAAAGGGGCCTTAGTGTAAAAATTATTTTTTCTTTTATTTCTCTTCATCTAATGGGCAGAATTTAATGAAATTTTGTGCTCATGTAATAAATAGGATGTTCTAGACCATATTCTATAAATAATGTGTGTACAAAAAATCTGTCATGGGAAAAGGGGGCTTAATGTATGATAGTTTTTATTTTGTGACAAACACTTATTCGGGGAGCATAATCCGTCTGTGACGGCTCTTGTTTTATCGTTTAGAATTTTGTTGCGTTCATATTGCAAGACGTATTCCACGTCCTGCAAATTCTTTGACTGGATCCTACATTTTGCGAAACTCAGGCGGTAGAGATTCTCGGCCCCTTCAGCATACCCATAACTATTTTTCACACGTCCCTTGACGATGACGATGTGCCTAATGCAGACGTAACGTACGATTTAGACGTCATGATAATGTGACAAACATATGGCCTCGAATCTCTTATGAGCCGTCTATCAGCCTTCGTCGATTTCAAATGTTGCTTACATATGCTTGCTTTACTGAATCGCCATAAATGGTGCAGGCTTGAAATGTTGACGTAAGGGCGCCAACGTCATGTACCGATCTTGTCTAGTCATTGCTGCATTCGGGATATCAGACTGAAGCCTATCAAAAATGTATCATTTGTTTTGGAAACATGATTGCAAACGCCTAATTTCAGAATGATGACATCTAAACGACAACGACACATTTTACAAAGGTTCAAGAAACTAGCAAACCTAACGTGTTAAGTCTGTTGTGTTTACTAAGACGTAGCATCTTTGGCTATTCAGAATTTTGAAATTTTATGTTTGATTTAGCTTTTATACACTTTGAATACAGATTTTAGATAATAAAGTTTATCATGAAACGGTTGTTTTGATAACCACGTGCAAAACGGTGCTAATAGCGTTTGGGGATATGTCAGACAGTTTAGCCTAATCATCCAAAGTTGCTTCCCATGTCAGTGGACATAAGAAAGTTGATAACTTAACTCCGCGTAGAAGTTTGGTGAAGTTAATTGCAGTGGTTACGTAGATATATAGAGTAGAAGTATGCACACTTTCTTTTTTGACTCAGTATAGTTTTTGAGAAGTAGATTTTTAAAGAAAAAAGTTTACAGGCGGACACACGGACGCACGCACGACGGACACACCGCCATGACAATAGCCCGCTGGCCTGAAAGGCCAGTGGAGCTAAAAATGAGTTTCTTATGGCAGAAAAGTATTGGAGCAAAATGAGAAACGACTCCTCGACTGGTATTACCATTTTCTTTTGTCTTCATATTTTCCCAACACTTTTCTATAACTAGACCTGGTTTTGACATCCCTTATAATATGGGACATCAAACCCAGGTCTGATTTTTTGGAAAAAGTTAATCTTTTTCAAAACAAGACCTTGTTTTGGCATACCTAGAAGAGAGAGTGTGGGGAAACATCAATGAGGAAAAAAAAAAGAAATGGATAATAATCAGCAATTTCTCCTTATCCATCAATATTTTCTGCACTATGACATGCACATCTCACTGCTTTATATATAATTTATTTTGTCGTCTGCAATTATTTTCAACTTCAATTACTTGGACATTAAAAGTTTTGCTGTCGAGGAAAGGGATAAGACCCGATTTTGACGTTCCAGATTTAAAAGGCTTGGGAAAACATTGAGGCTAAAGAAGAAACTGCTGATAACCAGCAGTTTCTCCTTTTGCCTCAGTGTTCTCTTTGTTATACCATACATAAATTTCATCATTGCCAACATCCATTTTGCTGTCTTCAGCAGCCTTTGAATTGGAACACCCCAAAATTCGCCGCTTGGGAAGCGGTAAAACAAACTAGAATACTATGGTAACAGAAATACTACATGTAATAATCATTTTACACTTCAATAACTCATTCATACAAAATTATTCTCCTATTGGAATGACAATAACAAATGCCCTTTTGAGGGTTATAAAATAATCATAACAACATAGGCTTGATACCCAAAATGCCCTCTAACCCTTTCTGAGTCAACTAAAATTAAGACTGTTCCAATTTTTAATCTGTGATTGTTGACTTGTGACAGAATTCTGATTTTGCCTGATACTTACGCGAGCCAGTCCTTAAAAGATGCTACAGAGGACCAACTTGGTGTAAATTCATGAGGAATTTGTGTATATTAAAACTCAGGAAATATTGAGACCAAAGGAGAAAATACTGATTTTCCGATTTTTTTCTTTTGCCTCAATATTTCCCCAAGTTTTCCCAAATTTTGACATGAAAACAAGTCTTGATTGTGAAAGGCTTAATCATTCATTTGGTACTGCATGACCTTTATAGATTAGCATACACTTTCAAATTCAATGATCAATAAACATGGCCACAGGACATTTCTTAAGGATGACAGTCAACCACTTTGTTAACCCAAATATGAATAAATTTCAAATTATATCTAGTATCTTATCACAATAAATGGCTTGTTATTAACTTGAGGTCAATTGTGCAATAATTATGATCTCCAGAATAACAACCTTAATTTCAATTCTATCTTATTTGTTTATTTTATTATTGTGTGGCCTAGAAACAAACTCAAAACAAACATGTTTTGTGAGCAAGCATTACACCACCTACAATGGAACTTGGATCAAGAGTGGCATATAATCAAATTTACAGGTTTTAACCAATCTAGGGCCGAAATAAGTTCACAATTTGTTCTTGAGTACCCGTCGGACAAATGACCCATTTCAATTATCGTTTTAGTCCGTACCTATGAGCCGCTTCCGGCGGCAAACAATGGGTTTATGGGAAACTAACATTGTGTACACAGAGACACGGTTCCAATTTGTTACTAAAAATAGCAACAAATCAGCCGGTTTCTTTATGCAAGATCGAGGCTCTGACCCAATTCCGAACAAAGCATCCCACGTGCAATGGCAATGAGCGGTGATTGGCCATAATTGTCATCAAAGGACAACTTCTGGCGGCTGTTGTGTGTGTGTGTGTGTGTGGGGGGGGGGGGGGGGGGGTCTTAGTGGAAATCAGCTAATTACCTGGGGGCACCCAGATACCAACACAAACGGATATTTCATGAAGTTGGCTCATTCAGATTTTAGTATAGGAGCAATCCACCACCAGAAAAATGCAGACAAGATGACATGCCTGCATGTTTCTATTGGTGGATTTTTTTTCTTAACCAGTCTACCTGTCTAACGTAATAATAGACAAACTATTTTCGTAATTCGTGAGTTCTTGACTGTCTAGATATGTTAAATTGTAAGTACAGATTTAAAGCCAAAATTGATCATAAGACAATAGGTACATGTACAGAGTGTCCCAAAAAAACGGAACCCTATTTCAAAGTCAAATATTTTTAAGCGAAAGCATAGATTCTAATTTTTGAATTTACAGTACTAAAGATACATTATTTTTGCATATGTGTTCTAAATTTCACTTCAAAATATGTATTGGTTCAAAAGTTATATGAAATTTAATAAAGATACTAAAAAACCGTTTTAACACGAAATCGATTTTTGCGTCTTGTTTGTTCGTAAAAGCGCACTGACGGTCAACTGTCGAGTTCTTTACCGTTGTTCATGTTCGTACCAATTTTCTCAAAATTTATTAATATAAAGGTGCCGCAAATGCAAATTGAGTCCGTAAGGTGGTTGTTTGAAATAATTTTAACCCTTTCCCAGACCACAAAAAGTTAGGGTGGACTGGAATGAAAGCTGTTGCTGATGACAAAATTGACGCTGATAAAGACAGAATTTGCGTAAAATACTGCACAGAAAATATAGAGGCAAAAGGAGAAAACGCTGGTGACCATTATTTTCTTCTTTGGTCTAAATACTTTCTCAAGCTAATTCTCTCATGGATGTCAAAACCAGGTCTTGTTTGGGAAAGGGTTAAAGTACTTGGCATTTGAGCGCTGACCGGCATGTTGTAGAGTAATAAAATAACTGCATATGATTACATGTATTATGAATCTTTGATACACTTTGATATTTTGTTTGTATTCATTACACCGCAGCTCTACTTTAATAGTTTATTCGTTAGCGGTAAAAAATGAAACGAATATGCATATTGTAAGTAAAATGTTTCAATATCACTTTTGTATTGTAGGCCTATTAAACAATTGTGAAGAGTCAAGCGTAGGCGCGCGCTGCGAACTGAAAGATCTATATCGTGTTAAAATGGTTTTTCCGGTGCATTCATTTAAATGCCAATATTTTCGAAACTAATAAACATTTTTCAACCAAATTTTAACTGTTGATAGAAAACTGTCGTTTCTATTGCATATTCAAATTTGGTGGAGACATATGACTTTATACATGAGCAATTCACTTTTAAAAATGGGTTCCGTTTTTATTGGGACACTCTGTATTAACCCTTTCCCAAACAATACCTGGTTTTGACGTCCCTACTAGAAACGGCTTGGGAAAACATTGAAACAAAAGAAGAAACTGCTGACAACCAGCAGTTTCTCCTTTTGTCTCAATATTTTCTGTGTCATATTTAACACAAATCCTATCTTTAATAACATCCAGTTTGTCATTTGTGGCAGTTTTTGAAGTGGATCGCCCTAATTTTTTTTTGTCTGGTAATGGGTTAATTCATAGCCGGGTGCTGGCAAATTTGCAGCCTACACGCAGGTACTTGCATACTTGTTTTAGTCCCAAACCAATCATGCAATATCATTTGTGACTATGTTTCAAAGTTGACCAAACATCTGCCAATTAAATGCTCTAACTTTGGATGTCGAAAAGCATAAGGTGTGGATATGGGTTAATACATCTGTACAATATTTTCAAGATGTCAGGCAGACAAACAGACAGACGGACAACAGTACAACAATATAATCAGATCATACATAGATGCCATTGAGACAAAATAAACCCTTTCCCAGATGTGAAAATATTACGATGGTCAAATTTAAAAGCTGTTGCAGACAAGAAACTGGATGTTGATGAAGATTGGATTATGTGTATAAAATAACATAGAAAATATTGAGGTAATGGAAGAAAAGCTAATTATCAGCATTTCTTCTTTTGCCTAAATGTTTTCTCATGCCTTTTCTGTTAATGGCTCAAAAATAAGGTATTGTTTAGGAAAGGGTAAAGCAAATACAACAATACAGAATCTGATAAATTTGTCTTACAAAATATCAACACTTTACATATTTTGCTGTAAAAGCAGCCCTTTGCTGTTAAAGCAACCCCTACAAAAATTCAGTTTATGAAACATTAAAACAAAGTTTTAGCTAGCAATCAAAATTTGAGGACAACTTTTCATTTTGTCAAAAATTGAAATGTTAGTCTCAGAGATGAAAATAACCAGACAATACATTAATGGCAAGTACATAGACAAACAATTAAAGATACATTATTCAATTATGCCAAAATAACTTAAAGCCATTTGCTAGTAAGATATTCTTAAAACAATGAAAATGATTTCTGCAACTTACCCAATATGGGGAAAACGAGTACCGTAATTATTGTAATAAACGCCTGGGCGTTTATTAGAAACATGGTCAATGGAAAAGTAGGGGGTGGGCGTTTATTAGATGTATTCTACTTTTGTTAGTCAAAATTAGGTTAGCGTCAATTTATAGACTCGAAGTTCTGCAAGTTGAATTTGGCAAAGTTTTGTTATATTAGGACTGCAAAATACGATTTCAATGAAAATCCTTCATTGGAAACAGATTGAAGGCTGGACATTCTCTTTTTTATTGCTTTTGGAATAATCTTTGTTTATGACTGATCCAGAATCGGGGGATGGGCGTTTATTAGAATCGCCCTTTTTTGCTAAATTTGTGCTTAAAATAAGCAGATTTTCAGCCAAGATTTGGGAGATGGGCGTTATTAGAATATGGGCGTTTATTAGAATAATTACAGTATACTCCTCCCTGAATTAAATGCAGGCCATAAAATATGAAGTTGCAAAAAATTTTGTCTTGCGAATTCACAATCAACATAGCTTTGAAAATATTAAGGCAAAAGGAGAAAATGCCTTTTATCAGCATGTTTTTTGTTGCATCATTATGTTTTATAAACTTGCATTTTCTCCTTTCCCTGGATATTCTCTGAGCAAAGAAATAGAGAAAAGACTTTAACATTACATCAAGATATTCAATCTATATGTTAAAACATTACAAGTAAAACTGTACCGATGGAACAGATTGGTATAACATTAATCTTCACCCATTACCACCTGAAAAAATTTTGGACTGTTCCAATTTGAAAGGTGTAGCAATAGACAATTTCAAGTTGATAAAATTTTAAAAAGCTTTTCATTTTGCGGTAGAAAACATTTTGGAAATTGAAGAAATTGCTTGTCACAAGCAATTTCTTCATTTTCCGTTATGTTTTTTTTTCAAAGCATTTCTTTTTTCATGGCATCAAAAGGCGTCAACTTGTGGAAATGGGTTAATATATCTGTAACAATCAAACAACAAGCATATATCATTTACAGTATGTCAAACAAAAGTTCCTCGATAATGAGTCCAAAATTCTAGACTTGTATTAAATCCTATAACACTTGTTTGTAATATGACAATGTTTCAGAAATTCAGAACAGAATGAGAAAAACAAAACTCCATGAACCAAGGTCTAGGTAAAAGGAGACAAGAGCCGTCAGAGACGGACAATGCTCCCCGAATAAGGCATTGTCACAATAAATATATGCCATGCAGAGCTAATATAAAGCTAACAAATGTTAAGCCCCCTTTTTCCATGACATATTTTGTATATGCAAATTTTAAATAGTTTATTGTCAAGGACATCTGATTTGCTACTCAAATATGAAATTTCATCAAATTCTGACCATAAGACTAGGAGAAATTAGAGAACAAGAGGGCCATTGGCCCTGAAGCGCTCACCTGAGACTAGAGTGCACACAAGGTTTTCCTAAGATTTGACCCCATGACCTAGTTTTTGACCCCAAATGACCCAATTTTAATCTTGTCAGAGAAATCATAAAAACACACTTCCTGAGCAAAAATGAGTACATTTGGACAAAAAATATGGCCTCTAGAGTGCACACAAGTTTTTCTAAGATTAGACCCCGTGACCTAGTTTTTAACCCCAGATGACCCAATTTCGAACTTGTCCGAGAAATCATCAAAACACACTTCCTGAGCAAAAATGAGTACATTTGGACAAAAAATGTGGCCTCTAGAGTGCACACAAGGTTTTTCTAAAATTTGACCCTGTGACCTAGTTTTTGACCCCAGATGACCCAATTTCACACTTGTCCGAGATTTCATCAAGTCACCATTTCAGACCAATTTTCAGGTTGATTGGGCAAAAAATGTGGCCTCTAGAGTGCACACATGGTTTTTCTAAAATTTTACCCCGTGACCTAGTTTTTGACCCTAGATGACCCAATTTCAAACTTATCGTAGATTTCATCAAGACAATCATTCTGACGAATTTTCAGGTTGATTGGGCAAAAAATGTGGCCTCTAGAGTGCACACAAGGTTTTTCTAAGATTTGACCCTGTGACCTAGTTTTTAACCCAAGATGACCCAATTTCGAACTTGTCCGAGATTTCATCAAGACAATCATTCTGAGCAATTTTCAGATTGATTGGGCAAAAAATGTGGCCTCTAGAGTGCACACAAGGTTTTTCTAAGATTTGACCCCGTGACCTAGTTTTTGACCCCAGATGACCCAATTTCACACTTGTCCGTGATTTTATCAAGACAATCATTTTGAGCAAATTTCAGGTTGATTGGGCAAAAAATGTGGCCTCTAGAGTGCACACAAGGTTTTTCTAAGATTTGACCCCGTGACCTAATTTTTGACCCCAGATGACCCAATTTCAAACTTGTTCGAGATTTTATCAAGACAATCATTCTGAGCAAATTTCAGGTTGATTGGGCAAAAAATGTGGCCTCTAGAGTGCACACAAGGTTTTTCTAATATTTGACCCCATGACCTAGTTTTTGACCCCAGATGACCCAATTTCGAACTTGTCCGAGATTTCATCAAGACAATCATTCTGAGCAAATTTCAGGTTGATTGGGCAAAAAATGTGGCCTCTAGAGTGCACACAAGGTTTTTCTAAGATTTGACCCCGTGACCTAGTTTTTGACCCCAGATGACCCAATTTCGAACTTGTCCGAGATTTCATCAAGACAATCATTCTGAGCAAATTTCAGGTTGATTGGGCAAAAAATGTGGCCTCTAGAGTGCACACAAGCCAAAGGTTCACGCACGACGGACGACGGACACAGCGGTATCACAATACCTCACCATGAGCACTATCGTGCTCAGGTGAGCTAAAAACTGTATTTAACCTTAAGTCCCCTTTTCCCATGACGAGGCCTCAAATAAAAAAAAACGGGAAAAGTACATCAGCATTTTGTCATAGGGAGTTCACATGGTAAGTTTCATTTGATTTGGCCCAAGGGTTATGGAGAAATCGCTTCGGACGGACGGACGGACGGAATGACGGACGGACGGACAGACGAAGCGGCGACTATATGCTCTCCCTTCGGGGAGCATAAAAATGTTTGATGGCAGAATTTTATCCTTATCATCTCATTATCCTCATATTGTTCATTAATTTAACCCTTTCCCAAACAAGACCTGGTTTTGACGTCCCTAACAGAAATTGATTGGGAAAACATTGAAACAAAAGAAGAAACTGCTGATAACCAGCAGTTTCTCCTTTTGTCTCTATATTTTCTGTGCCATATTTTACACAAATTCTATCTTCAATAACATCCATTTTGTCACTTGTGACAGTTTTTGAAGTTGATCACCCTAACATTTTGTCGTTTGGGAAAGGGTTGAACTCTACCATGATATGCTTAATCACTTGATTGGTCTCATCAAGACAACTCAAAGAGTCCACAACAATGTGTTCAAAACTGAAATTTTGGAATACAAAATACATGTACCAAATACTGTAACTGTATTTGTTACTTATGATAATCATACATAATATCTATACAATATCTTATCTGTTTCTCATACAACAGAACAGTATCCTTAACCCTTTCCAAAACAACAAAATTTTAGGGCGATCCACTTCAAAATGTGCCACAAATGACAAAATGGATAGGATTAAAGATAGGATATGTGTAAAATTTGGCACAGAAAATATTGAGACAAAAGGAGAAACTGCTGGTTATCAGCAGTTTCTTCTTTTGTATCAATGTTTTCCCAAGCCTTTTCTATTAGAGAAAAAACCAGGTCTTGTTTGGGAAAGGTTTAAGAATTGTTGCACAATGACTAGCATTTTGCAAGCAATAAGATGATAACAAATAACTCAAAATGTTTTCGGATAAAACAAGATCTTTTGTGAAACACAAATGCATCGAAAAGACCAATGTTAAGTTTTCACATTAAGTTTTCATGTTAAGGTTTGATAATGTCCTTGAGGAAGGTCATATTGCATGGAACAGATAGATATTGAAAGAAAGTTGGGTAACAAATTTGTGCTTTTTGTATGACAAATACTTTTGGAGATAAGGCCTATGTTAAGTTTTCACATGAAGTTTCGGACTGACAGACAGACAGATGGACAGACGGACAACAGTTAAACAATATCCCCCCCCCCCCCACAATCTCCCCCCCCCCCCAGCCCCCGATCTCTGAAAAGGGGGGCATAGAAAAATGAATAAAATGTATTTCTACTAACAACATACTCATAATTACACTTAAACAAACTTCCAAAAATAACATAAAATTTTGGCATCTAATTGTACAAGATCAAAATGTTCATTGTGACATGTTTGATTTAAATATTTTCTGAAATGAGAGTGACAGATAAGAAGGGGCAAAGACATTCTGTTTTCTTACTTTAACTCAAACTCAATGTTTTGGGTAATCATAATTGTTATCGTCCCAAAGAAAGAATTACATTGAGTACCCACAACACATGGTTTGATGCACAATGGATATTTTGCATTTAAAAAGGCCATTACCCACTCATATCTTTACCCTGTGATATGTCTTACAAAGATATCTTAAGCACAAATTATTCAATGCCTGGATAGCAATGAAAGCTGCAATTGATTCTATCAGTGAAAAAGTTATGTTACTAAAATATCTTTAGATGATTAACTCCTTATTTGAACCTACCTATTTGAATACTACAAATAAGTTGAACAAGAGCTGTCCGAAGACAGCGCGCTCGACTTTCTAAGTTGCTTAGTATAAAGGGGGCATAACTCCAAATAGAGTGGTCCCAGGGTCATGGGTCCTACTAGTAAGGTAGAGGGTGTGATGGTGAATAAGTATTCCAAGTTTGGGTTGAATCCCTTTGATAGTATGGAAGTTATTGATGTTTGAAAAAACTAACCTTGGTTGCAACGCCAACACCGACGCCAACGCCGACACCTGGGTGACAGTATAAGCTCTCATTTTCTTCGAAAAGTCGAGCTAAAAATGAAATGTAAATGTAAAATGGCTTATCATGCTGGATCAGCCAATGAAGTTATCATTTTCCATAAAACATAGTTTTAGATCTGTCAAAAGTGAAAGCTCCAGCTAAATTTGGAGAGGTTTACAAAAGAAAATAAGAAGTGGTAAAAACATAACTATTGACATCTACATTAACATGGTAAAATGTTCATAATGCATTTTAACACATTCCCAAACAAGACATCGTTTTCATGTCGTTAATAGAATAGGCTTGGGAAAACATTGAGGCAAAAGAAGAAAAGCTGATTACTAGCATATTCTCCTTTTGCTTCAATATTTTATGTACTATATAGTACACAAATCCTTTCTTGATTATCAACCAATTCAACCAATTTAGATGTCTGTAGTAATTTTATATATCAAAACAGTTTGTTTGCTGCTTGGGAAGGGTTAAATAAAAATGTACATATGATTTAATTAATAACTAACTGATAATAATTTCACATGTTTACAACATTTACAGGAATGTTTATTATCCAAAATATCTGTATGATCATAATTCAGAAACCAATAAAAGGGTTAATGTCTTATTTTGGAAAGGTTTTTGAAATCCTTCCGAAAAAGATGAAATATTAAGCCCATTCAAACAGGAAGGGATTGCCTATGATAAAATATACTGGAACCTTTTCCCAAACAACACCTACTTTTGCTATCCCTGTTAAAAAGACTTCAGAAAACATTAAGGCAAAAGAAGACAATGCTGATAATCAGCATTTTCTCCTTTTGTCTTATATTTTAACGCTATACCATAAATAGATCACATCTTAATCAACATCCATTTTAAAACCATTACCCTAAATGCATGTAGACCTTAAATGTATTAACATTATTACTGGTTTGCCTGGCAATAAATGAAAAATTCAAAAGGGTTACAATTTATCAAAAGCCCAAGTCACGCTTTGTCTCTCAGGCTACTTAATGTCTGAAGATATTCACGATTAAGTCAAGAAATATGGCATGTTTAACCCTTTCAAAGATAGAAACATTGTGGTGCTGATTTAATTTTGCACTTTCCAAGGCTGATTGATGATTTGCTGCTTTTGGGTTTTTTTCTCTTGATGAATCTGCTTAACGTTGTCCACCCCTAATGAGATTCACCTCACATCAGAATTATTCGACAAAAGTCGAAAACATCTGGCAGTGGAACTTTCCACCGCCAAATGTTTACGACCGCGCCCAAATAGGTTCAGATAAGCAATGACAACGCTCGAAAAATTCCGATGTTTTATTACTCTCAAAATGGCCCACATTACGGGTGTT
This sequence comes from Fragum sueziense, assembly GCA_963680895.1. Lineage (NCBI taxonomy): Eukaryota > Metazoa > Mollusca > Bivalvia > Cardiida > Cardiidae > Fragum > Fragum sueziense. Next base: position 2,005,063 of record OY804598.1, read on the forward strand.
CTACCTTAAATGCAACACTCAACCATTTTTCAGTTATATTGTGGAGATTGGTGCACCTACGAAGTGACGTCAAAATGTGGTCTTATTTGGGAAACAGTTAAACAAAGATCAATATGAAACACTTGTTAACATTTCATAACATTTCCCCGTAAACAACAAATTATTTTAATGTCAGCATTTAATGGACAATTCCAATGTCCAAAACTTAACACTGTCCCAAACAAGGCCTGATTTTGACGTCCCTACAAGATTAGACTTGGGAAAACATTGAGGCAAAAGAAGAAAATGTTGATAATCAGCATTTTTTTCTTTTGTCTCAATATTTTCTTAGCTATATTGTACAAAAATCCTTTCTTTTTCCATGTCCATTTTGTCGTCTGCAGCAACTTTCAAAATTCAAATTGGACCATCCTAAATTTTTGTCATTTGGAAAAGGGTTAAGATTATAATCTTATCTCCATCCTTGTCCAACATATAGCCTGCTGGGAAGAGTCACATGTCACTAAATCATGGTGGATAATCACGTGATACAATATTTTCAGAAAATCTTCAATAATTTTGTTTTGTAATTACTGGACTGATTTGAATTCAGTTTGAAGCAGAGAATGTGGACAGATGCCATGCATTAGATGGACATGGTTGATTTTTGAGAAATCAAATGATAAAAAAGTTATTGAAGATAAACCAAAAGTTCGTTTATCTTCAATAATTTTTTTATCATTTGATTTTTCAAAAATCCAACACGTCCAGCTTATTCCTGGCATTTTCCCACCTTCTCTGCTTCAAACCGAATTCAAATTGATCAAGTATTGACAAAGTTATTGAAGATTATTGGAAATTCGGAGTCACGTGATAATACACCGTGTAAATAAACCATTTTAATATATGCAATATATTTATCAACAGCGATGACTTATGAGCTGAGGATTTACAATAAAATACCAATCAGAGATTCACATATCACATTCAACATTTGAGCCGGTATCTGGAAAAACGTCCCTTATTATGACAGCACTGATTCAAGATCATGCCTAACTGCAGTCTGACCGGGATTCGTGCTGCTGTCTTAAGGTGGCAATGAGTCACAAAAAACCTTCTGTAGACCAACATGGTTGATGATCAGACTGTGTTTATATGCAAACTGATTTTGAAGCATGTTGGGCTAAAAGGCCTTAAAGGGGCCTTTTTCCAGATCCTGGCTCATTTGTTTGCATATAAATGTTGAAATATTCTCCTTTATTAAACCATTGTCATACAGAAAACAGGAATGATAATCCTGCTTTGGCCAGACAAAATAGACAAGTACTAGCCTGCATATTATATATGCAATTAACATAATTATAGTCCTAATTGAAACAAGAGCTGTCCGAAGACAGCCCGCTCGTCTTTCTAAGTTGCTTAGTATAAAGGGGGTATAACTCCAAATAGAGTGGTCCCAGGGTCATGGGCCCTGATAGTAAGGTAGAGGGTGTGATGGTGAATAAGTATTCCAAGTTTGGGTTGAATCCCTTTGATAGTATGGAAGTTATTGATGTTTGAAAAAACTTACACCTTTGTTGCAACGCCGACACCGACACCGACGCCAACGCCAACGCCCGGGTGACAGTATAAGCTCTCATTTTCTTCGAAAAGTCGAGCTAAAAAGCAAAATTTATCTCTTTCACAGCAATGAAATTTTAAGACTGGTCTACGTCAGAAACAATGAAAACCTTATTTTCTCTTAATCATTGATATGGGGAGTTTCAAAACCGTCTGTACTATTGATATCAAAAACACACCTTATTGAGAAATAGTATATTAAATATTTATAAATTAATAAATTCGTCATCAAAGTCAGAATAGAAGATACAAAACGGACATTACAAGATCACAATTGCTCAGATATATAGAGCATTCAGCACTTTATATTCATATTCTAAACTCATACTGATTACAAAATGACAAATAATCCACTATTCACCACTTTGAAACAATATATTACTTGACAACATAATGGCAGTATCATAATATTTCTCGAAAACTTATCCAAAAGGCAAAAATATTAAGCTTATCCACATTCAAAGGCCTTACATAAGGTGACCGTGACAACTATAATTATTCATTAAATTCAATGGAAAAGCAAAAAGTGTGTACACTTTAGTATACAAACAGTTAAACAACAGAAATAAATGCTGGCAGTCAGCATTTTCTACTTTTCTTTTTATCATGTATTCAAAAATTTTCTCCACCAATGGTTTCAAAACCGGGCATTATTCAGGAAAGGATTTATTATAATGCTATTTTCAACAATATATCATCCAATGACTGGATAATATCATTTATTTCTTGTACAATTTCATAGCCATAAAATTCCAAAACTGAAACAACTTATCAGATTTTGTTTCAGTAATACATGTGACACAAAGGTAAGTATGGACAATCAGTTACAAATAATTATGAAGAAAATGTATTGATGGCATCAGCAGCAATAAATCTATCATGTCTTCAAAGCGTTACCAGAATGATGGCAGAATCTTCCTCTCTTTTTTTTTTAATCAAGACTTCAAGTTTTTTTTTTTTTTTTTTAGTTTTTTAAAAACATATCCAAAATAGCAAAACTTTGAACTGTTCCCGTTTGAAAGGAGTTTCAGACGACTAAAATATATCCTTTTAAAATACTCAAAAATCTCCATAATAATAAAGCAGGGAGAATATTCGAAATTGAGAAAATACTGATTAGCAGCATAAATTTGCATCTTTTCCTGGAAGGTTTTCTTAACCCTTTCCCAAACAAGACCTGGTTTTGACGTCCCTATTAGAAAAGGCTTGGGAAAACATTGAAACAAAAGAAGAAACTGCTGATAACCAGCAGTTTCTCCTTTTGTCTCAATATTTTCTGCGCCATATTTCACACAAATCATATCTTTAATAACGTCCATTTTGTGATTTGAGGCAGTTTTTGAAGTGGATCACCCTAAAATTTTGTCGTTTGGGAAAGGGTTAAGTATGTTGCATGTATAACTATTACATATGAACAAATAACTTGAGCAACATTTGATGATCATTCAGAAGAGCCATAGATGGTTCTAGATTCTAGACCAAGCCTGTTAACGAGGCAAAAGGAGAAAATGCTGATTATCAGCATTTTCTTCTTTTGTCTCAATGTTTTCCCAAGCCTTTTCTAATAGGGACGTCAAAAGCAGGTCTTGTTTGGGAAAGGGTTAAGTCACTTGTAATGTACCAACACAATATATATATCAATGAGCTATGGCTGCCATAATGCAAACATATTTAGAGAGCAACAGATAAGAGGTGATAGAAATAATTTTAATTTTAAATCTTGTAATCTTATTTCAATCTAAAGCCTTAGTTATGGTACTCTGCTTACTCATCTGGATTGTCTTTGTCATACATTTCAAAATTTTAAATGCAGTGACTGCAGTCATGACAAAAAACTGTCAGACATGTCTGATGAAATTTCGACTTGACTTAAATTATCAGTCCAACAGTCTAACACTCATTTTATTCTCAAAAGACTGTGATAACATGGCGATTGATAGTTTGGTCTGGCAAAATATTAGTTGGTCCAAAAGATTATCTAGTTTTGTTCGACTGACAAAATGTTCTAGAGCTTTCCTAGGTCAGCAAATGTGTACCCAACAATAGGCTTTTAAATGTACAAAATGATATTTCATATTTTGAAAATTCATTACACCCTCCTATCTGTACCTCTGTATACTTAAATAACAAAAATCAGCATATTGTGCTAGCCCTGGGTTTACCCCTGCCTAAATGAAAGCCTTTAGTTCCGTCTGGACCCTTTGGCTGTCTAACCACTCCACTCATATCTGCTAGTTTACCAGCATGATCTCGGCGTGCGAGCATCGGACTGCCAGCTGGACTGCTTGCCAGCGGACTTATACTCAACTCCTGCGCAGCCTTTAATCTTCTCTGGACCCATGGACTGGATGGGCAGCTGTCACCTCCAGACGAATAATCATATTTCTTCCTGCCTGACTCAGGACTGCTGCGCGGACTAGGCTTTGGGCTTCCATTAGGACTATGATCAGCCAGCGGTGATTTACCATGAGGTCCCAAGCGCCTTCTTTGACTTTTGGGACTTGTCTTCGGACTTGAGCGCGGGCTGGTCCTCGGACTATTACCAGGACTAAGTCTACTATTATCCACATTACTGGGACTCAGCGATGTAGCATGATGTCGACGGCTGGGTAGATCGTGCTCCGAGCCACTACTGTAGCATGCACTGTCATCATTTTGAGCGTGCTCTAAATGTTTATTTCCCTGCTTTTTGGCAGGCTTCCTTCTCTTCTTTTTATCATCATTTTCAGTATGATTCTTGGTCCCTTCCTTTTTCTCACCATTTTTACTTTCATTATTCTTTTCCTGTTTTTTCTTTGGCTCAGCCACAAGAACAACTCGCAAACCATTTCTCCAATCTTGTGTGTTGTTCATAGAATCCACAGCAAGTTTAGCATGTTCATGTTTTTCAAACTCAACAACAGCACATACAGTATTCCCGATTTCAGGATGTTTAGTTGAATATTTCTTAATATCCTGGGGCACAGGTTTGTTAGGTCTAAGAATCCTTATCAAAACAACCTCACCACACTTCGAGAACATTTCTGCAACAGTCTCTATTGATGGATTCTCCATCGGCAGATTTACGACTAGAACAGATCGCGAAGGTGTTGTCTCATCCCACTCTGGTAACGGATTTTTCCTACGCACTTTTTTACCTTCTTCATTCACTTCTAACTGATCAGATTGGCGCAAACTATAAGCAACAACACGGTAATCTTTAGTCAAACCTTTCATTTTCTTGAAAGATGTAATGAGTTTAATACTAACATATCCTTGTTTATTTCTTCTCACATGTTTTAGCAGGAATGCATCTTTAAGAATACTTGCATCACTGAAGTAGAACTCCACTTGTTTGATTATTTTATCTTTCAGTTCGTCAGTCGGTGGGACAAACTCGGGCAGATTTTTGTCCGGATCGTCCGAGACATCGTGAATAGCGTGGTCTTCTTCACTACTCGTGTACGCTGTACTCTCGTCTTTCAACTCCTCGACACGAAGCAAGGGCAGAGATTTACCTGACTCGTTATTTTGTAATGTTTTTTCGGTGAGTTCCGTCACGCTGTTCCAGTTCTCGTCAGCTGGCGTGTCAGCTTCGGGTTCCTGGACGTTTATTGAAACTTCTGGGCTCGCCATGACAAGACAAAGAATGGAGTCTGTCGTTCTTACACAGAAGTCGATATATGGCTGACAAGATCTCGGTAAAATTGTAGGAAAATCCCTACAAAACTGCCTGTCTTGTCCGTTTGTGTATTGCACCTCGCCTCGTTTCGGTTGTTGTTCGTCATTGAAATTTACTTCCGGTGACCCAACCTGAAATAGACTAGGAGACCTGTCCCGAAACCCACCCACGCTAAAAGGGACATTCTTGTTTAATTAACAATATCTAACTATCTTAGAGTGCGTTTTCTAACATAATACCTCTACTTTAACTTTCTGTTTCATTTCTTTTTTTAAAAAAATGAAGAAGTTACTTATTTCTTTCGTGCTAACATTTCGTTTTTGGTTGAACATTATACGTTTATCATATTTAGTTAATTGATAAACAATTATTGGCCTGATTGAGTAGAGTCAAGGACAGGTCACTATTAAACCATTTCCTAAACGAGAAAGAATTAGACAAATTTTATTATGAAAGCTGGTGCAGGTGGTACAACATTAAGAAAATTAAGAACCTAAATTATCTCTGCATTGTCTGTACAAAATATTGGGGGAAATGAGAAATTTATGCTTAATTTGTTATCAACATTTAATCTCCTTCTGCCTCAATCCCCAAGCTTTCTTTCAAAATTTTAAAAAAATATTGTTCTCCAATTTTAAAGCTGCTACAGACAGTAAAGACTGATTTGGTGGTAAGGATGGGGGGGGGGGTTGCACAATAAAGCCTAGAAATATTGATGCAATAGGAGAAAGTGCTGGTTATCAGAATTGATTTTCAGCATTTCTTCTTTCACATCAATATTTTCTTAATCTTCTTTGGAATGGACGTCAGAAACTGGTCTTGTTTGAGAAATTAAGGGTCAACGTCATTTTCAGAAACAAAGATTACCTGGTTATAATTTTCTTCCCGATGTAACAAGTGCTTCCCGAGCAGGACCGACATATTACTGGTTGCAGCCTACATGCGTTGTAATCGAGATCTATGCTTTCTACAGTAAATTTATACAAGCATATGAATAATGAAATATTATAATGAATATGTTGAAATTTTACTAATTGAATAAACGCCATGAACGCGCTGATTCGATTCCTCTTAACCCTTTCCCAAACTGCAAATTTTTCAACTTTTCCAATTACGTCAAAATGGAAGTTGATAAAGGTAGGATTTGTGTAAAATATAGCACAGAAAATATTGAGACAAAAGGAAAACTGTTGATTATCAGCAGTTTCTTCTTTTGTCTCAATGTTTTCTCGAGCCTTTTCTATTAGGGACGTCAAAACCAGGTCTTGTTTGGGAAAGGGTTAAACGTCGTTTTTCTTGTCCAATAACTGGGTCGGCAAAACAATATTTGCTATTCAATGGTATAATATGAATAACAGAAGATATGGTCATAAATTTGTTCCCGAATTTCTATTAAAACTTTACCAAACAACAAAATTATAAACTGTACCAATTTGAAAGCTGAACACTATATACGTCGAAATTGATTAAGGTAGTCCACTCCTAATGAGATTCTCGCGACGTCGGAGTTATTCGGGCGCGATCGAAAACATTCGGCGGTGTAACTTTCCACCGCCGAATGTTTTCGACCTTGCCCGAATAGGTTCGTATATGTAACGACGCCTCTCGAAAAGATCCGATGTTTTATGAATCTCAAAATGGCCACATTACGGTATTCTACCTCAAGTAAGGATAATAACGTGTGCCCAATATATTGATTGATGCAAAGGGAAAATGCTCGTTATTTTCTTTTCCCTTTATATAGGCCTATCAACGTCAACCTATGTCTTGTTTGAAAAAAAGGGGTTAAGTATAACTAAACTCGATGTTGTGAACATTTTTGGACTCTTACACGATACAGCAACTACAGAGAAAGAGCAGGCCCGTAGAAACAGAGAGGGGCTATGGGCCCTGGCATGGGCTTGTGCCCCCCATGAATTTGCTTCCTACGGGTCTGCAGAGCCGAAGGTTACGCACAGAAAATCATCCGGGGAATGTCTCTGATGGCACGATGGTAAATTTTCATTTTGTTGTCCAATGATTTTCGTTTGGTGATTTAAATGAGTAAAAGGAGAGTGCCATGCTCCGCTACAACCATGTGTGTCTGCTCTTATTCGCTCGGCTTCAAAATCGTTTTCACAGGTCCAATGTTGTCGTCGGTTGATCCAATGAAAAAACGATTATCCCCTATATCATCTAAATTCACTGTCTTCGGCAAACCAGTTCGTCTAAGGCTTAGAGAGTTTATAAACAAGGAAATAAGTCTGCACACGATTAAGTCACACTCGACAGACGTGTTTACTTGTTTATTGCTCACTAATCCAAAGTTAATCTCTTTGGTCACTGACCCTTTTTACAGACACGAAGTCTATATGGTCCATTTTAACCAGCACCCAAACCATGTCAGGTTTGGATGTCCATCTAGTGGAAATGTGAACAAATTTCCAAACGACAAAGTTTAAGGGTGACCCACTTCAAAAACTGCCACAAATGACAAAATGGATTTTATAAAGATAGAATTTGTGTAAAATATGACATAGAAAATATTGAGACAAAAGCTGGTAATCAGCAGTTTCTTCTTTTGTTTCAATGTTCTTCCAAGCCTTTTATATCAGGGACGTCAAAACCAGGTCTTGTTTAGGAAAGGGTTAAGGAAAAAGAAGAAAATGCAAGTTATCAGTTTCTTCTATTTTCGCAATGTTAACACACCTGGGCATACGAATGCGCTGTCGATTTCTGTAGGATTTTCTTTTTAAAATATGGAATGCCTATAAAAGTCGCCATTTGAGTTTTTTTAATCACGTCATGTCTACATTATGTACTGCATTAGTACATGCGTATACCGACATGTACTTAGATTTTATTGTATTTCATGCTAGGTTCCCACTGCCGATCAAATTAACTCGATCAAACCCGACCAAGCGATCGAGTACCGGTCGAGGTCGGTCGGCATGGGTGATCGGGATTAGTTGAGTTGGTCGAGTTTGGTCTGCATCGATCGGTAATCCTGCCAATTTGTTTTGACACGTCAAAAAATCCGTCTAGCGATCGAGTAGAAAACACATTGGGAAGTTGCTCGAGTATCGATCCTATAGAAGATCGAGCTGATCGACAATCACTCGTGTAGAGATTGTGTGTGGTCGAGTCGATATCTTTTACCGGGGTTTGATTGACCGGGATGAGAAGTTGGAGCAGAAGTCGAGTTGATCGGGAATGCGTTGGGGAATAACTCGGACAAGTCGAGGTGATCGAGTGCTTCCAACTGCTCTATGGCAGAGGATAAACTCGGTCTACTCGATTGCTTAAATGCCCTCGATCAAACCCGACCATAATGATTTCTTCTCGATCTCTAGTCGATCAAACCCGACCTCTTCACCCAATTTGATCGAGTGAACATATGAAACAGAGGTCGAGTTAATCGGGGTGTGATCGGAAATTACTCGAGTACAAGTCGAGGTAATCGAGTGCACGTTCGGTGCTGGTCGGAATACAAATTATCTACCCGATCACACTCGATCTCCAGACCCGACTGATTCTCGACAAGGTCGATCTTCTACCCGATCATTACACAATCGCTTTTCGATATTTTTTGTACTCGATCGCACTCGACTGTTTTTGCATGTCAAAAAAACTAGGAAGTAGGAAGCCCGAGCGATGCAGATCAATTTCGCTCCCGATCACCTTTGCAGACCGAGTTCGATCTTTTTTCGACCGCTTGATCGAGTTGATCTGGTCGGCAGTGGGAACACTAGGTCGTGTGGTAATAAATGTGTACAAACAGCACGAGATCCCGCGCAGATTATATTAACAGAAATATTGAAAATTATCAGAAATTGCGTTTCATGTGATTCTCTGCTCGAGACATAACATGTAAGATTGAAATAGTGGTATTAAATGCCTTAAAGAATGCATTAATCGTTATATTTAATCAGAATAAGGAAGAGTCAACAGCTAAAGTACATTTACGTCACATTTAAATTGTGTACATATTTAAACCAACAATATTATGCAGTTATTATGAATATGTGATAATCACAGACGCTGTATAAAAATCATTCAGAACATCTAGAATAGAGTCAGCTCGATCTGGTCGTGTACAGATCGAGATGGCCGGGTCTTAATCGTGTAGGATCGAAATAAGGACGGGGTGATCCGGTAGAAATCGGAAAGATGGTCGGGCTTCAATCGGGAAGTGGTCGGGAGTGCTCGGACGGGGGTCTAGTTTGATCTACTAGAGATCGAGAAGAAGTCGTTTATATACATTTGGTCGGGCTTGATCTGGTAAATTAAGTGGTCGTGATGATCGAGTTGATCAGATCGGCAGTCATCTTCGAAAGCCAAGGGTTCTACCTCCACTTTGTTCCTAACGAACAAAGTGGAGGTAGAACCCTTGGCTTGCGAAGATGATCGGCAGTGGGAACCTAGCATCAAATAGGGCCTACTAGTACCTAGGGTTTTTGGCATCCTGTTTATTTCGTTTTCATCACACATATTTCAGAAGCTGGTGCACCTATTAATGTGCACATAGGACTAATATGCCTATAGATTTCTCACAACTATACTAATGCAAAACCTTATTTGAGCCACCAAGATGTTGTAAAAACATTCTGGCGTCGATAGAAAATGAAACCTAACCGCGGACGTTGAATTATTTTGACTGTGTAAGATCAGAACATAAGAGATAGCTGATCTTCATAACATTTAATTTTTTTCTAAATTCTGATTACTACCTTGGTGAACAAATATAATGAAAAAATATTACTGGTTCGGCAACTAAGGCCTTAGCGCAGTTGGTAGCGCATCTGACCCTCATTCGAGAGGTCCCTAGTTCGATACCCGGCCGCGGCTAATACCCTTTCTGACAAAATTGTCACCCGCCAATGGGTTTGATATCGTTTTACCTAAGTGGGCGAGCAGCTGGAGGCTCGGTAAGTGTGTTGTGGTAGTACTGGTTTGAGAAACAACAGGAATCCATGGGTAGGTGCTCCAGCCGCCGCGATATGACCCTGGTAGTTGAAAACGGCGTAAAACCCCAATAAAACTAAAACTAAGGCTGAAACAGGAACCAAATTTCTACCTGGATACCCGCCAAATGATTATCCGCCGCGCGGGTACCTTGGTACCCGTACAAATAGATAATTCGTGAAGTTAGATTACCCAATCCAGTTATAGCATCTATAGCAGCAACCCACCAACCACTGGTGGTGAACTCGGCCAAAGCGAGGGACGTTTTTTCGCGATCAATGTAGGCCTATTCCGTCAGTGTTGTTATAAGATATCGTAACTACGGCTTTATCGAAGTTCTAAGAAGAAGTTCTAAGAAGAAGTTCTAAGAAGAAGAAGTTCTAAGAAGAAGAAGTTCTAAGAAGAAGAAGTTCTAAGAAGAAGAAGTTCTAAGAAGAAGAAGAAGAAGTTCTAAGAAGTTCTAAGAAGAAGATGAAGAAGAAGAAGAAGAAGAAGAAGAAGAAGAAGAAGAAGAAGAAGAAGAAGAAGAAGAAGAAGAAGAAGAAGAAGAAGAAGAAGAAGAAGAAGAAGAAGAAGAAGAAGAAGAAGTTCTTAGAAGAAGAAGTTCTAAGAAGAAGAAGTTCTAAGAAGAAGAAGTTCTAAGAAGAAGAAGTTCTAAGAAGTTCTCAGAAGTTCTAAGAAGAAGTTCTTAGAAGTTCTAAGAAGAAGTTCTAAGAAGTTCTAAGAAGAAGTTCTAAGAAGTTCTAAGAAGAAGTTCTAAGAAGTTCTAAGAAGAAGTTCTAAGAAGTTCTAAGAAGAAGTTCTAATTAGAAGTTCTAAGAAGAAGAAGAAGAAGTTCGAAGAAGAAGAAGAAGTTCGAAGAAGAAGAAGAAGAAGAAGAAGAAGAAGAAGAAGAAGAAGAAGAAGAAGAAGAAGAAGAAGAAGAAGAAGAAGAAGAAGAAGAAGAAGAAGAAGAAGAAGAAGAAGAAGAAGAAGAAGAAGAAGAAGAAGGAGAAGAAGAAGAAATTGGATCTAAACTTGCTTTATTGGCTAGTCCAGATTATCTGGACCCCATCTCCCCTCCCCACGCTCGCGTCCGATCCTATCCTTTACGGCAATACGATCCGCATAATTAACAAGTAGACAACAACAACAACAAAAACATGTTTGGTGGTGGGCAACCAATTATTGTTCTTAGTAAGTAATTTTTACCCATTTATCGCCCCAGTTTTCACTCAGTTTTAGTTTTATATTATTCTAAATTTATTTATTTATATTTCAGACCAGAACACAAAGCGTGAATCTGGAAGAAAGGTCCAGTTCGGAAATGTTAACGCAGGCAAGGTAGGCAACATGTTTTCACATGGTGGACGCCATTAAAATTCTGGAATGTTCCATTTTTCCGAAATCAAGTATTTGCGGCTCAACAAGCCAAAAATTCAAATACGAAACACTCTAAAGCGCTTTATACCATTGAAATTGAAATATTCTCATCTGGTAAAAGCTTTCATGATGAAATAAAACATTTTGTCAAGATTCAAACCTAGCTAAAGGGAGATAATCCCCCCATTAAAGGATGCATATCACTAAAGCGTCCTCCTATATAAATACATGTAAAATCCACTTTTTCCACACAATGGCACAAGTTCCAACACATTCGTTCAACTAAAGCACCACCAGAAATGAAGAATATGTGCCTAGCACTCTAATTTTAACCACAATAAACCCTGTCATGATGCTGCACATTTTTCGCAAAACTAGGTCAAACACACTTACTGTCTAAATTCCAACACTTTCAGACCCCCAAACCGTAATCCGCTTCATGTACACGACCCAACTACACACACTAAATAGTCCGGAAAATCAGCGGGAATACTGGCTCACTTACTGCAAAATAAAGCAATCTCAAAGATCTAATGGAAAAAATACAGCATAAATATCTATGAAAAGCAACAAACATTCCTGGAAAAGGAGTCAATAATTTTTAACGAACTATTTTAGCCCCCTACGACCTAGGAAGCACTTGCCTGGGTGACCTTACTCCTAAATGAAACTGAGATTTCATCATTTTATCATAGAAACCCTTTATTCTAGTTTTTTCATGATTTTGCATGAAAGAAATGAAGATATGTAAATCAATAAGTCCTTGAAGAACAAATTAACTCTTGTTAAACAGACATGTGTGATATGACTAATATTACACATTTAACTGCCTGTGACCAAGGTTAGGTACTATGGTTTGGATCCATATTTCTTGTCATATTAAAGGGAAAATAAAAGAAATGATGTGTTCTTGTGAAAGATTTTTGATAAACTGATTTCATCCCTAATAAATATCTGCAGCATTTGCAAAGGAAAAAATTTTAACCCGCCATCTTCACTCCAATCGGCCCCAACTGGCTCGGCGGGGGGATTTTTGGTGGCGCGCTGACAAAAAAAATTTTACTAAAATTTAAGAAAAAAGAGATCAGTAATGTGAACTTGATACACATCACAGTAGATTCAAAGATATCTTGTGCTGGGAGAAAAGCCAGCTTACCATAGCAGATAAACTCTGAACTTGACACTCTATTATTTACCAGTTAATTGGCATGTTGAGAGCAAGTAATGAGATAAGATAGTCTTATTTGGTGAAGCTTCATTTTTATCAAGTGAAAACACCATTTGTACATTGAATGTAGAGAAAGGAATTACTATTGTGTTTTTTCACTACAAAAATCATCTATTTTCAACAAATGTTTAGTTTAGTTTAGTGAAATTATGGCAAAAGGTGACAGGAAACGCGCTAAGACTGGTGTTTTCAAAAATTTCAAAACTACCAATAAAGCTTCTCGAAAAGGAAAAAGAACAGAATACACACCTTTGGCAGGTCCTAGTTCTGCACCCGATAGACCGGATTTGAGGGGGGTTAACTGTGTTGGTACTGTTGGCACTGACAACATTAAACATCGACTTCGACAAACATCTCGGAAAGCAGACAACAATGTGATATCTGGAAACAGAATTGTGGACATACAAATATTCATTAATAACATGAATTCAATCATCAAATCTCACAAGTCTTCAACAGAAAAGTGTACAAATTTGACAATTGAAATTTACAGAGAAATCAAGAAAGGTCTAGCATGGAGTTTCCAATTTAACTGTAAGAACTGCGGTTTTATTTCAAAGGTTTATAGCACTTTCAAAAAAATGAAAGAGAGATCAGCTGCCGCAATAAATTCAAACCTTGCCATGGCATTGATGGACACACCTATGGGAATTACTAAAGCTAGACTGTTTTTCATTTCATTGGATATCCCCCCACCCACTAAGACTCTTCTTCAGAAATTAACAAATAAAGTCAGTCAGGACATAATCAGCCTGAACGAAGCAGACATGTCCAAAAAACGTCAACTTGTGCGCCAACACAACATGGATACCGGCCAGCAAAATCCGGGTCACATTGATGTTTCAATGGATGGACGATACAATGCGCGTGGGTTCAAGTCCTCATATAAGCCAGGTCAGAGTTCTTCGCAAGCCTATACTGTAGCTATTGAAAACATGACCAAACAAAAATACATAGTTGGTCTTGCGGTTGAAAATAAGCTCTGCTGGACTGGAGCCTGGCTTTCAAACCGTGGTTTTGATGTACTTTGTCCAGGGGATCATGCCGGCTGCACAGCAAACATCCCATACCTTGAACCACATTCAGAGAGAAGAATGGCCTATGATATTGCGGAGTCTCTCTCGGTAGAAGACTTTTGGGTTCGAAATGTAACGACAGACGGTGACTCCAAAGTTTACCTGGGACTCACAGATTTCTACGGTCAACTAAACCAGGCATGGAATGTTTCAAACCAGCAAGACCCGTATCATCTTGGTGTAAGACAAGAAAAGAAAGCAAGAAATTCGCAGTTCAGTACCGAGTTCCTCCCAGAACATCTAAAAACCAGAGATGATAGGCAGAGGGCACTAGCAGCTCTGAGCAAAGACATTCGGGCACGCTCAAGCGCAATAATTCAGGAATTAACACGGCTCGGGGATGGAGATTTGCTTAAAATGCTACCAAGATTACCTGGAATAAGGGCTGCCACCATTTTATGTTACTCCGGCAATTGTAGCGTTTGTCCAAAAGAGTCCCTTGTCTGTTCTGGTATATCAGAGGGATGCTGGTGGGTAGAATCTGCCTTTCTGCCTACACACGGCATTTCACGTCTGAAAATGAATAGGAATGATCTACATATCATGGAAATTCTCCTTGAAATGCGTCTCAGTGAAATGGCTGTGAGAAGTGTCAGTTCCCATACATCGACACAGGGAAATGAGGCATTCAACCGTTCTGTTCTCTCTACCTTGAGCAAAGAAACAAATTATTCAAGGAACTTTACGGGTCGACTAGCTGCCCAAGTCCACAAAACAAATAACAACATTTCTACATCTGTAAAGAGGAAACTACAAACGGTTTCAGGAACTACCCTATCAAATGCATCATCTCATCATTTGGAGCAGATGTCAAAAGTCTGTGAATATCAAAAATCCTACAGAAAGACAGGGGCTTACAAAAAAAAGAGGATCGCAAATCGTGCACGACTTGAATTTGAACACCATCGCATGCGCTCAAAATATTTGGACGAGCCAGACTATATCAAAGGACAAGCAGATGAGCAATGGCACACTTATGCATCAAGAAAATAGCCAAAATATTAGAATATTGAGTAATTTGGAAATATCAGCTTTGTCTTTGAGGTAAGAAACATTTGGCTAATACATAAAACTGTAATACAGAAAATGAAATATCATACAAAGTTGTTTTAAAATGATCTAGTTTTAGAGTACCGTCTGTGGTTGAGCAAAACTATGTATCTACAGCTTCAAAAGCACTAGTTACAAAGTTCTGGCCACTGATCTACAATATTCAAGAATGTTGTTTGCATCAAACTGTGGAAAAGGTAAGAATTTTAACCAAAGGACACATTTCACCTAATTATTGGCCTTTCCAAAAGTCACTGATTTAGGTGCGTTAAGCAATTTGGAGCTGGCGAGCCGTTGATCATCACATGACCCGAACAATGTCCCGATGAAAAGCAAGCCTTTCGATTATTGTTTGTATAGTTGTCCTCAAATACAAGGTGCTCAGTATTTATACAAAGATTGTTATTGCATAGATGGCTAGCTTGTAAATAGGGGGGTACATCAAGGTCTTTCATTTTCACTAATAATGCCATCCTTTGCACACTTCTTGTTTTCCATAGTACACTATCGCCCATCCTGGGGTCTTTAAATCTGAACTGGCCATAACCCTTGTTTATTTTGCCGGTCCAAATCAAACATTGTCCATTTTCATGGGTTTCTGAATGATTTGCAAGTTTGTCTTCAATGTTTTTGTAGAATTGCTCCATAATTTACAGAAATTTAACTTTTTTAAAAAAATTAAAATTGTTTAAATTAATTTAAATTCAACTTTAAGCTTGTATCAACTGCTTCCAACATTCAGTAAAATTTTGCAGACGATATTTATGGTGCAGGGCACCAGTCTAAATACAGTTTAGAGCCGGGTACCAGCTCAAAATTGACTGTTTTGACAAAGTTTAAAAAATTTAATTAAAATTTAGATAAGAAATTAAAATTAAACTCACCAACTACAAAAGTACAGTGCCCTCTAGTTTTCCATTGTCTGATTATTATGTAGTCCAAATTTGAAGCAAAAAGCTTTAAAATCCTTAGAGATATAACATTTTAAAAAAATTCGTGCTGCTTCCATCTAGGATGCATATCACTAAAGCGTCCTCCTATATAAATACATGTAAAATCCACTTTTTCCACACAATGGCACAAGTTCCAACACATTCGTTCAACTAAAGCACCACCAGAAATGAAGAATATGTGCCTAGCACTCTAATTTTAACCACAATAAACCCTGTCATGATGCTGCACATTTTTCGCAAAACTAGGTCAAACACACTTACTGTCTAAATTCCAACACTTTCAGACCCCCAAACCGTAATCCGCTTCATGTACACGACCCAACTACACACACTAAATAGTCCGGAAAATCAGCGGGAATACTGGCTCACTTACTGCAAAATAAAGCAATCTCAAAGATCTAATGGAAAAAATACAGCATAAATATCTATGAAAAGCAACAAACATTCCTGGAAAAGGAGTCAATAATTTTTAACGAACTATTTTAGCCCCCTACGACCTAGGAAGCACTTGCCTGGGTGACCTTACTCCTAAAGTAAATTAGAGAGGAAAAAGTGCACCCGACGTGGGACTCGAACCCACGACCCCCGGATTACTAGTCGGATGCTCTAACCACTGAGCTAGCCGGGCACGACCATGGTTCTGTCCAAAGTCACTACACTCCTCCCCCTCATAATTTCTCGTGAGTGTCCGAGTCTCCCACTCCCGCGGTCCCTAGGACCACCAGGTGCCGCATCCTGCGCTCACCAGTTTACCTCGTCGCCATTAAAGTAAATTAGAGAGGAAAAAGTGCACCCGACGTGTGGACGTGGGACTCGAACCCACGACCCCCGGAATACTAGTCGGCGCTCTAACCACTGAGCTAGCCGGGCAAGACCATGGTTCTGCCCAACATCACTACACCATAAAGGGCCAAATTTTGGCAAATGAGACCCCTTTAATTAACCCTTTCCCAAACAAGAACTGGTTTTGACGTCACTGATAGAAAATGCTTGGGAAAATATTGAAACAAAAGAAGAAACTGCTGATAACCAGCAGTTTCTCCTTTTGTCTCAATATTTTCTCTGTTATATTGTACACAAATCCTATCTTCATTCACATATAATTTGTCATTTGCAAATGCTTTCAAATTGGACCACCTTAATATTTTGTCGTTTGGAAAAGGGTTAAATCATTTGATTATTGTATTTTAAGGAAATTTACTAAAACTGCTAAGATCAGTCAACAAACTGCCTTGAATTAAGCTAGAGTTACAAGGTTTTGCAATACCACTATCGATAAGTGACTCACCATGATCCTTGAATATTTTAGGCTATAGCAGATATCATCCGAACATGTCTGGGCCCCCGCTCCATGTTGAAGATGCTTATGGACCCAATGGGAGGTATCGTCATGACCAACGATGGAAACGCTATTCTTAGAGAGGTACATAGCTGCAGATAATGATAATATAAATAAACTACAATAAGAATTTATCTATGGTACCAGACAGTGATTTTGAACAGTATTAAAACTATTTCATGAATATTTATTATGATAAGAATCAATTCATTTAAGATTACTCAAATAATCATGTACATAATTATGCCCCCTTTCGAAGAAAAAGGGGGTATATTGTTTTGCAAGTGTCGGTTGGTCGGTCGGTAGGTCGGTCCGTCGGTCTGTCCGTAGACCAAATCTTGTCCGGAGCATAACTCAAAAAGTATGTAAGGTAGAATCATGAAACTTTACAGGTGGATAGATCTCATTGTGGAGAGGTGCAGTGCACAAGAACCGTAACTCTGGCAATCAAAATTTTGGAGTTATTGCCCTTTGTTGGTTTTATAACTTGATTCTTGTCCGGAGCATAACTCAAAAAGTGGGTAAGGTAGAATCATGAAACTTTACAGGTGGATAGATCTTATTGTGGAGAGGTGCAGTGCATAACAACCGTAACTCTGCCGATCAAATTTTTGGAGTTATTGCCCTTTGTCGATTTTCAACCTTGATTCTTGTCCGGGGCATAACTCAAAAAGTATGTTAGGTAGAATCATGAAACTTTACAGGTGGATAGATCTCATTATGGAGAGGTGCGGTGCACAAGAACTGTAACTCTGCTGATCATATTTTTGGAGTTATTGCCCTTTGTTGATTTTCAAACTTGACTCTTGTCCGGAGAATAACTCAAAAACTATGTAAGGTAGAATCATGAAACTTTACAGGTTAATAGCTCTTATTATGGAGAGATGCAGTGCACAAGAAATGTAACTTTGCTGATCATATTTTTGGAGTTATTGCCCTTTGTTGATTTTAAAATTTTATTCTTGTCCAGAGCACAACTCAAAAAGTATGTAAGGTAGAATCATGAAACTTTACATGTGGATAGATCTCATTATGGAGAGGTGCAGTACACAAGAACCGTAACTCTGGCGATCAAAATTTTGGAGTTATTGCCCTTTGTTGATTTTATAACTTGATTCTTGTCTGGAGCACAACTCTAAAAGTATGTAAGGTAGAATCATGAAACTTTACAGGTGGATAGATTTCATCGTGGAGAGGTGCAGTGCACAGGAACCATAACCTTGCTGATGAAATTCTTGGAGTTATTGCTCTTTGTTGAATTTCCGCTTAATTCTTAAAATTGCCTATATCTCATGTCTTTTTACACATACAGGCTTGGTATCTCGCACATAGATACTTCCTATCAACATCGTTCACATTTGACCATGACCTTGGACATTGTGACTAGTGTTGTGTCGATAGTCGCCAGCTATCGAAAGCTATCGGATTGAGCCCACAATCGGCGACAATCGATTGCAATTTTCAACTATCGATAGTTGCACTTTTTCTTTTACAGTTAATTTTCCGGACATTTGGTTCTAATAATCAAAAAAGAAAATTGATGAATGAAAGTTCCAGGCTATTTCCTTACTCTCCCACAATCTCTTGCAATGACTTTTACGAAGTGAAAGTAGAAGTTTATATGGGTCCCGAAGTTTATGCAAAGTAAACAGAAAGAATGACTTGATTGGTAGTCTGCTATTTACCAAAATTAATCGAACATTAACAATGACTTTTGATGGATAGGATTCCAGCATTTAAAGCTATAATTAAGTAATGAAAATTGCTTGATAGTTTAATCAGTTATTATTTATCATGTAAGTGCTTTAAAAAGTGTTAACAATCGAAATATCTTATTCATAGCATTTCAAAGAACATAATTCCAAAAAGCAAATCTAGTAAGGGGGTACCACTTGATTGGTAGTCTGTGATTTCAGTAAAATTAATCGAACAAGAACAATGTCTTTTGATGGATATATTAAAGCATATGAGGTGCATTTTAGTAATGAATATTGTTCAATCAGTTGTAATTAATTAATCGGGTGCTTTAGATCGTATTTAAACGATCGGAATATTATAATCATAGCATTTCAAAGAACATAATTCTCATCCTAGACTGACATACTCATCTGCAAACAATAAAGCACACCATCAATAAAAGAAGACTAATTGGGAAACGACAACAATAATGTCTCCAAATTGATCCACTGACAAAATTTAGCTTAGTTTGTTGACATGTTTAGGGAAGTCATGCTATCACATCGGCAGTGAGAAAACAGAAAAGTCTGTCTGAAGCTGGTAAAGAAATGGATTAACGGCGATGATTCCTATCTGTCCTGGAACTTCATCTGTTCATCACACATACATCATGTATGATGAATAGTTATATAGGTAGATACATAAGCATCAAAAGCAACCAAGGGCAGAAAGATAAAATTTAAATTAATGTTCCCCAATTTAACAAGTTTTCATGTATAGGCTCAATTTTACAAGATGAAAGGCTATGTATTGCTTTTCTACCAATCTCTTATATATGATACTGAGTTAGATCTACATATTTAGGCTATGAAAAAAAAAACTTGCTCAAAAAATGAAAAAGCCAGCGTTATATACATTCAAAGACAACTAGCCTCAGAAGCAACTCCTCAAGACCTTGTTTAAATTTGGCTCAGTATTGGAGTAGCATCATAATTATGCAGTTAACACATAAACAAATATACTTAGCCTAATTATGATATTTACTAGGTTACACTGATGGACTTTTTTTGTTTACAAAGAACCGATTGTACAATCAATAATCAATCGGTTGTGACTTTCCGATTATCGATAGTGATTTTGCTGTCCGATATACAACACTAATTGTGACCTTGGCCTTGGAGTTTGACCTACTTTAAAAAAAGTTAAACCGGGCATATATCTCATGACCTATTACACATACAGCCTTGATATTTCACACATGGACACGTCCTACCAAGACCTTTCACAATTGACCATGACCTTGGACCTTGTGACATTGACCTTGGAGTTTGACCTACTTTAAAAAAATTAAACCGGGCATATATCTCATGACCTATTACACATACAGCCTTGATATTTCACACATGGACACCTCCTACCAAGACCTTTCACAATTGACCATGACCTTGGACCTTGTGACCTTGACCCTGGAGTTTGACCTACTTTTTAAAAACTTTAACCTGGCAGATATATCATGTCCTTTTACACATACAGCCTTGATATTTGACACATGGAAACCACCAACCAAGACCTATCACATATGACTATGACCTTTGACCTTAAGACCCTGACCTTGGACTTTGACTTACTTTTATGATACATTAACCTGGCCTATATTTCATGTCATTTTACACATACAGCCTTGATATTTGACACATGGACACCTACGACCAAGACCTTTCACATTTGACCATGACCTTGGACCTTGTGACCTTGACCTTGGTGTTTGACCTACTTCTATAATACATTAACCTGGCCTATATTTCATGTCATTTTACACATACAGCCTTGATATTTCACACATGGTCAACGGCCGCGGCCTTAGCGCAGTTGGTAGCGCATCTGACCCTCATTCGAGAGGTCCCGGGTTCGATACCCGGCCGCGGCTAATACCCTTTCTGACAAAATTGTCACCCACCAATGGGTTTGAAATCGTTAACCTAAGTGGGCGAGCAGCTGGAGGCTCGGTAAGGGTGTTGTGGTAGTACTGGTTTGAGAAACAACAGGAATCCATGGGTAGGTGCTCCAGCCGCCGCGATATGACCCTGGCAGTTGAAAACGGCGTAAAACCCCATTTAACTCAAACTCACACATGGTCACTTCCAACCAAGACATTTCCATTTTGACCATGACCTTGGACCTTGACCTTGGAGTTTGACCTACTTTTAAAATACTTAAACTAGGCCTTTATCTCGTGTCCTGTTACCTATACAGTCTCGATATTTTATTCACCATGACCATGACCTTGACCTGTGTGACCTTGACCTTTGATTTTTACATACTTTTAGAAATCTTTAACCTAGCCTTTATCTTATATCTTATTACACCTACAGCCTTGATATTTCACACATAGACACCTCCTACCAAGACCTTTCACATTTGACCATGACCTTGAATATTGCAACCTTGACTTTGGAGTTTGACCTACTTTAAAAAAAACTTAAACCAGGCGTATATCATATCATGTCCTTTTACACCTACAGCCTTGATATTTCATACATGGACACCTCCAACCAAGACCTTTCACATTTGACCATGACCTTGACCTTGGCATTTGGCCTACTTTTAAAAACTTTAACCTGGCCTATATTTCATTTTACTTTTATGTATACAGCCTTGATATTTCACACATAGACACCTCCTACCAAGACCTTTCATATTTGACCATGACCTTGGACCTTGTTAACTTGACCTTGGACTTTGACCTACATCAAATGTACGCCCTTGAGGGGGCATATATGTTTTACAAACATCTCTTGTTGAATTTAGCCCTTTTTCCAGGACACAGAAGTCCATATTCTGACAAACCTAACACAGAAAACTTGGAAAAACATTGAGGCAAAAGACGAAATTGCTAATGACCAGCCTCTTATTGCTTTTACAATATTTCATGCACTTGAAATTGTAGTCTTTAACACCTTACCAAACGACAAAATTTCGACTTCTCCAAATTCAAAGATGATGCAGACGACAATTTCAAGTGCATGGAATTTTAGATTTTTTGTTGCTTTTGTTTAGAAAACATTGTGGGAAATGAAGAAAATGCTTATCACAAGCAATTTCTTCATTTTCCACAATGTTTTCCCAAGCCTTTTCATGTGAGGGAGTCAAAAGGTGTCACTGTACAGTAATGGGTTAACACCTTTGAAGGTAGTCCATTCTAAAATGTTGCTGTATCTTAAAGTATCATTGTGATACTTGTTGAAAGGGATTTAGAATAGTTAATGAAATTTGACTGTTTACTATAATCTTGTCTTTATTTTAGATCAATGTACAGCACCCAGCAGCAAAGTCTATGTTGGAAGTTGCCAGGACTCAAGATGAGGAAGTAGGGGATGGTACAACTTCTGTCATTGTTCTAGGTAATAAAATTTATCCTTAGTCATGTTCAATGAAAGCTAGTACATATGTAGGAGTCAATGTAGAATTGGTATATGTTTTTAATAATTCTTTGTCTGCGAACATTTCACAGTTCATAGGAAATGTACATATCAAAATACACAAAGCATAGCTCTATCAGGGATTATTCTGGCTGGAAAAATGTATGAGAGAAAATGTTCCAATTGCTGAAAAACTATGAGAGATTTTAAATTTCTATGAGATTTTTTTCTTACGTTATTTTCAGGAATCTAAATTTATAAAAATATATCCTATATCACACAAGATTATTAAATTATCAAAAATCAAGCTTTTTAGATAATTGAATAGAGAGCTCTCTAAAATCAGTTACCACAATAAATGGTCACTGTGATTGAAATGTTTTTCTGTGTAGCAAATTTCCTCTGTCATAGTGAAAATATAAAGATTAGGTGACAAATGGAGCAAAAGTAATTTCTCCTATCCCAAAACGATTTCTGTCAGAAAAATAATCATAATAGAAGGGTCATGTTTCAATGTCAGGACTGGTCTTCAACTGGGAAAAGATGATGCAATATTATGGTATAGATTTGTAAACAAGACACGGAGAAAAATCTTTGGTTAATTGCAAGTTCTTTTTATCGTAATTCTCGAAAGAAATGTAAAAACATTTCATTTTTGCGTACTGTATTGTCCCTCTGAAAAGCGCTGCCATCGTTGACGGACATTATATTAGGCTCTGAACGCTATTGACATGCCGGTTTGCATCGTCTTTTGATTGAAAATTGGTGATTACTACCTTAAATAAATGATTTGTTCTTTTAATTTTCATACTTTTGGCTGCATTTTCCTTTGAGAAACATAAAAGCAGACGCCAGTTCTTTCTATTATCTTTTTGTTCATCTACACAACTTCTCGGCTCAGAAATGATAAGGAAAAATACCAAGTAGACCAATTGTTACAAATATCCGGTACCCTGCATTCAATTTTGGAGCTTGTTTTACTTTAAAGAATGACGAGAACCAATCGAGTTTACTTTTCGGATTTCCGCTTTTTTGACAGCTGAGTTTTCGTCTGTTTTTTCGGTGCTAATCGATTTCAAATTGGTATGCGATATTTTGTTCCAATTGAGAAAGATCTATGCGATATAAGGCATTTATATGTGAGATATCTCGCGATTTCGCGGCCCAAAATTATCCCTGCTCTATGGGGGGGGGGGGGGCATGATCACTTTCAGTGATATTCTAGTTATTTTGATTATCTATGTCTGATTTGTCAATCAACAATTGAGACCACACTGTCTGTGCACTATTTCAACATGTTTACTACTTGTAGGTGGTGACAGGGCTTTAGCCTAGGATTAGGGGAAGACACAGGACGCTGGTAGAAAGGGGAAAATCACATGCGGCATCCTAGTTTTGGGGAAAATTGTATAATATAGAAAAAGAACACCTAATAGGCCAAAACCCTCTCATATCCACTATTGTAGACTTGAAAACAAACAGGGCTAGTTTGTAAAGCTGCAGCAATTGTTGAAAAGGTTTCCTGAAAATATAATATCTTGGGGAAAATTTATTGTTTGGGGAAAAAGTGCATTATTTCTGGAGGGGAAGACGCTGGAAACCAGTGTCACTTTCTTAAGGGGAAAAACCCCTGGGTGAGGTCCTGTCTATAGCTGCACCCTTCCTTGAACAACAGATGCATCCCACAGTTATCATTAGTGTTACTGTTACTATAAATCATGTTGATAAATTAGAGAGGACACAATTTTAACATGTATACTCCTTGTAGGTGGTGAGGTCCTGTCTGTGGCTGCACCCTTCCTTGAACAACAGATGCACCCAACAGTTATCATTAGTGTTACAGTTACTATAAATCTTGTTGATAAATTAGAGAGGGCACAATTTTAACATGTTTACTACTTATAGGTGGTGAGGTCCTGTCTGTGGCTGCTCCCTTCCTTGAACAACAGATGCATCCAACAGTTATCATTAGTGTTACAGTTACTATAAATCTTGTTGATAAATTAGAGAGGGCACAATTTTAACATGTTTACTACTTGTATGTGGTGAGGTCCTGGCTGTAGCTGCACCCTTCCTTGAACAGCAGATGCATCCAACAGTTATCATTAGTGTTACTGTTACTATAAATCTTGTTGATAAATTAGAGAGGGCACAATTTTAACATGTTTACTGCTTGTAGGTGGTGAGGTCCTGTCTGTGGCTGCTCCCTTCCTTGAACAACAGATGCACCCAACAGTTATCATTAGTGTTACTGTTACTATAAATCATGTTGATAAATTATAGAGGACACAATTTTAACATGTTTACTACTTGTAGGAGGTGAGGTCCTGTCTGTAGCTGCTCCCTTCCTTAAACAACAGATGCATCCAACAGTTATCATTAGTGTTACAGTTACTATAAATCTTGTTGATAAATTAGAGAGGGCACAATTTTAACATGTTTACTACTTATAGGTGGTGAGGTCCTGTCTGTAGCTGCTCCCTTCCTTGAACAACAGATGCATCCAACAGTTATCATTAGTGTTACTGTTACTATAAATCATGTTGATAAATTAGAGAGGGCACAATTTTAACATGTTTACTACTTATAGGTGGTGAGGTCCTGTCTGTAGCTGCTCCCTTCCTTGAACAACAGATGCACCCAACAGTTATCATTAGTGCCTTCAGATTGGCCCTAGAAGATCTGCTAGAAATCCTCAAAAACAAAATCAGGTACATCTTCAAATTAATACTTGTAGTTAATATTACTAACCCATTTCCAAATAAGACACAGTTTTCATGTCATTTATAGAAAAGTCTTGGGCAAATTTTGAGACAGAAGAAGAAAATGTTGATTATCCTGAGCAATTTCTTATTAAGCCTTCATATTTTCAAATAAGGCATGTTTTCTATGTCATTTTAATGCCCCCGTATCAAGCGATTTCTTCTCTTCCACAGTGTTTTCTGAAGACTCGCTTCATCTTTTCAAAATGAGTCATTGTGATGGGTTAATGATATTTTATGAATTATTTTGTTCCTTTCAGTACACCTGTTGATGTGACCAATAGAGATGAAATGTTGAAGATTATTCGCAGTTCGGTTGGAACCAAATTCATCAGTAAATGGTAATTTTACCTTGTTATGGATTGGAAATTGATTGTTTTCAACAAAACCTCATAACTGCAGCTTGTTTTAAGCTGCAATTACAAGGTTTTCGTTGAAAAGCAATGAAATGTATTGACCCGTTTTAATCTATGAGGCTGAATTAAGTGTAAATTGAAATTTGAACCAAAGGTTAATTAGCAAAACATTTACAGCAAACACAAACCAAAGGTATTTTCATAGTGTTCCCACATTACAAAGTTTGGGATAGGAAAAAAAAATATTTTCATTGACTCATTATAGAGATATATGTGTCTGCTATCTTTGTTAAATAAATGAAACTTGCTGAAGCAGTAGTTACTATATTTTTAGCTCGACTTTTCGAAGAAAATGAGAGCTTATACTGTCACCCGGGCGTTGGCGTTGGCGTTGCAACAAATGTTAAAGTTTTTTCAAACATCAATAACTTCCATACTATCAAAGGGATTCAACCCAAACTTGGAATACTTATTCACCATCACACCCTCTACCTTACTACCAGGGCCCATGACCCTGGCTCCGCTATATTTGGAGTTATGCCCCCTTTATACTAAGCATTTAAGAAAGTCGAGCGCGCTGTCTTCGGACAGCTCTTGTTAAAAAATAGCAACAATGTATCGGATCAACAGATAAGAGAGGGTGAAGAGATTCTCATTTTTTTTTATTTCAAACTCGAACTCTATGTTGTGGGTACTCATTGGAATCGTCTCTGTTAGACAATTCCAATGAGTACCTACAACATAGGGTTTGATGAACCAAAAAATGAAAGAAATATTGCATTTTGAAAACCCATCATCCCTATTATCTATAGCACTGATATTTGATGAATAATTTGCAGGTCTGATCTAGCATGTAAGATAGCCCTAGATGCCACCTCCACCGTAGCTTTAGAAGAACATGGTAAAAAGGAAATTGATATCAAACGTTACGCGAAAGTTGAAAAGGTGAGTCATACAACTATTACACTGTCATTTGAACATTCTGCCATGATTTCTCTATAATCAAGCCTCAGATATAGGTCATGGATCTATTTCCACTGTATCCCTTGGAGAACATGGTAAATTTATAATAAATTTATTATGCCCCCTTTCGAAGAAAATGGGGGTATATTGTTTTGCAAGTGTCGGTCGGTCGGAAGGTCGGTCGGTCCGTAGGTCGGTCGGTCTGTCCGTAGACCAAACCTTGTCCGGAGCATAACTCGAAAAGTATTAAAGGTAGAATCATGAAACTTCATAGGTGGATAGATCTCATTATGGAGAGGTGCAGTGCACATGAACCGTAACTCTGTCGATCAAATTTTTTGAGTTATTGCCCTTTGTTGATTTTTATGCTCCCCGAAGGGAGAGCATATAGTCGCCGCTTCGTCTGTCCGTCCGTCCGTCCGTCCGTCATTCCGTCCGTGTTTACCAGTGACCATTATTGGCTATTTTTTATGTTCAAAGGACACTTATTGGTTACTTTTCCCTTGTTGGGTATACCCAATAACAGGAGTAATTTTATTACGTATATGAGACTGTTGTTGGTTACTTCAAACGAAATACCCAATAAAACATTAGACTTTTTTTTGTCCAACAATTCGTCCGTATCTCGGACTCTTCCACTAATCGGAAAATTCTAAATTTAGATTTCGTGCCGAAAAATGCATTCGGATACCATCGGTGAATATCCGCCAAGCACCGGAAATGAGTTACCGTTCGTATTTTTTGTTCCCGGCTTTATTGCGTGACGTCTCTTGCGCGCGTGGAACCACTCCATTTTCCCGTCGAGTCGAGTAAGTTAGTTTGATTATATTTGACAAGAAAATTTGTCGAATACGACCATATTTCACACTATTTTATACATTGTTTAAACAACGATAACTTTTAACTGCTATTTATGCACAATAGGTGTGTTTGTTTGTAGTTTTTACCGACATTAGAGCAATTGTCATTAGTTTTCGCGATCTTTTGGATGCGATATTTTAATCAAGTTTTTTGACGTATATTCCCCCTGTAAATGAAAATTCTGGTTACTATAATGCCATTTGTGGAATAAAAAAATAATATCAATTTTCCGAGCGCTATCTCATTGTCTGTATGGATGGTTGTAAGCAATTTAAGTCGTGAAGGCTTGTGCTAAAGATTGTTTTGATTTATCATATTTTTTTTTTCTCGAGAAATCAGAATGCATTAATATTGATTGACCCAACTGAAATTTTAAGTCTTTCCAATTTTATTCATAAAACAATCTAGCACATCCAAAACTAAAGAGGGTATGAGAGTGGGGACATCCCCCCCCTACCCCCCTTTGGAAATTTTTTTTCTCCTCTTGCCTCAATATTTTCATTGATATTTCGTACACAAATCATGTCATTGCAATATATATTATGTCGTCTGCAGCAGCTTTCAAATTAAAACAGTCAAAAGTTCAGCTGTTTGGGAAATGGTCAACATTGGCAAAATAATTCACACAATAAACTGTGACTGTTTGAATCCTGACTGTATATTTCACTTTACATGTCAGGGTTCGACATTAACGCCAGTCCGTCGGCCCGAGGCCTGTAATTTTTAAGGAGGACTGGCAAAACATCCTTTGGTACCGGTCCACCGGGCCTGTAAATTTCAGAGACAGCGCCCCTTAGATTTTGTTGAAAGGCATCAAAATCAGTTTAAAAAATCTGCATCATAACTTTCTTTTGGCTCATAGGAAAAAGTCGGCGACCAACCCAAAATTCCTATTTTAAACAAAACTATTTGAAGATTGTCTGTGATTACACAACAGAAAACAACAAATCGTAGATTTGTGTTACATACGTAACACTTATGTACATCACAAAACCACCGAGTACTGCATCCTTCAGGCACATCTTGAATGGAAAATTATTGACAGGACAAAGAAAGCAGTAAACTGTTGTGTTTTTTTTTGTGAACAAGAATCTAGATTAAAAAATCAATTGACTAGAAATTCATCAGTCTATCATTCACCTACCTTAGGAATTCTAATCCGATTATTACTTTAAAATTATAGAAATTGCACAAGTTTGTAGTCCACTATTTTTTTCCACTGAAAACATCCACTCACTTTGTTACAATTTCCTTAACCCTTTTTTAGTCATTCAGTCAAGGATAATTCTAACAATATTGAATTAAACCATGAATTATGGCCAAGATCTTATTTACTGAATTCATACGAATAGAGAATCTTATGCATTTAATTTCGTCTTTTTTCTTCCATTGTGAACATGAGGATAGAAAAAGAAATCCAAATTTACAAATGCAAACTTTGTTCTATTGGGTAAAGGTTAATGGAACTTCTATTTATAACTCTGTAACTGGGCTCAATCAGCTGTTTAATAACCAAACAAAAATGCATACAGTGTGACATCACTGCTTACATCACACAGTGTGAGTTTAGATTTCCTCAAGATCAAAGAGAAACCCTTTTTTTCCTTGCACACATTCAAATACTAAAGTCTAGCAGTGATTGTGCACAAATCTTCATATAAAGTTAACCTTTAATTTAATTTAATAGGAATATATTCTGTTGAGGTAAGTCTAAAAACAAGGTATTTTGAATTTGCATTTTACTGTCATTATTACACCGATAGCGTATTAATTTATATGTTGAACAGATTACCTTTTTGTTGGCAACATACAATGATACTTTATTATTTCTTTATATATATGATTCTCATTCGCCAAACCTCAATTTTTCGTTACTAGATTTAGATCAATTTGAAAGCTGGAATCATTAGATCTAAAATCTTGGATATGGGCAATTACCAAACACCTGATCATGTATCCTCTGTTGAAGGGCTTGATCTTTTACCCTTTCCCAAAATGGACATAATGTAATCAAACTCAGAACATGCACATCCCATTGTCATGAAATCGAGGGGAAGGGAAGAAATTCAAGTAGATCATAATTTTCTTTATTTCTCTTTGTTATCAATGATTGATAACTACTTACAAATGACATCAAAACTAAGCCTTGTTTGGGAAATGTATGCAATCAAAATGGGGTAGCAACTAGATTCTATACTAGTGTAGTTATGTACACAGTTTTGATAGCAATTTCAAAATTTCTTTGACCAAATTGTTTTGCATATTCAGACGTGACATGGCACCTACTAACAACCTTTTTAGCGAGCCGGGACTTTATATCCGGGAAGCTAATGTCACAGCCCTAGTGTCGGCGTCCCGTCGTGTCTTCACTTGAAAAACTTTAACCTGTTCTATATCTCAGGCACTATTAGAGATACAGCATTGATATTTCATACATAGATACATCTCGACAAGACCTTTCATTTGGGACCATGACTTTTGACCTAGTGACCTTGACCTTGGGAGTTTGACCTACTTTTGAAAAACTTTAACCTGGCCTATATCTCAGGCACTATTAGAGATACAGCCTTGATATTTCATACATAGATACATCTCGACAAGACCTTTCATTTGGGACCATGACCTTTGACCTAGTGACCTTGACCTTGGAGTTTGACCTACTTTCGAAAAACTTTAACCTGGCCTATATCTCAGGCACTATTAGACATTCAGCCTTGATATTTCATACAGAGATACATCTCGACAAGACCTTTCATTTTGGACCATTATCCTTGACCTTGTGACCTTGACCTTGGAGTTTGACCTACTTTTAAAAAATTTGCTGTTTTTGTGACACGCTCCCGTATAGGCGAGCTACGTTGTCCGCGGACAACTCTTGTTTTCTTTGTAACAATTACATATATATAAACAAAAATTACTTGTACTTTTAACAAAATATTGAATTTGAAAAGGCATAAACTCAACAGGACAGCCAGAGATAATTATGACTAGCTATTTCAGCTATTTCAGAACCCTTTACCAGACTCTTATATAGAAACTATCGGAGTGTTGTAACAATGAATATACAATTTATTCTTTGTTTCTCCTACAATTCACTGAGTCTGAATGTAGGACCTGTTAGTCTGGAGGAGGACCTGTAAAAATTGCAATCCACTGGTCCTGCTTTAATTTTAGTGGACAAAAATGTTGACCCTACAAATACCTGAGTAAAATTTTTAACTGTTGGGTAGTTTTAGTTTGTCCAATGATTTACTGGTTATATTTTCTGAATATCATCTGGGTATCTGACATGAACATCAATTTTGAACAAAATTGAGTCCGAAGGGAGATTAACTGTTGGGTAGTTTGTCCAGCGATTTACTGGTTATATTGTCCAAATGTTTGCTGGGTATCTGACATGAACATCAATTTAAAAGAAAATAGAGTCCAAAGGGAGATTAACTGTTGGGTAGTTGTCCAGTGATTTACTGGTTATATTGTCCAAATGTTTGCTGGGTATCTGACATGAACATCAATTTAAAAGAAAATAGAGTCCAAAGGGAGATTAACTGTTGGGTAGTTTGTCCAGTGATTTACTGGTTATATTGTCCAAATGTTTGCTGGGTATCTTACATGAACATCAATTTGAAACACAATTGAGTACAAAGGGAGATAAACTCCTGGGTAGTCTGTCCAGTGAATGACTGGTTATATTGTCCAAATGTTTGCTGGGTATCTGACATGAACATCAATTTAAAAGAAATATGAGTCCAATGGGAGATTAACTGTTGGGTAGTTTGTCCAGTGATTTACTGGTTATATTGTCCATATGTTTGCTGGGTATCTGACATGAACATCAATTTAAAAGAAAATAGAGTCCAAAGGGAGATTTACTGTTGGGTAGTTTGTCCAGTGATTTACTGGTTATATTGTCCAAATGTTTGCTGGGCATCTGACATGAACATCAATTTAAAAGAAAATAGAGTCCAAAGGGAGATTAACTGTTGGGTAGTTTGTCCAGCGATTTACTGGTTATATTGTCCAAATGTTTGCTGGGTATCTGACATGAACATCAATTTAAAAGAAAATAGAGTCCAAAGGGAGATTAACTGTTGGGTAGTTGTCCAGTGATTTACTGGTTATATTGTCCATATGTTTGCTGGGTATCTGACATGAACATCAATTTAAAAGAAAATAGAGTCCAAAGGGAGATTAACTGTTGGGTAGTTTGTCCAGTGATTTACTGGTTATATTGTCCAAATGTTTGCTGGGTATCTTACATGAACATGAATTTGAAACACAATTGAGTCCAAAGGGAGATAAACTCCTGGGTAGTCTGTCCAGTGAATGACTGGTTATATTGTCCAAATGTTTGCTGGGTATCTGACATGAACATCAATTTAAAAGAAAATAGAGTCCAAAGGGAGATTAACTGTTGGGTAGATTGTCCAGTGATTTACTGGTTATATTGTCCAAATGTTTGCTGGGTATCTTACATGAACATCAATTTGAAACACAATTGAGTACAAAGGGAGATAAACTCCTGGGTAGTCTGTCCAGTGAATGACTGGTTATATTGTCCAAATGTTTGCTGGGTATCTGACATGAACATCAATTTAAAAGAAATATGAGTCCAATGGGAGATTAACTGTTGGGTAGTTTGTCCAGTGATTTACTGGTTATATTGTCCATATGTTTGCTGGGTATCTGACATGAACATCAATTTAAAAGAAAATAGAGTCCAAAGGGAGATTTACTGTTGGGTAGTTTGTCCAGTGATTTACTGGTTATATTGTCCAAATGTTTGCTGGGCATCTGACATGAACATCAATTTAAAAGAAAATAGAGTCCAAAGGGAGATTAACTGTTGGGTAGTTTGTCCAGCGATTTACTGGTTATATTGTCCAAATGTTTGCTGGGTATCTGACATGAACATCAATTTAAAAGAAAATAGAGTCCAAAGGGAGATTAACTGTTGGGTAGTTGTCCAGTGATTTACTGGTTATATTGTCCATATGTTTGCTGGGTATCTGACATGAACATCAATTTAAAAGAAAATAGAGTCCAAAGGGAGATTAACTGTTGGGTAGTTTGTCCAGTGATTTACTGGTTATATTGTCCAAATGTTTGCTGGGTATCTTACATGAACATGAATTTGAAACACAATTGAGTCCAAAGGGAGATAAACTCCTGGGTAGTCTGTCCAGTGAATGACTGGTTATATTGTCCAAATGTTTGCTGGGTATCTGACATGAACATCAATTTAAAAGAAAATAGAGTCCAAAGGGAGATTAACTGTTGGGTAGATTGTCCAGTGATTTACTGGTTATATTGTCCAAATGTTTGCTGGGTATCTGACATGAACATCAATTTAAAAGAAAATAGAGTCCAAAGGGAGATTAACTGTTGGGTAGTTTGTCCATTGATTTACTGGTTATATTGTCCAAATGTTTGCTGGGTATCTTACATGAACATGAATTTGAAACACAATTGAGTCCAAAGGGAGATAAACTCCTGGGTAGTCTGTCCAGTGAATGACTGGTTATATTGTCCAAATGTTTGCTGGGTATCTGACATGAACATCAATTTAAAAGAAAATAGAGTCCAAAGGGAGATTTACTGTTGGGTAGTTTGTCCAGTGATTTACTGGTTATATTGTCCAAATGTTTGCTGGGTATCTTACATGAACATGAATTTGAAACACAATTGAGTCCAAAGGGAGATAAACTCCTGGGTAGTCTGTCCAGTGAATGACTGGTTATATTGTCCAAATGTTTGCTGGGTATCTGACATGAACATCAATTTAAAAGAAATATGAGTCCAATGGGAGATTAACTGTTGGGTAGTTTGTCCAGTGATTTACTGGTTATATTGTCCATATGTTTGCTGGGTATCTGACATGAACATCAATTTAAAAGAAAATAGAGTCCAATGGGAGATTAACTGTTGGGTAGTTTGTCCAGCGATTTACTGGTTATATTGTCCATATCGTCGTTGTTAATGCAAAACCTCGTATCTCGTTTTTGGAAAATGTTAAAGGGGGTGGAATAATGTGTAATAACTTTTCCCAAACTGAAATGTTTTACTTGAAAATTGGACATATTGTTCACAAATAATGTGTTATTAATAAAGATCAGTTAAAATATCTCAGAACCTACGAGAATTGTCTAAACTGGGCGCACAAGTTTGTACTTTGAAAATCGCGACAAACGACATACGAGGTTTTGCATTTACACCGACGATATGTTTGCTGGGTATCTGACATGAACATCAATTTAAAAGAAAATAGAGTCCAAAGGGAGATTAACTGTTGGGTAGTTGTCCAGTGATTTACTGGTTATATTGTCCATATGTTTGCTGGGTATCTGACATGAACATCAATTTAAAAGAAAATAGAGTCCAAAGGGAGATTAACTGTTGGGTAGTTTGTCCAGTGATTTACTGGTTATATTGTCCAAATGTTTGCTGGGTATCTTACATGAACATGAATTTGAAACACAATTGAGTCCAAAGGGAGATAAACTCCTGGGTAGTCTGTCCAGTGAATGACTGGTTATATTGTCCAAATGTTTGCTGGGTATCTGACATGAACATCAATTTAAAAGAAAATAGAGTCCAAAGGGAGATTTACTGTTGGGTAGTTTGTCCAGTGATTTACTGGTTATATTGTCCATATGTTTGCTGGGTATCTGACATGAACATCAATTTAAAAGAAAATAGAGTCCAAAGGGAGATTAACTGTTGGGTAGTTGTCCAGTGATTTACTGGTTATATTGTCCAAATGTTTGCTGGGTATCTGACATGAACATCAATTTAAAAAAAATGAGTCCAATGGGAGATTAACTGTTGGGTAGTTTGTCCAGTGATTTACTGGTTATATCGTCCAAATATTTGCTGGGTATCCGACATGAACAGCAATGAATTAATAATGAAATAAAATTGTATGAAACTTTAAACGATCAAAGCGGTGTCTGGGGCATTGTCATCTTACAGTGACAGCTGAGGTTACATAGTTTTGGTTTAGGGGCGGCGATATATTTGTTTTCCCAAACGGGAAAATTTTAGGATTGTCCTATTTGAAAGCTGCTGCAGACGACAAAAGTGTTGTTAAAAATGATATGATTAGTACACAGTTTATCACAGAAAATATCGAGGCAAAAGGAGAAAATGGTGGCTATCAGCATTTTCTCCTTTTGCATCAATGTTTTACCAAGCCTTTTTCTGTTGGACGTCAAAAGTGGGTCTGGTTTGGGAAAAAGTTCAATGGCAAAACCTTGGACCAGCTCAACTGGGAAAGAGTTGCAGACGAGAACATTTCTGATTTCGAAGTAGAAAGCATGCATATATTATAGCATAGAAAATATTGAGAGAAGGGGACTTTTAGTTCTTTCCTCTTATTCCATGTTTTCCCTAACTATATCCGTAAAGAACGTTAAAATCAGGCAATGTTTTGGAAAGAATTAACTCCCCATAATGGCAAAATTTCGGTGCAGTTCAATTTGAAGCTGTTGCAGACAACTTAATTCATTTTGATAATGATAGAATTGTGTACAATATAGCCTAGAAAATATTGAAGCAGGAGGAGAAAATGCAGACTATTGAAGCAGGAGGAGAAAATGCAGACTATCAGCATTTTTAGGTCACCTGACCGAAGGTCATGGTGACCTATTGCGACCGTGTTTCGTCCGTCGTCGTGCGTCGTCCGTCGTGCGCCGTGCGTTAACTTTTAACATTTTCGACTTCTTCTTGAGAACCATTGGACGGATTGCAACCAAACTTGGCAGGGAGCATCCCCATGGGAAGCCGCTTCAGATTTGTACGAATCATGGAGTTATCTCCCTTTGGGGCCCCATAAGGGGCCAAAAAGGGGTTAAATAGGGTACATCTTAAAAAATCTTCTTCTCATGAACCGGTTGTTGGATTTGATTCACATTTGATATTTAGAGTCTTTAGGGCAAGGACAACAAAGTTTGTACAAGAGAAAAAAATCCGTCCAGAAATGGCCGTGCTGGGGATGGGGGATGGAAAGGGGGGTCGCGTTATTAGTTAACTTAACATTTTCGACTTCTTATTAAGAACCATTGGACAGATTTCAACCAAACTTGGCAGGAAGCATCCTAATAGGAAGCCTCTTCAGATTTTGTACAAATCATGGAGTTATCTCCTTTTTGGGGTCCCATAAAGGGCCAAATAGGGGGTAAATTGGGTACATCTTACATCGTACATCTTGTTGCATTGGATACATATTTGGAAGTTAAAGTCTTTAGGGCAAGGACTACAAAGTTTTGTACAAGAGAAAAAAATCTGTCAATAAATGGTCGTGCTGCGGATGGGGGATGGGAGTGGTTCGCGTTATTTCTTAACTGAACATTTTCTACTTCTTTTTGAGAACCATTGGACAGATTTCTACCAGACTTGGCAGGAAGCATCCCAATGGGAAGCCGCTTCAGATTTTTACAAATCATGGAGTTATCTCCCTTTGGGGCCCCAAAAGGGGCCAAAAGGGGGTAAATAGGGTACATGTTAAGAAATGTTCTATTGTTGGATTGAATTCACATTTGGTATTTGAGTCTTTAAATAAGTTTATACAAGAAAAAAATAGACTGTCAAGAAATGGTGGTGCTGGGGGGGGTGCTTTTAGTTAACTTTTAACATTTTCCTTAAATGTTTCTGCTCATTTGATTCAGGTGACCGATAAGGCCCTCTGGGCCTCTTGTCTTCTTATGCCTCAATGTTTACCCAGGCAAAAAAAGATATGTTTTGAAAAAGAGTTAAAGTATGAAGGTCTTGAATAATTTCTCTATAGAAAGGTCATAGATACCTATATAGATGCAATTTGTGTCATGCACAAATATTGTATTAAATTTTTAGGTCACCTGACCGAAGGTCATGGTGACCTATTGCGACCGTGTTTCGTCCGTCGTCGTCCGTCGTGCGTCGTGCGTTAACTTTTAACATTTTCGACTTCTTCTTGAAAACCATTGGACGGATTACAACCAAACTTGGCAGGGAGCATCCCCATGGGAAGCCGCTTCAGATTTGTACGAATCATGGAGTTATCTCCCTTTGGGGCCCCATAAAGGGCCAAAAAGGGGTTAAATAGGGTACATCTTAAAAAATCTTCTTCTCATGAACCGGCTGTTGGATTTGATTTACATTTGGTATTTAGAGTCTTTAGGGCAAGGACAACAAAGTTTGTACAAGAGAAAAAAATCCGCCCAGAAATGGCCGTGCTGGGGATGGGGGATGGGAGGGGGGGGTCGCGTTATTAGTTAACTTAACATTTTCGACTTCTTATTTTAAAAGAACCATTGGTTGGATTTCAACCAAACTTGGCAGGAAGCATCCTAATAGGAAGCTGCTTCAGACTTTGTACAAATCATGGAGTTATCTCCCTTTGGGGTCCCATAAAGGGCCAAAAAGGGGTTAAATTGGGTACATCTTAAAATATCTTCTACTCATGAACCGGCTGTTGCATTGGATACACATTTGGAAGTTAGTCTTTAGGGCAAGGACTACAAAATTTGTACAAGAGAGAAAAACTAAAAAATAAATGGCGGTGCTGTGGATGGGGGATGGGAGGGGTTCGCGTTATTACTTAACTTTGAACATTTTCTTCTTCTTTTTGAGAACCATTGGACAGATTTCTACCAGACTTGGCAGGATGCATTCCAATGGGAAGCCGCTTCAGATTTTTACAAATCATGGAGTTATCTCCCTTTGGGGCCCCAAAAGGTTCCAAAAGGGGGTAAAAAGGGTACATATTAAGAAATGTTCTATTGTTGGATTGAATTCACATTTTGGTATTTGAGTCTTTAAATAAGTTTGTACAAGAGAAAAAAAGACTGTCAAGAAATGGTGGTGCTGGGGGGTTGCGCTTTTTGTTAACCTAACATTTTCCTTAAATGTTTCTGCTCATTTGATTCAGGTGACCGATAAGGCCCTCTGGGCCTCTTGTTCTTATTTTTATCGAAGATTTTAGTATAATACTGTTCAGAAAAATAGGGGCAGAAGTAGAAAATTGATTGTTGATTGTCAACATTTTCTTCCTTTGCCCTAATGTTTTCTAAAGCCCATATGGTAGGGACATCAAAACCAAGTCTTGTTCAGAATTTGTAGAGAGGAAAGGTGAGAAGGCTATGTCCTAGCATTTTGTTCTTTTGCCTTCACAATTTTTGAAGTAAAGAAGAAAATGTAGATCACTCGCTACTTCTTACTATTCCACAATGTTCATAATCTTGTGCACCATATTGTGTAGTTGAATGGAAAAGGTGGTGAAGATATTCTTATTGTCATGGATTAAAATGCCGTGGGTAATATATATGTTTTCACATCGTTTGATTTCTTGTAATTGTAATTCTTGTTTGTTTTGTGGTAACATTCCTGTGACTGGATTTTAAACCAATAAAGGAATTTGAATCATTGTGCAAGTGACAGTTTCGTTCTTTATAAACAGTTTTTCAAATATTGAATGAGTGCATCATTGTACAAGTGAAAATTGTGTTCGTTAGTTACTTTCAAAATATGAATGAGTGCATCATTGTACAAATGACGATTTTGTTTGTTAGTGACCGTGTCAAAATGAGACAATGCACCAGTTTTTGGGCATTGATTTTGTTCTCTTAGAAATTGTTTCAAAGTACATGTAAGAGTGTATCATTTTATGAGCCTTATTGACGGCTTCCTTTGGTTACTTTTTTTCATGATTTAGATTATGCATTGCAACAGAGAAGCCATAACACCCCTCACAGAATTTTCAAGTTTGAATATGGGTCATGTGTGGTCAGAAAGAAGGTCACCAGGTCAGATCTTAGGAAATCCTTGTTTGAACCATAAAGGTCACATATTTGACCCAAGTTTGATGAAACTGTCACAATGTTTATTTTGACAATAAACGGGTGAAGTTCAGATTTGGGTCACATAGGGGTAAAAATCAATGTCACCAGGACAAATCTAAGAAAATCCTTGTTGACTCTAGATGGGACATGTGTGTCCCTATTTGATCAGAATTTCGCCGACATTTCTCAGGTCAGCTACCCTGGGCCCTCTTGTTTATTCATGAATTTTCGCATTAAAAGATGACCAGAGTACCATTGCTACCAATGTGTGTTGGTGATGCCAACATTTCTAAAATACCCAGTTGTGTCTTTGGACACATAACCAGTAAGTGTCCTCTCGTGAGAACTGTTTTTTATACCCAAGATGGGGTATCCAACAAGTTTTTAGGCAAAGTACCCAACATATGGTCAACCGTTGGTACGTCCGTCCGTCCGTCCGTCCATCCGTCTGTCCGTCCGTCCGTCCGTCCGTCCGTCCGTCCGTCCGAAGCGATTTCTCTATAACCCTTGGGCCAAATCAAATGAAACTTACCATGTGAACTCCCTATGACATAATGCCGATGTACTTTTCCCAGTTTTTGGATTTGAGGCCTCGGTATGGGAAAAGGGGACTTAAGGTCAAATGCACTTTTTTTCTAATTTCTCATAGTCTAATGGTCAGAATTTGATGAAATTTCATATTTGAGTAGCAAATCAGATGCCCTTGACAATAAACTACTTCAAATTTGCGTATAAAAAGTATGTCATGGAAAAAGGGGGCTTATCGTTTGTTAGCTTAATCTTAGCTCTGTATGGCATACATTTATTGTGACAAAGCCTTATTCGGGGAGCATTGTCCGTCTCTGACGGCTCTTGTATAACTTGATTCTTGTCCGGAGCATAACTCAAAAAGTATGTAAGGTAGAATCATGAAACTTTACAGTGGATAGATCTCATTATGGAGAGGTGCAGTGCACAAGAACTGTAACTCTGCTGATAAACTTTTTTCAGTTATTGCCCTTTGTTGATTTTATAACTTGATTCTTGTCCGGAGCATAACTCAAAAATTATGTTAGGTAGAATCATGAAACTTTACAGGTGGATAGATCTCATTATGGAGAGGTGCAGTGCTTAAGAACCGTAACTCTGCTGATCATATTTTTTTAGTTATTGCCCTTTGTTGATTTTATCACTTGATTCTTGTCCGGAGCATAACTCAAAAAGTATGTAAGGTACAATCATGAAACTTTACAGGTGGATAGATATCATTATGGAGAGGTGCAGTGCACAAGAACCGTAACTCTGCTGATAATAATTTTTGAGTTATTGCCCTTTGTTGATTTTCAAACTTGATTCTTGTCCGGAGCATAACTCAAAAATTATGTTAGGTAGAATCATGAAACTTTACAGGTGGATAGATTTCATTATGGAGAGGCGCAGTGCATAAGAACGGTAACTCTGCTGATCATGTTTTTTTAGTTATTGCCCTTTGTTGATTTTCAAACTTGATTATTGTCCGGTGCATAACTCAAAAAGTGTGTAAGGTAGAATCATGAAACTTTACAGGTGGATAGATCTCATTATGGAGAGGTGCAGTGCTTAAGAACCGTAACTCTGCTGATCATATTTTTTGAGTTATTGCCCTTTGTTGATTTTATCACTTGATTCTTGTCCGGAGCATAACTCAAAAAGTATGTAAGGTACAATCATGAAACTTTACAGGTGGATAGATCTCATTATGGAGAGGCGCAGTGCATAAGAACCGTAACTCTGCTGATCATATTTTTTTTAGTTATTGCCCTTTGTTGATTTTCAAACTTGATTCTTGTCCGGTGCATAACTCAAAAAGTGTGTAAGGTAGAATCATGAAACTTTACAGGTGGATAGATTTCATTATGGAGAGGTGCAGTGTACAAGAACCGTAACTCTGCCAATCAAATTCTTGGAGTTATTGCCCTTTGTTGATTTTTACACTTAATTCTTAACCTTGCCTATATCTCGTGTCCTTTTACACATACAGCCTTGATATCTCACGCATAGATACCTCCTATCAACATCGTTCACATTTAACCATGACCTTGGACCATGTGGCCTTGACCTTGGAGTTTGACCTACTTTTAAAAAAATTAAACTGGGCCTATATCTTATGTGCTATTACACATACAGCCTTGGTATTTCACACATGGACACATCTTACCAAGACCTTTCACATTTGACCATGACCTTGGACCTTGTAACCTTGACCTTGGACTTTGACCTACTTTAAAAAAAACTTTAACCTAGCCGATATATCATGTCCTTTTACACATACAGCCTTGATATTTGATACATGGACACCTACGACCAAGACCTTTCACATTTGACCATGACCTTGGACCTTGTGACCTTGACCTTGGTGTTTGACCTACTTTAATAATTCATTAACCTGGCCTATATTTCATGTCATTTTACATATACAGCCTTGATATTTCACACATGGTCACTTTCAACCAAGATATTTCACTTTTGACCATGACCTTGGACCTTGACCTTGGAGTTTGACCTACTTTTAGAAAACTTAAACTAGGCCTATATCTCATGTCCTGTTACCTATACAGTCTCAATATTTTACACATGGACACCTCCTACCAAGACCTTTCACATTTGACCATGACCTTGGCCTGTGTGACCTTGACCTTTGATTTTTACATTTTTAAATGTTTAACCTAGCCTTTATCTTATGTCCTATTACACCTACAGCCTTGATATTTCACACATAGACACCTACCAAGACCTTTCACATTTGACCATGACCTTGAATATTGCAACCTTGACCTTGGAGTTTGACCTTCTTTTAAAAAGACTGAAACCAGGCATATATATCATGTCCTTTTACACCTACAGTCTTGATATTTCACACATGGACAACTCCAACCAAGACCTTTCACATTTGACTATGACCTTGACCTTGCATTTGGCCTACTTTTAAAAACTTTAACCTGGCCTATGTTTCATTTTACTTTTACATATACAGCTTTGATATTTCACACATTGACACCTCCTACCAAGACCTTTCATATTTGACCATGACCTTGGACCTTGTTAACTTGACCTTGGACTTTGACCTACATCAAATGTAGGCCCTTGAGGGGGCATATATGTTTTACAAACATCTCTTGTTTCAAATAATCAAGCTAATGTCGAAAAGGATTGTCCCACAAATTCTATACTTACTTCATCAAACATATGACTGGATATGGAAAAATGGTCCTCTTTGGATTTTGATTAAGCATATCCCAAACAGCATGAAACCTGTCTTTTCCAATTTGATAGCTAATGCAGACAACAATATCAATTTTGTGAAAAAAATGATTTTTGTACAACATAATCCAGAAAATGTAAAGACAAATAGATGGTTATCAACATTTTCTTCTATTGCCTAATTGTTTTCCAAGGCATTTTCTTTTTGGAGTTGTCAAACATTTGCAACAATCTGAATTAGTGAAAAACATATCTTGTTATAATACTTTTACTATAATTTTCGATTTTGTTATTATGTAATCACCAAAATCACTGTTTAATCTATTGCAAGAAATATTTAAACTGGTTAGAGGAGAGTTAGAAGAAGTATTTATACATTGTGTATATGGTTGAGAGTTAAAGTGTCAAACTTGTGACCATGAGGTAGCAGAGATAGTCCTTGCTTGTTTCACCAGCCTTCGCATTACCTGCATGTACTGATTCAGTTTCCAGGAAGCAGAATGGAGAAGGCTTAATCAAAATTGTAAGAGCTGGTTTCCCAGCTGATTGAAAATAAATGTGTTTGAAATCAAGTAAATGTACTGCAATAATTATTTTCAGATCCCTGGCGGCACTATTGAAGACTCAGAAGTTCTCAGAGGTATTATGATTAACAAAGATGTGGTTCATCCTAAAATGAAAAGGTATTTTGTAATGTTTGATTTGTATTTTATAAGCTTAATCCTTTCCCAAACAAGATCTAGATTTGATGTCTCTGATGGAAAATGCATGGGAAAACATTGAGGAAAAAAGAAGAAAGAGCTGATAATCAATATTTTCTCTGCTAAACTTTACATGAGATCTATCTTCAGAAACATAGGTTTTAAGAAAATTCTTTAAAAATCAACCATTGGGCCAATTTGAATCAGACTTGTTTATGAATACTTACTACCATAAGTTCTAAAATGTTTTAGGTTAAACAGTAATACTCAATTTAGTTTTTAGTGAGCCTGGGTATGCCCTGGGAACTAAGGTCACAGGCCTAGTGTCAGGGTTACCTGGAGAAATCTTTAACCTGTCTATATTTTAGGAACCACAGCAGATATAGAGTCTTGATATTTCACCTATGGATACCTTTGCTAAACCGTGATAAAGCTCTGCTAATTCAATTTGAAAGGAGTATCAGAAGACAAAGTAATTTATTTCAAAAGTAGAATATGTCCATAGAAAACATAGAGGAATGAGTAGAACAAGCTGATGATTTAGTTAGAATAAAATAAAACAGAAATGCTTGTTTGAGAGAATTTTCAATTATATGAATAAAAAAAAACTCCTTTGTAAAATTTACTGATATTGATCTTGTCACTTTCAGGCGTATAGAAAATCCTAGAATTCTATTGTTAGACTGTAACCTTGAATACAAGAAAGGTGAAAGTCAGGTAGGTACAATAATAAGCATTTAACCCATTACTAGATGGCAAAAAATTAGACTAGTCCAAGTTCAAAGATGTTGCAGACAACAATTTCAAGTGAATGAAACTTTACATATCATAGTCTTTCTTTGTAGAAAACATTGTGGAAAATTAAGAAATTGCTTTTCATTATTTCTTCATTTTCTACACTATTTTCCAAAGCCTTTATCTTGTAGGGCCGCGGCCATGGCGCAGTTGGTAGTGCATCTGTCTCTCATTCGAGAGGTTGAACCCGGCTGCGGCAAATACCCTTACTGACAAAAATAACACCCATCAATGGTTTGATATTGTGAACCTACGTGAGGGAGGCAATATGACCTTAGTAGTTGAAAACGGCGTAAAACCCCAACAGATAAATAAATTTATCTTGTAGGACGTCAAAAGTTGTCAGTATGTGGGAATGTATTAAACTTTGGAATATGCTCACCGAGATTGCAAATATTTTCCTGAATGATATCAGATAATTGTCATTTAGTTGTTTAACTTGACAGCATAAGAGTTTAATTTTGAATATGTAACTTTGGTGAAAAACATGTGATGCAGGGACTAAGTACATGTGAGACCTGTCTAGTACTGGTGATTACAAGATCACATGCATTATGCAGTCATATGACTGGAAAATGAAGAAATTTGTGTAACATCTGATACACACAACAGGGCTAGAATTTCCCTGAAAAATGACTTGCAATATTTTGCTAGTGGCTTTTGAAGTCGCTTGCAAAATGGCAAATTCACTTGCAATATGGTGTTGTATATTATAAAGGTTTTCATTTCGAAAAATAAAGGCATAATATGCTGCATAATTTAAATGACATGTCCAAAAACTAGTACAATTAATTTGGAAAACTTTTTCAGACTGCATTGATAAAACTTGTGGGTGGGGAATATTTTTCCACTCACCAAAATCACTAGCAAATCTTAATTTGAACTAGCAAATTGCCAGTATGCTAGTGGAAACTCAAACCCTACACAATAAAATGTAATACACACAAACATGGAATATTGTGTTATCATGGATGAATTTTGGCAGAGTATCGAAAGGCTGACTGCACCTCGCGACCTGTTCATTAGGATATTGACAGTTTGTTTATCTTTCACTGTAGGGGCAATTTTATTTTTTACACTTTGGTGATTTTTTGAATTCTTTTTTTCAGACTAACATTGAAATCTCAAAAGAGGAAGACTTTGCGTAAGTTTCAAATGATTGAATATAGCTGTTAATATTTTCCTCAAGTTTAAGGATGAATTGATAATGCATTTTACCAACTTTTGAAAATGTGTTAATTAGAATAGATGTATTACTGTTTATGTGAAAAGCTTTTACCCTTCTCATCAATGAGTATATTCTAAAAGCTTAAGTCATCCTGTTTAACAATTTCCCAACTGTCTGGATGGTACAAAATAAGGAAAAATGGTGATAATCAGCATAGATTCTTCTTTTTCTCAAGGTTCTCTAGCCCATTATATACACTGTTTCTGCTTTATAACTCATGTATTTTGTTGTCTGAATCTTTCGATTTTAACCTATCAAGAATTCCATAATCTTGTTAGAGATTAACCCTTTCCCAAACAAGACCGGGTTTTGACATCCCTAACAGAAAAGACTTGGGACAACATTGAGACAAAAGAAGAAACTGCTGTCAACCAGCAGTTTATTCTTTTGCCTCAATGTTTTCAATGTTGTTTTAGTACAAATCATATCTTTAATGTCATTAACTTCGTCATCTGCAGCAACTTACTTTGAATTTTGTGTATAAAACATTTTACCCTTGTTTGTGTGTTACAGTAAAATCTTAAAGATGGAAGAAGAGTTCGTCGAGAAGATGTGTTCAGAAGTGATCGCCATGAAGCCCGACCTTGTGATTACAGAGAAGGGAGTGTCTGATCTGGCACAACATTATCTACTGAAGGCTGGAATCAGTGTGATTAGGCGTGTCAGAAAGTCCGATAACAACAGAATTGCGAGGTATGTATACTAATGGACAAAAGTCTTGTCCATGTCTAAAAGTGTAAATAATTCGGTAACCACTTGAGGTAAGTCGGTCAAAATTTACTGCTACACATGTCACAGCAATATGATTCAAAAAGAAAATATATAGGTCAGCGCACTTATTAGTAAATTACAGCAGCACTTATTAGTAAATTACAGCAATTTTTAACAACTACACATGAATAAAATGACGCAAAACAGTGGTAACTGCATACACACGACTGTCTTGCT
This sequence comes from Fragum sueziense, assembly GCA_963680895.1. Classification (NCBI taxonomy): domain Eukaryota; kingdom Metazoa; phylum Mollusca; class Bivalvia; order Cardiida; family Cardiidae; genus Fragum; species Fragum sueziense. The sequence goes on from OY804598.1 coordinate 2,050,021, forward strand.
CTAAAAAATCAATTTCCATCTTGAGGAAATCAGTTTCGCATAATAAATACGCTTTTACCGTCGTAAATGGTAAATTGTAATGGTATGTTATATTATTGAAAATATGGTAGCGAAACATATTGGTACGAAACATTTATTTCACTACAGTAATAACCGATTGTTCCGTAAAACTGGAGCATTCCCCCTTAAGACTTGTACAACAATTTGGCATCTTTATTTTAGAGACCCACACTTGATTGCTGTTCTGCAAAAACCTGCCGAGTCTTGATAGCTCAGTCGGTTACGTCAGAGTCTGTCAATCCAGGGGTCTCAAGTTCGAACCCCGGCTTGGCCAGTATCCATTCTGACATTTGACAAACGTCATTTGTCTCTCACCAATGGGTGTGAATCATCTATGTGAGAGAGCAGCTGGAGGCTCGGTTTGGACATTGTGGTTGTACTGGTTCGAGAAGTACCAGGAATCCACAGTTAGGTGTTACAGCCGCCGCGATATGACCGTAGAAGTTGAAAACGGCGTAAAACCCCAATAAATCAATCTGCAAAAACCTAATATATACAGCATGTTTAAAGTTAAAGTTACAAGGTATAGGTAGAAAAGCAGTGATGTATTACAGTGCATCATACTTTATAGCATTTTGCCAGAATTCTTCACGGAGACAAGAGTTATTTAAACTTTATTGCATTATAGGGCCTGTGGATGAACCGATGAGTTAAAGGAAGAAGATGTGGGTACTGAATGTGGACTGTTTGACATCAAGAAATTAGTCACAAGCAATGTCTTTATTTTTTACACAGTGTTTTCAAAAGCCTTTACCTCAGGGGGGGGGGGGGGGTCTTCAAAAATTGATTTTATGTCATAATAGACCAAACTTTGTTGTATTGTAGGGCCTGTGGAGCTACAGTTGTAAACAGAACCGATGAATTAAAGGAAGAAGATGTGGGAACTGAATGTGGACTATTTGAGATCAAGAAAATAGGAGATGAGTAAGTAGTAGTTATGTTGTAATCATGTTGTAAACAGAACAGATGAGGGAATCCTTTCCCAAACAACACCTAGTATAGACGTCCCTAGCAGAAAAAGCTTGGGAAAACATTTTGGCAAAAGAAGAAAATGCTAATGAATCATATGCAAAATTTGAACCAACTAATTCAAAGTTGTATTGAAAATTAAGAAAGCTTTTTCTTTATGTACATGGGTAATATTTGTAAATAATATGCCATAACATCGGTACTGGACTATACTACTAATATACTACTAATTTAAGTACCTTAAGATTTATCTCTATATAAACTCGGAGCAAACAAGGTTTTGATGAAAGTAATACTATACCTGTCGTTAGAGGGGGTAAACTTCTTCTTTTATATCCAAACTTTATATTATTGGTACTCAGGAAAAGTACAAAAACAGCAACATAGGATTTACCAGTTTGGTGAACAATTTTTAGCATGTCTTTTCGTAGAATAGGGGGGCTATCCAAGTCACCGCGGCTTTGCATCGCCGTTATTGATTTGAAACTTTGCACTTGCTTCTGTGACCATAATATCAGCCTCTAGGCAAGGATTCCTTACTAGGACATTTGATTTAATGGAATTATAACCCTTTTCGGACTTAAAATTTTTCACTATCCAGCACTTGATAGTCACACTTTGCTGTCCTGAGACAGCTCTTGTTAAAAAGCTTTATCATATTTTGAAAGCCATTTCAATGTCTTGTTGGTAGCTCTAGTCATTACATTAATATCCCTTACATTACAGGTATTTCACATTCTTGGTGAACTGTAAAAGTCCTAAAGCGTGCACCATCCTTCTGCGAGGGGCCAGTAAGGATATTCTTAACGAGGTTGAGAGGAATCTGCAGGACGCGATGAATGTGGCTCGTAATGTGATGCAAGATCCCTTCCTTGTGCCAGGGGGTGGAGCTGCAGAAATGGCTCTAGCTCAGGTAAATAGCTTAGTGGAATCATTTCTCAAACAATCCACAATTTTGGCTGATAAAGTAGTGTAAGACATTGAGGAGATCTCCAAGAAGATAAAAACCTTCATTGGTGTTGTGGTAAATGACAAATATTTGCTTATAATTGTAATGATTTCTCATGATTGTGTAATTTATTGTAGCCGTTCAGCATTTAGACTGTAGATTATAAAAATCGCAATGTTGAAGTCTACACTGTAACAGAAATTTATACCATGTAATTCCTTCTCATGTATTTCTGACAAACTTTTTTAAACCAAGATCTAGTCACCATATGACCTAAAAGCTGAGCCCGGATATCTCAGTCTGTAACAACGTAGTCTATCAATCCAGGGGTTAAGGTTTCGAACCCCGATTCATCCCATATCCTTCCAGAAATTTGACAAAAGTCATTTTTAGCTCCACTGGCCGAAGGCCAGCGGGGCTTATGTCATGGCCCTGTGTCTGTCGTCCGTCCGTGCGTCCGTATGTGCGTCCGTCCGTCCGTGCGTAAACTTTTTCTTTAAAAATCTTCTTCTCCAAAACTACTGGACCAATTTCAACCAAACTCCACAGGAATCTTCCTTGTATGAACCTCTTCCAAATTCCTTCAAAAAAATAGATTCCATGCAGAACTTGAATTTTAATTATGCCCCCTTTCGAAGAAAATGGGGGTATATTGTTTTGCAAGTGTCGGTCGGTCGGTCGGAAGGTCGGTCGGTCGGTCGGTCCGTAGGTCGGTCGGTCTGTCCGTAGACCAAATCTTGTCCGGAGCATAACTCAAAAAGTATGTAAGGTAGAATCATGAAACTTTATAGGTGGATAGATCTCATTATGGAGAGGTGCAGTGCACAAGAACTGTAACTCTGCCGATCAAATTTTTTGAGTTATTGCCCTTTGTTGATTTTATAACTTGATTCTTGTCCGGAGCATAATCCAAAAAGTATGTAAGGTAGAATCATGAAACTTCACAGGTGGATAGATCTCATTTAGGAGAGGTGCAGTGCACAAGAACTGTAACTCTATCGATCAAATTTTTTGAGTTATTGCCCTTTGTTGATTTTATAAATTGATTCTTGTCCGGAGCATAACTCAAAAAGTATGTAAGGTAGAATCACGAAACTTTACAGGTGGATAGCTCTCATTATGGAGAGGTGCAGTGCACAAGAACCGTAACTCTGTTGATCAATTTTTTTGAGTTATTGCCCTTTGTTGATTTTCAAACTTGATTCTTGTCCGGAGCATAACTCAAAAAGTATGTAAGGTAGAATCATGAAACTTCACAGGTTGATAGCTCTCCTTATGGAGAGGTGCAGTGCACAAGAACCGTAACTCTGCTGATCATATTTTTTGAGTTATTGCCCTTTGTTGATTTTCAAACGTGATTATTGTCCGGTGCATAACTCAAAAAGTATGTAAGGTAGAATCATGAAACTTTACAGGTGGATAGATCTCATTATGGAGAGGTGCAGTGCACAAGAACTGTAATTCTGCCAATCAAATTTTTGGAGTTATTGCCCTTTGTTGATTTTTACGCTTAATTCTTAACCTTGCCTATATCCCGTGTCCTTTTACACATACAGCCTTGATATCTCACACATAGATACCTCCTATCAACATCGTTCACATTTAACCATGACCTTGGACATTGTGACCTTGACCTTGGAGTTTGACCTACTTTATAAAAAAATAAACCCGGCATATATCTCATGACCTTTTACAAATACAGCCTTGATATTTCACACATGGACACATCTTACCAAGACCATTCACAATTGACCATGACCTTGGACTTTGTGACTTTGACCTTGGAGTTTGACCTACTTTTAAAAAACTTTGACCTGGCCGATATATCATGTCCATTTACACATACAGCCTTGATATTTGACACATGGAAACCTCCGACCTAGACCTATCACATACGACTATGACATGACCTTGGACCATGTGGCCTTGACCTTGGAGTTTGACCTACTTTTAAAAAAATTAAACTGGGCCTATATCTTATGTGCTATTACACATACAGCCTTGGTATTTCACACATGGACACATCTTACCAAGACCTTTCACATTTGACCATGACCTTGGACCTTGTGACCTTGACCTTGGACTTTAACCTACTTTAAAAAAAACTTTAACCTAGCCGATATATGTCCTTTTACACATACAGCCTTGATATTTGACACATGGACACCTACAACCAAGACCTTTCACATTTGACCATGACCTTGGACCTTGTGACCTTGACCTTGGTGTTAGACCTACTTTAATAATACATTAACCTGGGCTATATTTCATGTCATTTTACATATACAGCCTTGATATTTCACACATGGTCACTTCCAACCAAGATATTTCACTTTTGACCATGACCTTGGACCCTGACCTTGGAGTTTGACCTACTTTTAAAAAACTTAAACTAGGCCTATATCTCATGTCCTGTTACCTATACAGTCTCAATATTTTACACATGGACACCTCCTACCAAGACCTTTCACATTTGACCATGACCTTGGCCTGTGTGACCTTGACCTTTGATTTTTACATTCTTTTAGAAATAGTTAACCTAGCCTTTATCTTATGTCCTATTACACCTACAGCCTTGATATTTCACACATAGACACCTCCTACCAAGACCTTTCACATTTGACCATGACCTTGAATATTGCAACCTTGACCTGGGAGTTTGACCTACTTTTAAAAAGACTGAAACCAGGCATATATATCATGTCCTTTTACACCTACAGCCTTGATATTTCACACATGGACACCTCCAACCAAGACCTTTCACATTTGACCTTGACCTTGGCATTTGGCCTACTTTTAAAATGACATTTCAGAATTTTTTGTCATAAATTTTACTTTTATTTTTATCTGAAAGAGCATATTTCCTTATGAAAATTCTGAAAATTGCAAGCCAAAGTATTGCGCGGTTTACGAGAAATTTATATTTTTGTGTTAAAATTGAACAAATTGTTGTGGACAACAGTTCGGATTTATATGCAATTTATCGATTATGTCTCAACTTTAAATGCGTGTTTCTCGCTTATTGGCAACAACTTCAAAAAACCAATAGTATTTATACTCATTAGAATAACCAATCTTGGCATCAAGACATACTTTAAAAAATTGAAATTGGAATGAAATGTCCCTTTAAAAACTTTAATCTGGCCTATGTTTCATTTTACTTTTACATATACAGCTTTGATATTTCACACATAGACACCTCCTACCAAGACCTTTTATATTTGACCATGACCTTGGACCTTGTTAACTTGACCTTGGACTTTGACCTACATCAAATGTAGGCCCTTGAGGGGGCATATATGTTTTACAAACATCTCTTGTTAATTAAATTAAATTAAATTTTCGAAAAATCTTTAAAAAATCTTCTTCTCTAAAACTACTGGACCAATTTCAACCAAACTTCACAGAAATCTTCCTTGCATGAATTTCTACCAAATTCCTTCAAAAGATTAAAATCCGCGCAGAACTTGAATTTTAATTAATTTAATTGAATTAATTTTCGAAAAATCTTTAAAAATTCTTCTTCTCCAAAACCACTGGACCAATTCCAACCAAACTTCACAGAAATCGTCCTTGCATGAATCTCTACCAAATTCCTTCAAAAGAATAAAATCGGTGCAGAACTTGAATTTTAAATAATTTAATTGATTTAAATTTTCGAAATTTTTTTTAAAATTCTTCTCCAAAACTACGGAACCAATTTCAACCAAACTTCACAGAAATCTTCCTTGTATGAATCTCTTCTTAATTCCTTCAAAAACATAAATTCTGTGTATAACTTGAATTTTAATTAATATAATTGAATTAAATTTTCGAAAAATCTTTAAAAATTCTTCTTCTCCAAAACTACTCGACCAATTTCAACCAAACTTCACAGAAATCTTCCTTGCATGAATCTCTACCAAATTCCTTCAAAAGATCAAAATCCGCACAGAACTTGAATTTTAATTAATTTAATTGATTTAAATTTTCGAAAAATCTTTAAAAATTCTTCTTCTCCAAAACTACTGGACCAATTTCAACCAAACTTTACAGAAATGTTCCTTGCATGAATCTCTTCTTAATTCCTTCAAAAAAATAAATTCTGTGTAAAACTTTAATTTTGATTAATTAAATTAGATTAATTTTTTGAAAAATCTTCTTTTCCAAAACTATTGGACCAATTTTAACCAAACTTCACATGAATCTTCCTTGCATGAATCTCCTTTAAATTCCTTCAAAAAAATAATTTCCATGTAGAACTTGAATTTTAATAAATTTTATTAAATTGAATTTTCGAATAATTGTTAAACAATCTTCTTCTCCAAAACTACAGGACCAATTTCAACCAAACTTCACAGGAATCTTCCTTGTATGAATCTCTCCCAAATTCCTTCACAATTGGATGAAAAGCTTGGCCGCTGTGGGCTACGCTGATTTTTCGCTATATGAAACAGTGTAATTTTAACAAAATTTTAAAAACCTTTCTGCTCCTTAATTACTTATTGGATTTCGTTTGGTGTAGCATGAATCTTCTTTGGAAAGACCTCTATTGTATTCCTTGAAGAAGTTTGTAGTCTAAATGTCTAAAAGCCAGTGGAGTGATACAGGGCCATCTTGGCCCTCTTGTTTTGTCTCACCTTTGGATATTAATTACTGTGTTAGAGAGCAGCTGAATGCCTGGATCAAATATTGTGCTAGTGCTGGTGATAAAAATCCCAGGAATCCATGTTTAGGTGATCCAGCCGCTGCACTATTACCATAGCAGTTGAAAGAGGTGTTAAACCCAAATCAATCAATAATATGGCCTGAGCAGTTTACTTTGATATGAAAATATTTGAGCCAGGATCTGGAAAAACGTCCCTTAAGGCTTTTGAGCCCAACATAGTTCCAGATCAGCCTGTGCATACACACAGTCTGATCAGGATCCATGTTGTTCTCTAATAGCTTCTTCATGACCTGTAGTAACTTAAAGAGAGCAACATGGATGCATGTTTGTCTATATTTGACAACAGGCTTATCTTGAAACTTTATTTTTAAAAATGCTATAAAGGACGTTTTTCCAGATCCCGGCTCATTTCATTTCTATTTTATTGCACAGGAGCTTAATGAGAAGGCTAAGAGTATTACTGGTGTTCATCAATGGCCATACAGGGCTGTAGCTCGAGCTCTAGAAGTACTCCCTAGAACACTTATACAAAATTGTGGTGCAAGTACCATTAGAACACTTACAGCTCTCAGGGTAAGTCTTTATTGGTTTGACAGATTTTTAGCTCACCTGAGCACGAAGTGCTCAAGGTGAGCTATTGTGGTCGGTTTTTGTCCGTCGTCCGTCTGTCCGTCCGTCCGTCTGTCCGTCCGTCCGTCCGTCCGTCTGTCCACAATTTGTTGTTACCACTCTAGCATCCACAAATATCGACCAATCTTGACCAAACTTGGTCAAAACATGTATGACTATAAGTTCTCGGATGAGTTCGATTTTGAGTCAGATCGGACCAGGAAGTCCAGAGTTATGTGCCCTTGAACGTCAAAAATGGCTAGTTTTGACTTTGTTACCACTCTAGTATCTACAAATATTGACCAATCTTGACCAAACTTGGTCAAAACATGTATGACCATAAGTTCTCGGATGAGTTTGATTTTGAGTCAGATCAGACAAGGAAGTCTGGAGTTATGTGCCCTTGAACGTCATAAAATGGCTAGTTTTGACTTTGTTACCACTCTAGTATCTACAAATATTGACCAATCTTAATCAAACCTGGTGAAAACATGTATGACCGTAAGTTCTTGGATGAGTTCGATTTTGAGTCAGATCAGACTTGGAAGTCCGGAGTTATGTGCCCTTGAACGTCAAAAAAGGCTAGTTTTGACTTTGTTACCACTCTAGTATCTACAAATATTGACCAATATTAGCCAAACTTGGTCAAATCATGTATGACCATAAGTTCTCGTATGAGTTCGATTTTGAGTCAGATCGGATTTGGAAGTCTGGAGTTATGTGCCCTTAAACATAAAAAATGGCTAGTTTTGACTTTGTTACCACTCTAGCATCTACAAATATTTACCGATGAAGACAAAACTTTGCCACAATGTTGGTAACTATAAGATCTTGGATGAATTTGATTTTCAGTGTGATAGGAGCAGGAAGTCTGGAATTATGTGCCCTTGAATTTGACAAAATTGCTGTTTTCGACTTTGTTTACACTGTAGCATCTACATTTATTGACTAATCAAGGCAAAACTTGGCCACAATGTTGGTGACCATAAGGTCCTTGATGAATTAAATTTTCAGCTTGATTTGATTAGAAAAACATGAGTTATTGGCCCTTGAATTTAACAAAATTACTGTTTTCGACTTTATTTTCTTTCTAGCAAACACAAATATGGACCAATCAAGACACAACTTGGTCACAATGTTGGTGACCATAAGATCTTGATTGTTTTAATTTGTTCGATTGATCGGACTAAAAAAACCCAGAGTTGTGCGCCCTTGATGGCTACAAAATTGCCATTTTCGACTTTGTTTTCTCTCAAACAGCAATAAATATTAACCAATAAAAAAACTTGGACATGAGTTATGTGCCCTTGACTGTGACAAAATTGTTGTTTTCTTCCACTTTGTTTTTACTGTAACAGCTACAAATATTGATCATTCAAGATTATGAAAGCAGTTTTCAGCTTGATAAACATTTCGCATCTTAAATTATGTGCTCTTGAACTTGACAACCTTACGACTTTCATTCTATCTAGGTGCAGGTGAGCGATCAAGGACCATCATGGTCCTCTTGTATATTTAGCCTTTGGATTGGCTAGTCCTCAATCATATCTAAGTTTTTATGCCCCATATCGAAAGATCGGTTGCATATATTATTGTATTTACTCATGTCAGATTTATGTCTGTCTATCTGAAAACTGAACATTGACCATTTCGGGGCATTTGTGTTTCACAAACATACCTTGTTATCAACAGTTTTACTCTGAAAATCATGTCCATGTTATATTATCTTGTAAGAATTTTCTAATAAAATTTTACTGAAATTTGGAGTTCAAATATTTATGCTCAAAACTGAAAAAAAAATACAAAGAGAACATATTCTTGCCACAAAACATAAAAAACCTTCAAAAGTTTTAAAATGGTTCTCCCTGGTCAAATTTCAAAATTAAATTTGATATTTTCAGGCCAAGCATGCCCAGCCAGACTCAGTATCATGGGGTGTTAATGGTGAGAATGGTTCTATAGTCGATATGAAGGAATATGGTGTATGGGAACCGTATGCTGTAAAAGCTCAAGTATATAAAACTGCTATTGAAGTAAGTTTGATTGATGTCCTTCAGTTTCTTCACCAATCTATTGTCTACAGCATTTTAGATCATTTCATTGACAATTGAACAACAGCATCTGCATAATGTGTTTCAATTTCTGACAGAAACCCTTGAAAGAAAGAAAACACATCATTCTTTGGAAAAGGATTCACCGTTCGAAACAAGGAGCGAAACAAATAAATTATTCCAAATTGAAAGGATTTACTGAAAACAAAATTAATTGAACTAATAAACTATTCAAATGAGTACCCACAACAAAGGATTTGGATTTGAAATGATATTTTAAGATAATAATACCCTAACCCAACCTTACATTTTTCTTTAGTCTAGCTTTCTCATTTTTAACCAATATTTAGATTTAAATCCTGTTTTTGGGCTGTCAAACTAAAGATTATTTCAGAATCAGACAAAATTATGAATATTGACCATTTATCAACAATTATTTGATTTATTTTTCAGACTGCAATATTATTACTAAGAATCGATGATATAGTATCGGGTACAAAGAAACAAATGGATATGGGCGCTGGGGGAGGAGGGGCGCCTGCACCACAAGCTAGTGAGGGACCCGAGGCTTAGATTATAGACATGACAATGTGATTTAGTAGAAGTGTGCTTTGTCTTTGTACTGAAACTAATACTGGATGGATCTTTTAACCCTTTCCCAAACTAACGATGTTCTACTTCAAAAACAGATGACAAAATTGGTGATGATAAAGATTTGTGCGTAATTAAACCCAGAAAACATTGAGGCAAAAGAAGAAAATGCTGATTATCAGCATTTTCTTCTCTTGCCTCACTGTTTTCTCAAGCTTTTTCAAATAGGGACGTCAAAACCAGGTCTTGTCTGGGAAAGGGTTAAGAGTTGGATGCTTAATCCTGTCTCAAAGAGAAAAATAAAACACCAGTCCTACTTTCAAGAAGTTGCAGACAACAAAATTAACAAGTGAGAATATTAGTGAGAAATCCAGAAATACTTTGAGGGATAACAATAAAATGCCAAAGGCTAACATTTTCCTCCTTATTCTTCAAAGTTTCATGTAATATTACAGACAAATATCTGATTTCTTACACATGTTTTGTCATCCTGATTTCCATTTTATTTTGATTGGTTTAAATTCTAGGAAAGGTTTAGAGCTTTTTACAGCAGCAAATATATTGTTTGTTGTAAAGAAAAAAAAAAGAATAGAAAGAAGCTTAAAAGAGGCGAAGTGTTAATATCCTTTTCAATTTCATTTGGAATACATGTCACTGTTTTTCCCCAAAACATCGTAAATGCAGCTTATTCTGCAGCTTAAAACAAGCTGCATTTACAAGGTTTTTGAAGAGAAATGACAATGTATTACAACAAATTTTATATGCCTGAGCTTTTGAATAAATTCATAAATGAACAATTGCAAAACTGCTGTAAGTGCTTGTCTGCAATTCTGCAGGATTTAGCACATCATGCAGAAATAGGACTAACAGGTAGTCTAGAATAAGATCAGGAGCATATCAGGAGTGCATTGTATAAGATCAGGAGCAAATGAGATCAGATTCACCATACTGGTCCGTATTCACCTACTTTTTGAATTGGTTGTCTAAATCCAAATTTTATTACAAGCCATTTGGTTGGACGAGACATATGTCTCGGCCAATTAGATGGATTGTTGTGTAATTTTTAGGTAAATTGGTGAAATCTACTCCAGACTAGACATTTATGTGCAGACCTGTATTATTTTACACTGCTTGAATGAATAAGAATCAGCATAATCATTTATGTACCCTTTGTTCCTTTGCTTCTATGATAAGTTTACTTTGTCTTTGGCATATTTATAATAAAAAGCTATGAATTTAGATGTTTTTTGTTTCTTTCCTTGAGTACCTTATACTGTTGACACTTGTTATGTTGACATTGGTTGGGTCGAATTACTGATTTTCTTGAAGTGAACCCTGGTCTCGTTTTTAGCTCGACTTTTCGAAGAAAATGAGAGCTTATACTGTCACCCGGGCTTTGACGTCGGCGTTGCAACAAAGGTTAAAGTTTTTTCAAACATCAATGACTTCCATACTATCAAAGGGATTCAACCCAAACTTTATTCACCATCACACCCTCTACCTTACTACCAGGGCCCATGACCCTCGCTCCACTATATTTGGAGTTATGCCCCCTTTACACTAAGCAACTTAGAAAGTCGAGCATGCTGTCTTCGGACAGCTCTTGTTACCAATGGGAATCCAAATAATTATCGAGCATATTGCCACTGCACCAAGGCCTCCAGAATGGTGGTATTGAATTAACCTATTAACCTTTTACCAAATGGCAGAAATTTATGGTGGTCCAATTTGAAGAATGTAGGACAAACTCCAAAATTTTTGGCATAGGCAGACAAAATCCCCTTGGCAGAATTACTAGGGTAGTCAAATTCCCCTGTGTAGAATTTCTATGGCGGACAAAATCCCCATCGATAGAATTTATAGGGCATACATAATTCCCTTTATGAAATATCAAAGAGTGTAGAAAATCCCCTCAATGATATTGCAAGGTCTTAGGTGGACAAAATCCCTTCGATAGGTGGAGTCGTCGATATACTGAATGATAAACAATGACAATATCACAGAAAATAATGTGTCAAAGGGAGAAATAGCGGACATGCACCGTTTCTTCTTTTTGCCGCAATGTTTTCTGGATCAAATACTACCGGTACTCTGGTTGTCAAAGACCAGAATTGCTGGTGTTATTTACAAAGTAAGATTATAACCTGTATGAAATATCAAGACAAAGGGAGAAAATGTCTATAAACATTTCTTCTTTTGTCTAAAAGATTTCTCAATCAATTACTACTATGGACGTCAAGAACAAGTGGTATTAAACTGTTAATGGAAAAGCAGGATAGGATTTTTAAGGAATAAATAGCACCGAAAATATTGTGTCAAAGGTTGAAATAATGGTCTTACACATTTTTAGCTTGACTTTTTTAAGAAAATGAGAGCTTATACTGTCACGGGGGCGTTGGCGTTGCAACCAAGGTTAAAGTTTTTTCAAACATCAATAATTTCCATACTACCAAAGGGATTCAACCCAAACTTTGAATACTTATTCACCATCACACCCTCTACCTTACTATCAGGGCCCATGACCCTGGGACCACTCTATTTGAAGTTATGCCCCCTTTATACTAAGCAACTTAGAAAGTCGAGCGCGCTGTTTTCGGACAGCTCTTGTCTACTTTTGCCTTAATGTTGTCTCGTAACATAATACCCATATCAAATTATTAAAATGATAATGTCACCAGAATATGTATACATGTAGCTCAGAAATACATTGAAGGGTGATCGAGGGGATGTTGTCGGCCCTTGCATTTACATTGAGGGGAATTTGTCTGCCCAAGAAATTCTGTCAAGGGGATTTTGTCCGCCTTTGCATTTTGATTGAGTGAATTTGGCCGCCCTTGAAATTCTATCGAGGGGATTTTGTCCGCCTATGCCAGAAATGACCTAGGGGATTTTGTCCTAAGGGGATTTTGTCCACCCTTGTAATTCTACCGAGAGGATTTTGTCTGCCTATGCCAGAAATGACCAAGGGGATCTTGTATGCCTATTGAATTACTGCACAGTGATGCCATTTGACTCCTTCACAAGACTAGAACTGTCGCAAAGCGGACAAATACCCCCCACTAGCGTGTTGTCACTGAAAAAGTGCTAAAGTTTAAAGTGGCATAACTCTGAAACTACTGCCTGGATCAAGATGAAAATTGCAGGTGCACAACTTCATATGATAGGAAACAACCTGCTAAAATTTCAGCAAAATCTGTCAAAAGCTGTGGGAGGAGAAGAGGACACAAAATTATGTCCACGGACGGACGGACGGACGGACAGACGGACAGACGGACGGACGGACGGACAACCTGAATCCAGTATACCCCCCCATAACTTTGTTGTGGGGGGTATAAAAAGGCTTGAGTAAACAAGCAATTTCTTCATTTTCCACAATGTTTTCTATCTGGAAAGACCATGAAAATTTAATTTCGATACTTTAAATTGTCGTCTGCAACATCTTTGAATTTGGAACAGCCCAAAATTTTGTCGTTTGGTATAGGGTTAATATGTGGATCAGCAGTTGTATGGTCTGCAAGCATGTTGTGGAAGTACTGATGAGAGAAACAACAGGAATCCATGGTAAAATGCTCCAGTTGCACCAATGTGACCATAGCAGGTGAAAGAGGGGTTAAACCTCAATCAATTTAAATGAAATTTTACAATCTTTGCTTTCTTTTTACAAGCAATTTCTCCTGTTCCATATATTTGCCGACCCCGGTTACATGTAGCTCAGTGGTACATATGAGCCTGCCAATCTAGAGGTCGCATGTTCGAACCTTGGCTTGGCCAGTATCCATTATGATATTTGACAAGCCATTTATCTCTCGCCAATGGGTGTGAATCATCTATGTGAGAGAGCAGCTGGAGGCTCGGTTTGGATATTGTGGTAGTACTGGTGAGAGAAATACCAGGAATCCATGGTTAGGTGCTCCAGTTACCGCGATATGACCATAGCAGTAGAAAAACATGTTAAACAACAAAAAAAATTCAATCCTTTTCCATATTGTTTCCTCAAGCCTTCATCTTGTGCCATTGGAGGCGCAGAAAAGCCTCAATACGTAGGAATGAGTAAAAAAGAAAGAAATCAGAAGTTTTATTTAAATAATTTTATCTAATATCAATGATAACAACATGTAATTAATAATTTGTGAATTGAGGATTACAAATCATCATTAACTACAAAACACTTCATGCATCTTTGGATATCATCCTTAGCAATGGAAATTGATGAAGGTATCCCTCGTCCATTTTTGTTGCCACAGATGAAGCCTGGAAATAGAGGTTTGTCAAAGAGTTATTCCCCTTGCGAAACTCTTCACAAAGAAAATTAAAAATACACGTCCAGTGTTCCTGAGGGGGCACTAATTACTTCGGGCAAATTAGCGCTCTATTTTGTTTGTAAAAGATACGGTTGAAAACAATGTTTATTTACACATTTGAGCTTGATTATACATCGAATTGTGCGCGAGCTGAATCACTTAGACCCCTAGATGTTAAAATCGGTCGAAATTTAAAATAAATGATTCATTATTTTTATCAGTTTCTTGTTTTATCTCTATTGTCATATTTTCGTAATGACCACGAAGCCCGTTCACTTGTCTGCGAATCGATACATTTTGATGGGATCAATAGCCGGTATTTATCGACTCCTATATCTTCCGTGGTATTGTAAAACCTTGTAATTACAGCTTAAATCAAACTGCAGTTACGAGGTTTTACAATAACACCGGTGATTGGCATATTCCTAACCATTCAGCCAACGATATTTCGTTATTGAGAAGGCAGAACATTGTAACAACGAATTATCAAAGAACATTTACGGTGTTTTTGCCATTAATGGCGATTTCTCAGAGAAATTTTATCCTTTCTCCAACGACTGAATTTAAGGCTGGCACAATGTTTAAAAGGAGTTACAAATGTACAGGCTGTAAAATATTTGATTTTTTAAAGTAAAATATGAAATGTTTGAGCGCAGAAAATATTGCCCAATGGGAAACTTCTGATGATCAGCATTAATGCATTATTTTCTTTTGCTTCAATATTTCCCAAGGTTTTCTCGACCAGGGACGTCAAAACTCGGTGTCGTGTTCAACTGTATTCGATCAGAACAGTCTCAATATTTGCTGTCTTGGAAATAGTGAAACAAGTTTTTAAAAAAAATGAATAAATTACACTACAGGGTGTGGGGGCATTTGACCCCCCCCCCCCCCCCCCCCCCCCCGAAACGACTCTGGATCCGCCACTATGAACTAACCCCACTTGGTATTATGCATAATATTTGCTAAGCCTAGTTGTGATTGTACGCCTGTCCCTGACTTGTGAAAACATTCTGACGAAAGAATAAAACGATGATGGTAAGCATTTCCCCTTTGCCTCAGCGTTATAAACGATGGCTTGATCGATGACAGACCGGCCCCTGTTCTAACGAGCCTTCTTTTTTTTTCTCAAGATTTAATATTCGCATTGGCACGTTTCTTTGGAACATATCGGTGAGGAAAGGGTTCTGGAATGACAGGGTTTTTTGTTGCTGTTGAAAAGCCGATAACGTTGATTGTGATATACTGATAAGACAATATTAAAGTAATGTACCGACGAGACTGTCAAACGCGTGGTATACCGTTAGGCCTATCTGCAAAACCCTTTGCATAGACAATACTGATCCCAT
This sequence comes from Fragum sueziense, assembly GCA_963680895.1. Lineage (NCBI taxonomy): Eukaryota > Metazoa > Mollusca > Bivalvia > Cardiida > Cardiidae > Fragum > Fragum sueziense. Next base: position 2,065,545 of record OY804598.1, read on the forward strand.
CAATATTGACAACCGAAATGTACTTTAACCTTTAACCCTTTCCCAAACGGCAAATTTTTAGGACGATGCACTTCAGAAACTGCCACATATGACAAAACGGATGTTATTAAAGATAGGATTTGTGTAAAATATAACATAGAAAATATTGTGACAAAAGGAGAAACTGCTGGTCATCAGCAGTTTCTTCTTTTGTTTCAATGTTTTCCCAAGCATTTTCTATTAGGGGCATCAAAACCAGGTCTTGTTTGGGAAAGGGTTAATCAAGCTGTAAAAATGATAATTTTGGACACAAATCAGACATGTGACAAATCAGACGAAATTGTCATTGAACGAAATTTGAAGGAAAAAAACCCGAAATTAATAGCAATACGTTAATGAGACAGGTCATCGGTATCATTATTTCAAAACCAAATATTGATCAATAATGCTAAACATCCCAGTCGGAGCGCAATTTAAGCATTAATTTTACTGATCAGGTTCCTTGTTTTTCGAATAAGAAGGGAAACGAACGTATTCATTTGGCATTTATTTTGAATATATATAACAGTATATTTCTATTTGGTGCATAGTCAGGATTGTTTTTATCAGTTCTGTCTGGCTTTCCTAAAATAAAGTGGCATCCACAAACTTTCACGTTATTTGTAATTGTTTTTAAACTCAAGTTTTGTCTACCCGACGCATATCCAACGCATTTTTAATGCCGATTTTTTTTTTTTTTTTTTTTTTTTGAAAAGTGAAGAATCTACAATTATTTGACAGTTTATTCCGTCTATGATCACACCCATACACGCAACAATGATCGTGTCCGCCCATTTTTTAGATTTAACGAATCACAATATCAGATTAATCCGTCACGCTTATTATCCCATTATAGAATGATTATCGACTTGCCCCCTCAAAGGAAACCGATAGCTGAATTACGGCTTGTGCGCATGCGCGTTATTTGCTTGACAATCCTCTATTGATGAGGTATCTCTCGTTAATTTCTGTTTTCACGAAAGACACTGTTTGGTGTCTGATGACAAGTTGTAATCCTTAAAAGTTGAAATATCCAACTGTATTTAATCCTTTTCCAGCAAATGGATGAAATTGAGAATCAGTTCCAGTTACACGACATTTGCAAAATCTGATGGAAAAGGCAGAAAATTACCAGCAATTTCTCCATTATTCAATGTTTACCTTTCCATAATCCTTTCTCAGACAACAAAATTGTTAACCAGTCCAAATAGAGAGAGATTTCAGACGACAAAACAAGTGGAATTAAATGCACAAAATATGTACCTTTAAGCATGGGAAAAAGACATTGAGGGAAAAGGGGGAAAATGCAGGTTTATAGCAATTTCTCCTTTACTCTCAAAGCTTTTCTAAGAATTCATTATTACAGATGTCTAAGAATGATAAGACTGAGTATAGCTCAATTACAAGAATAGTTTGCCCTATGTCTATTTGAACACAAGAAAATCTATAAGCATTTCAAATAATTTACAAAACAAGAGATACTAGAGAAAAAGGCGCTCAATTATAATATTTGCCCTTTATACATGTCCCAAATAAGACCTTTTAATATACCTATGTGAAAAGGATTGACAAAACATTGATGCAAAATAGGAAGATGCCCCTACCAGCATTTTCTCCTTTTGCAATAATATTTTCTGGACTGTTTTGTTTGCAAATTCTATCTTTTATCAACATCAATTTTGTGGTATGCAGCAGCTTTCTACTGGGTACAGTCTACATGTTGTCGACACACATGTAAAGGTTCAAGACTGCAGTTTAACCCTTCACTAAACAAAATTTTAGGTTGGTCCAATTTAAAGCTGTTGCATACAACACAAGAGCTGTCCAAAGACAGCGCGCTCGACTTTCTAAGTTGCTTAGTATAAAGGGGGCATAACTCCAAATATAGTGGAGCCAGGGTCATGGGCCCTGGTAGTAAGGTAGAGGGTGTGATGGTGAATAAGTATTCCAAGTTTGGGTTGAATCCCTTTGATAGTATGGAAGTTATCGATGTTTGAAAAAACTTTAACCTTTGTTGCAACGCCGACGCCCGGGTGACAGTATAAGCTCTCATTTTCTTCGAAAAGTCGAGCTAAAAATGCATGTTTTTTAATATAAAGTTTGTAAACAATTTAGGACAGAAAATATTGAGACAAAAGGAGAAAATGATGATTATCAGCATTTTCTGCTTTTGCCTCAATGTTTTCACGACCATATTCTATCAGAGATAAAATATAAATCTGACCAAAACGAATGTTGCTGATGCTCGGATGAATGAAATATCTTATCTTTTGCTATGAAAAGTAAGATAAAAATACAAACATCTATATGTTTATGGCCATTTCACAGCATTTGACCATTTCCCAAACAGCAAAAAATTTTGACTGTTCCAATTTCAAAGCTGCTGTGGTCAACAAAATGGATGTTGATAAATATATGATTTGTGTACAAAGTAGCATGGAAAATATTGAGGCAAAATGAGAAAATGCTAATTTCCTCTTTTGTCACAATGTTTTCCAAAGCCTTTCCTGATAGGGACATCAAAACAAGGTCTTGTTTGGAAAAGGGTTCAATTTTTAGTGATTTTTGTTCCATTTATGTAAGAGTATTTATCATAAATATTGCAATTATATATTAATGTAATGAATAAATATCTTGGAAAATGCCTGCATTTTCCAAAAACATACATTTACAGTTTACATTGTATACTTGTGACTTGCAGTAAAATGCTAACAATCCTTTCGTTTAGCCCTTTAACAAAAAAAACAACAAACATACAAGTTCAAAGAAGTTGCAAATATCATTTTTTCCCAAATACAGATATTTACTGTAAAGCATAGAAAACATTTAGGGATAACGGAAAAACTTTGTTAATCAGCAATTTCTTTCTTTCTTTTCAATTTTCTACCAAGCTAGTTCATTTGGAGAATGAGATAGCACAGCTTGTTTGTGAAAGGGATATCAAAATTCTTAGAAAAAAATTGATCAAACATCGAGGGGTGTAATTGTGAGGGGTGTACAATTACGTTGCTGAATTGTATCTTAGAAGATCTAGAAAAGAAAACTTAAGATTTGAATTTAGCCCTTTCCCAACGACAAAATGTAGGGTAGTCCAACTTGAAAGCTGCTGAAGACAACAAAATTGGTGTTGATAAATATTGGATATGTTTGTAGTATAGCATGGAAAATTTTGAGACAAAAGAAGAAAATGCTGAATATCAGCATTTTCTTCTTTTACCTCAAAGTTTTCCACAGCCTTTTCTATTGGAGACGTAAAAACCAGGGTTTATGCGTGAAAGGGTTAATTCAATTAATCACCATAATGATACTAGTTTATTATATTAATTGTTTATTATCTCAACAAATTCCAAATGGACGGTTCAATATAGGCACTAAATAACATCATTTATGATGGTGGAATAAAAGGCATTTGAAAGTGTTAACACTTCATAAAATTATCGTCAATGGGGGATCAAAACCTCCTAATTGCAGCTTGACAAAGCTGGAGTTACAAGGTTTTGATCCCCCACTGACGATATAGTACATATATTTGCCATTTCAATTATTTTCTTTCTCACTCATGAATACCGAAATCATAGCATTTTTAAGAAATTTCAAAACAGATTGTGTAGAAAGGAAAATAATGATAGTCACAAATATTTATGTCATGCTTGTTTATCAATTTTTAGAGGAACAAATTAAACACTTGCCAAAATTCGATGCTTTGTTGATGGCAGTTAAACAAAGAAATATTACTTAGAAAATTTGGATTAAACAGCATGGAGCACAAAAAGAAACTAAGAAATTGCTAATAAGCAGCATTCCTCCTTTTCCTGCAATATTTTTCATATATTCTGTAGTGCATGTTTGTGGTATTTCAGAATGAGAGATTGTGGAAGTGTCCAGACAATCTTTGATAGAAAGACATGCTTAATTTTGATTTCAGTGACAACATTATTTTCTCAATGGCTCACAAATCTGTTGTGTTACAAGCCCTATCAATTCATAACATGTGCATCACATTAATAGCAGTATTTTCCCATTCAAATATTGGCAAATTATTTGACTACACATGTATAGCAAAATCAGTGGCAGATAACTTGTCAAATTATAATACATGTTAGGATACTTTTTTATTGGATGGGGAAAACAGGAAAATTATAAAATATCAAATTGTTCTTTTTGTAAAATTTACAAATATGTGACCCATCATGCCAAAAGGGATCTTCTGGGAATTGTCAAGAAAAGTTTCGACCCTAGTCAGCCTGCGCATTAGGTACAGACTGACTAGGGTTGAATTGTTGCACTCTAAGGTAATTTTCTTGAACTAGATTGTTTTTCCTATCTCATTATAAAGTTCATTTTCCAAATGCGACACATGGTTGACCTGGTTAATCGGATACATTTCTTGACATTTCGCTTTACAAACTTCCAAGAAGGCCCCTTTTAGCGAGACCGGTCACTTATGTGTACATATAACTAAAACTTTTGTGTGTTCACAGCACTCAATATGCACCTATGGTTACAGTTCAGCACTTATTTGTGGCAGTTCTCAACATTGTTCAATCTAACAAGAGCTGTCCGAAGACAGCGCGCTCGACTTTCTAAGTTGCTTAGTATAAAGGGGGCATAACTCCAGATATAGTGGAGCCAGGGTCATGGGCCCTAATAGTAAGGTAGAGGGTGTGATGGTGAATAAGTATTCCAAGTTTTGGTTGAATCCCTTTGATAGTATGGAAGTTATTAATGATTGAAAAAACTTTAACCTTTGTTGCAACGCCGACGTCAACGCCGACGCCCGGGTGACAGTATAAGCTCTCATTTTCTTCAAAAAGCTAACAAGGTGTCAAACTGTCACAAGATACGCCCGTAACACTGCTTTATGTTGACAGGGGGAGCAGGTTGGTGAAAGTATTATGGTCCTAGCTATTATACTTTTCGAGATATGCCCTGGACAAAAATGAAGTATGAAAAATAACAAAGGGCAATAACTAAAACAAGAGTGCCTGAAAGGCACTGATATCGCTCACCTGAGTTCTTCCTGTATTTGATTGTATACTATATAAATTTTGTTGTAAACAAATATGTATGTCATATCAAATTATTGTAAATTAAGTTTCATAATTTCCAATGAATACAATGAAGTCACATTAGTATTCAATCATATTGCATGTAGTAGCATTTGCATAAATCTTTAAAATTGAATATCATGTGCTGTTCCAGTTTGATTTATAAAATCAAAATTAAACTTTTACAATTAACAATTTACAATTTTGAAACATCAGAATGATACATTACAAACATTAATACGCTTAATATGATAAGCCCCTCCTTGCCTCATCAACATTTATTATCCTATCAAAAATTTATAACCAAGTGTTTGAAAAGAGTAACTCAATAAGCATTTTGTTCTATTGGTTTAAATTGGCCCCATGGTTGATTTTTGAAGAATTTCTTTATAATCTTTTGATTTTTATACGCCCGAAGGGTCGTATTATGTTATGGCCCCGGTCGTCCGTCCGTCTGTCTGTCTGTCCGTCTGTCCGTCCATTAGCAATTTCTTGTGTGCGCAACTCCTCCTACAGTTTTGATCGGAATTTGATCAAACTTGCCACAATGAATCTCCATGGTGTCTAGTTGTGCACACCGCTTACGGAATTCAGATAACTCTTTTCGTTCTTGAATTATCTGCCCTTGAATGAAAAAAATGCCCATTTTACTGACAAGCCCCTCTCGGGCGTATATGCGCCGCTCTGCGAAGCTCTTGTTGAAGTCTGATAAGCCCTACCCTGCCACACTCAAATTTTCTAACAAATCAAAAATTCACAAACAATATTATTGTTAAAGAGAGTCACTCAAGCAACATCCCTGGTTCAAATTGGCCAAACTGTTGATTTTTAAAGAATTTTCTTGACATTTCTCCTAGTCGAATAAACATCCTGCCATGCCCACATTTTCAACCAATCACAAATTTGTAAAAAAAAAAAATTAGAAAGGGGAACATTCCTGGATAATTTGATATAATTTGTCCAACAGTTAAGGAGAAGAAAATTTTCAAGGATTTGTTTAATAACTTCTCCAAGTCTGATAAGCCCCCCCCCCCCCTGCCACGGCTACATTTTTTGACAAATCAAAAAATTCATGAACACACATTGAAAACAGTCACTCAAGAAACAGATCTGCCAGGTTTGATTTAAATTTGACCAATGGTTGATTTTTAAAGAATTTTTTCATGATTTTTTTAAAGTCTGATAAACCTCGCCCTGCCACGCCCACATTTTTTGACGAATCAAAAATTTGAAAATAAATTTTGAAAAGGGTCATCCAAGTAACATTTCTGCCAACTTTGGTAAAAATTGGATCAATATTTGATTTTTAAAGAATTACTTAACAATTTCTCTAAGTCTGATAAGCCCCGCCCTGCAACGCCCTCATTTTTTGACGAATCAAAAATTTGAAAATAAATTTTGAAAAGGGTCATCCAAGTAACATTTCTGCCAAGTTTGGTAAAAATTGATCCATTGGTTAAGGAGAAGAAGAATTTTTAAGAATTACTTAACGATTTCTCCAAGTCTGATAAGCCTCACCCTGCCACGCCCTCATTTTTTGACAAATTAAAAATTCATCAGCAGGCAGTGAAGACAGTCACTCAAGGAACACTCCAGCCAAGATTGGTACAAATTGGATCAATATTTGATTTTTAAAGAATTATTTAACAATTTCTCTAAGTCTGATAAGCCCCGCCCTGCCACGCCCTCATTTTTTGGCGAATTAAAAATTCATCAGCAGGCAGTGAAGACAGTCACTCAAGGAACACTCCAGCCAAGATTGGTACAAATTGGATCAATATTTGATTTTTAAAGAATTATTTAACAATTTCTCTATGTCTGATAAGCCCCGCCCTGCCACGCCCTCATTTTTTGACGAATCAAAAATTTGAAAACAAGTTTTGAAGAGGGTTATCCAAGGAACATTTCTGCCAATTTTGGTAATAATTGACTCAATAGTTAAGAAGGAGAAGATTTTTGAAGAATTATTTTACAATTTCTCTAAGTCTGATAAGCCCCGCCCTGCCACGCCCACATTTTTTGACGAATCAAAATTTTGAAAACAAGTTTTGAAAAGGGTCACCCAAGGAACACTTCTGCCAACTTTGGTAAAAATTGACTCAATGGTTAGGGAGAAGAAGATTTTTGAAGAATTATTTATCAATTTCTCTAAGTCTGATAAGCCCCGCCCTGCCACGCCCACATTTTTTGACGAATCAAAAATTTGAAAACAAGTTTTGAAAAGGGTCACCCAAGGAACATTTCTGCCAACTTTGGTAAAAATTGACTCAATGGTTAGGGAGTAGAAGATTTTTGAAGAATTATTTAACAATTTCTCTAAGTCTGATAAGCCCCGCCCTGCCACGCCCACATTTTTTGAAGTTTTGAAAAGGGTCACCCAGGGAACATGCCTGCCAAGTTTGGTAAGAATTGGCCCTGTGGTTAAGGAGGAGAAGATGTTTAAAGAAATTGTTGACGACTTCCGACGCACAACGCACGACGCACGACGCAGGGTGATCACAAAAGCTCACCTTGAGCATGTTGCTCAGGTGAGCTAAAAATAGGCCAGGTAGAATTATGGTTCTTTTGCACTGCACTCCCTTTTGATGAGATCTATACACCCATGAAGTTTCATGATCCTAGCTATTAAACTTTTAGAGATATACTCCGGACAAGGTTCAAGTATGAAAAACAACAAAGGGCAATAACTCACAAAAAGGGCCAGGTAGAGTTATGGTTCTTGTGCACTGCACTCCCCCTTGGTGAGATCTGTGCACCCATGAAGTTTCATGATCCTAGCTATTATACTTTTAGAGATATACTCCGGACAAGATTCAAGTAAGAAAAACAACAAAGGGCAATAACTCAAAAAATAAGCCAGGTTGAGTTATGGTTCTTGTGCACTGCACTCCCCCTTGGTGAGATCTGTACACCCATGAAGTTTAATGATCCTAGCTATTATACTTTTAGAGATACACTCCGGACAAGATTCAAGTATGAAAAACAACAAAGGGCAATAACTCAAAAAATAGGCCAGGTAGAGTTATGGTTCTTGTGCACTGCACTCCCCCTTGATAAGATCTATACACCCATGAAGTTTCATGATCCTAGCTATTATACTTTTAGAGATATACTCTGGACAAGATTCAAGTATGAAAAACAACAAAGGGCAAAAACTCAAAAAATAAGCCAGGTAGAGTTATGGTTCTTGTGCACTGCACTCCGTAATGATTAGAAGAATATAACTGCCAAGTTTAAAGTCAATCGGACCTTAGGTGACAGAGTTATGCTCCGGACAAAGAAGTGGACGCCGCCGGACACCCGGATGCCCGGACGCCACGGGTGATCCCATAATACGTCCCGTCTTCGACGGGCGTATAAAAAATGAACAAAAGTTTGGCCGGAGTAACTGATCTTTGTTAGTATTCACAACATTCAACTCCTCAAACTAACAAACTTGATGCCAGTATCACTGGATCGGTGCAAAAATGTTGTAAGTGCAAGTGTAATTAGCTCTTTCCCAAACAATGACATACCTAGAATTAACCCTTTCCCGAACAAGACCTGGTTTTGACGTCCCTAATAGAAAAGGCTTGAGAAAATATTGATGCAAAAGAAGAAACTGCTGATAACCAGCAGTTTCTCCTTTTGCCACAATATTTTCTATGCTATATTTTACATAAATCCAATGGTTTTCCATCTTAATTTTGGCGTCTGCAGCATCTTTCAATTTGGAACACCTTAAAATTTTGTCGTTTGGGAAAGGGTTAAAGCTTTTACCAGCATTTTCTCCCTTTTCCTCACTATTTTCTTCTCGAGAGAAAATTTTTATTCATACAGATGGATTGATTCTATTGTCTGCAATACTTTTGATTTGGAACAGTCAAAATTTTGCTATTTTCCAAGTAGTGAAATTTCAGGCTATTCCAATTTGAAAGCTGCTTTAGACAGATGTTAAGTTTTCGTTGAGTACAGAGTTGATAAGGGTTAATGGATGACCTTGAGAAAGGTCATATTGCAAGGTACATCATAACATCATAAAATTTGGCCGTAGGGAAAAGAATTAATATGCACTTAAATCAGTTTTGCAATGACCCTTTGATGTACCAATCAAGTATCGGATCGATTTGAACGTCTTAGTCTGAATACATTGAACCAACGGAAGAAAGACTGCATTCTTTTCCGTCTTTGTTGCTTTCTAGCCTGTTTCTCTATCGCGACAATTTGTTCATGTTCTTTACGTCTGATTTCACGCACCACTCCATGAAAAACATCGTCAACACATTGTCTTAAAATGGCAGAAGTTTCGAAGAATCTAGCTCCCAGCTGGTCTGCGAGTCTTTGGCCCTCCTCCGCTGTAACCTAGAGGTAGAAAAGCTAAGATGTGTTTGTGAAACACGAATGCCCCCAAAATGCCAATGTTAAGTTTCCGGACAGACAGACGGCATAACAGGGGCATAACTAATGTTTATCACAGAATCAAAATAGTGGGTGTTAAAGAAGACGACATTTGTGTAAAATATAGCAGAGAAATCATTGAGGCAAAAGGAGAACAATCATGCCCATTATCTCCTATGTCAGTCAGAAATATCAACTGATCAATATTTTTAGATGGGTACCCTAGTAGAAATTTAGAACTAGTTTCAGCGGTGTCAGCCCTAGTTATAACTAACCTTTCGTTTTTCCTCTAGATCACATTTATTTCCCGTAATGATGATGGGCATGTCCTCGTTACACCGCACCCTGTCAATCAACTCTTTATGTGTGATGACCTCATCAAAACTCCGCCTATCCGTGATTGAGTAGCATATAATAAACCCCTCCCCTCTCCTCATGTACTGCTCTCGCATTGTCGTAAACTCAAGCTGAAAGAAAATTGAAGTAACAAATGATGTAACTAATATATCAATAGCTTATAGCAAGCAAATTATGCATTGCCATTGTCAATCAATGAACTCATTGACCAATCAAATTAGAACACTCTTAAAACTGACTAACACCCCCAACTAGTGTCTTGTCACTGAGAAAAAAAGCTATAGGTTAAAAGGCTCTTGAGTTAATGCATGGACACTGATTTTAAATAAAGTACACTTGTGACCTTGACCTTTGAGACCAAAAAACAATAGGGCATCTCCTTGTGTCAAGGCCTACAACTGTTTTAAGTTTCATGATCCTAAGTCAAAAAATTATTGAGTAACAGCACGGAAACAGATCTTAAAGAAAGTCCAATTGTGGCCTTGACCTTTGACCTAGGACACCTCCTTGGGTCATGGGCAACAACTGTGTAAAGTTTCATGAACCTATGTGTCAAAGATTTCTTGAGTTAAAACACGGAAACGGAAAAGTAGAATAACGGATGAACAGACAGACACACATTGTGAAACCAAAATACCCCCTCTACTTCGTAGGTTGGGGTATAAAAACCAAGACAATCAAATATTTCTGTTCATGAAAATATTATGTAAATCTGCTGAAAATAACCTTGATGGATAATTTTAATTTCTTTAAATAAAATCCTTTGGATGCATAAAAGAGTCTAGATCTGTCTTTGTGATACTAATTTTGATTTTTATCACCCTTTGATCATATATCGGTAAAGGTAATGCTGAACATCAGCATTTTCTCATTTTCTCTAAATCCTTTCAAGCTTTGGTATTAAAATTTCCTATATGAAGTACATGAAGTGATAATTCCGCGTCACAATTACTCAGTGCATATTCATCAGGTGAAAATTTACAGACAATATACTTGCCGTACCTGCCCGGCTGTGTCAAGAATGTCCAGTTTTGCTGGTTCCCCGTCGATCCTGGCTTGTTGTTGGTACGAGTCCTCTATAAATATACAAATAACATTCACCAAATGGCAAAATTTTAGGTTCAATTTGAAAGCTGATAGAGATGACAAAATGACTACCGGGGGTTATAAAAAAGTTCAAAATTTGTTAATTATAGCAAAGGAAATGTTGAGATAAAAGGAGCAAAATGCTGATTATCAGCATTTTCTTCTTTTGCCTCAATGTTTTCCCAGGCCTATTCTGACATATTCTTATTTGAGAAAGGGTTAAAGTAACCCATTACTAAATGGCAAAAATTTGGACTTGTCCAATTCAAAAAGATGTTGCAGACGACAATTTAGAGTGAATAGAATTTTCCATTTCTTGGTCTTTGTGGGTATAAAACAAAGTGGAAAATGAAGAATTTCTTGTCACAAGCAATTTTTCATTTTCCAACATGTTTTCCAAAGCCTTTAACTTGTAGGGCATCAAAAAGGCGTCACACTGAGGTGGTGGATCCAGCGGGGGCTGGGGGGGGGGGGGGGGCGCTCAAACGAACCATGCAGTAACTCAGTAAAAATTGTGTCATGGTAGGAAAATGAACCCCCTTATTTGTATATTCGAATCTTGAATCTGCTTTTGTTGCAATATTTCCATTTCCATGCTGTATTATACTCAAATTCTGTTTTTAACAACATCACTTTTGTCTTCAGCTGCATCTTTCAAATTGGATCACCCTTAAATTTTGTCTTTTGGGAAAGGGTTAAAGTGGTGAATTCCTTTGATATTTCAACTGATAAAAGAAGAAATGCTTTCCCTTAATTTGTAAGAAATACATGTATGTGTTCAATAATATTAATTATTAATTGATAGAGAGAATATTTTTAATTATCCCTCTTTCTTTGAATACAGGAGAAGTCAGTGCTTGAGTTAACTCTTTTGCCGCCAAATTTCCTGGAATTGTCTTATTTCCAGTGCCAAATTTTGGAAACTTCATAAGAGGGCTTATCAGTTTATAGAATAGTAAAAATTAATTGTTTGTTAATATGAAGCTGAAACTTTCAGGAATCATTGCACATACATTGTTTTGCCTAATAGCATACTTTTTATTAGGCATTTTGATCACATGACCTAGCCCTTGACCTTGAATGATCTCATTAACCCATTACCAAAGATGGACACCTTTTGACACCCCTAAAGATAAATACTTTGGAAAACATTGTGGAAAATGAAGAAATTGCTTGTGACAAGCAATTTCTTCGTTTCCCACGATGTTTTCTAAACAAAAACACCTAAAAATGTAAAATTCAAAGCACTTGAAATTGTTGTCTGCAACACCTTTCAAATTGGAACTGTCCAAAGTTTGTCGTTTGGGAAAGTGTTAAGCTATTGTTTGAAAGTTGCCGATTGGCTACATTGGCAGTTTTCTTATTGGTCGCTTATTGGCCACATAGGCAGCAAAAGAGTTAATCACCAAAAAGTTAAACCAGGTTAGAAAAACAACATAGGGGAATAGAAAACTCTTCAAATTAATTATTTTAACAACATTAAAATTTATCTATTTTTTGTTTCTAAAAGTTACAAATGTTTAGAAACCTGCCAAACTAATCAGCCTTGGAGCCAGTGGAATTATGTTTTATTTGTTTAAGAAACCTATATATGAGTTTACAGTGCAATTTAATTAGTTTTCTCAGGTTATTTTGATTTCTTTGGCAGACACCCAACTCAAGAGTTCAAAGCTGAATTTATATAAGTTAACCTTTTCTCAAACAAGATATATGATTTTGTGATGTCCCTGAAAGATGTCCCTAACAAAACATTGATGCAAAAGAAGAAAAATGATAATCATCATTTTCTCCTTTTGTCTCAATATTTACTGTGCAGTTATATTCAAAATACCTATCAATATCAACATCCATTTTGTTGTCTGCAGCAGCTATCGAATTGGAAGTCTAATTTCATATATGTTGGGAAAGGGTTAAAGAATCCATATGAATATTTACAGATGAGAACATCAAATATTCAAATGTTTACTGACCCATTTGATTATCAATACTTTCCTTTCCGAATTAAAACAATTAGGCAAGTGTAGATTAAGATCAGACTACATAATGAATTCAGACTGATTTTGTTCTAAACATTGCTGTCTTAAACCTATGCTGCCTGTTAAAGCTGCCAAATTGAAACACCCCAATATTTTTTTTCATTTGGGAATGGGTTAACCCTTTCCAAAACAATTAAGACCTAGTTTTGACGTCCCTAATAGAAAAGGCTTGAGAAAACATTGAAACAAAAGAAGAAACTGCTGGTAACCAGCAGTTTCTCCTTTTGTCTCAATATTTTCTACATCATATTTTACACAAATCCTATCTTTAATAACAACCATTTTGTCATTTATGGCAGTTTTTGATGTGGATCACCCTAAAATTTTGTCGTTGGGGAAAGGGTTAAGCTGCCTACAAAGGCAGGAGATTCATTTTTCTGAGATGATTTGTAATGTCTTTCAATTTGGATTGATTGATTTATTGATTGGGGTTTAATGTCAGTCTCTTTCAACTGCTCTTGTCATAAAATAATGGAGCACCTAACCATGGATTCCTGTCATTTCTCATACCAGTACTACAAGAACATCCATACCAAGCCGCCAGCTGCTCGCCCACAAAGGTTAACGATTACCAAACCATTGGTAGGAGATAATTTTTTCTTAATTAACCCTTTCCCAAACAAGACCTGGTTTTGACGTCCCAGGTGGAATAGGCTTGGGAAAACATTGAAACAAAAGAAGAAACTGCTGATAACCAGCAGTTTCTCCTTTTGCCTCAATATTTTCTGTGCTATATTATACACAAATCACATCTTCAACAACATCTGTTTTGTCGTTTTCAGCAGCTTTCAGATAGGAAAAGTCCAAATTTTGGCTGTTTGGGAAAGGGTTAGAGGATATTTACTGCAACAAGGGATCAAACCAGGGACCTCGTGAGTTAGAGTCTGATGCCTTACCAGTCACGGCCATGGTCAATTTGGACTGGCCTCAAAACTTGTCATTTGAGAAAAGGCTAATGGCCTTAACCCATCACTGCCCAGTGACGCCTTTTGACTCCTTCACAAGAAAAGGCTAGGGAAAACATTGTGAAAAATGAAGAAATTGCTTGTGACAAGCAATTTCTTCATTTTTCACAATGCTTTCTTACCCAAAATGTAAAGATTTTTTTTAAATTTCGTCAACTTGAAATTGTCGTCTGCAACACCTTTCAAATTGGAACAGTCCAAAAATTTGTCGTCTGGTAATGAGTTAATTATTTACACAACACTGTTTTAATGCTGATAACAGCAGAAAATCAATCATCCTGAAATTTTGATGAAAGCCTGGCACTGAGCAGTTCTCAAAAAAGGTAATTTAAGAGGGATTATTTTAGTGGTTGCTAGGCAACAGTATTAATTAACAGGTATACACATGTTATGTTCATTCCCTGGCACTTTTGTAATTTTTTATTGCAATCTATTTTCAGAGATTTAGTGCCATTATTTAAGGTTCCGGAACTGTAATGGATGTAACTTTATAAGGATCAAGCTGCACTACAAATATGGCTGATAGTGTTTAATATTATGTATCAATTATATGTATGGCAAAACTCAAATTGATATGTTATGATGTGAATGGTAAATAATCAGTAAAAATTTCTGACTTGAAACTATTGCATTATCTCCCTTTATGATATGAATTTCATTGGATTATCTGCCCTTGAAGCATGAAAAAATCAGTTTTCACAAAATTTGTGTGGTAAACGAACTACTTTATTGTATGATATGGAGCGAAATGATAATTGGCAACTTTCTACCATTTAAATAATTTGAAAATTTACATAATTTTGAAAATATTGACAAAAAAGATATTTTCTCATTGACTGCAATGCAAACTTTAAAGCCAGTTATCTCCCCTTTGATTAACAAATTTGAAAAAGTAAGATGGTAGAATATTTTCATCTACCAATGTCTACAACATATCCAACTTTCATAGAGATCTATAGGCTAGAAGTGTGTGTACCAAATATTGCCATTACAGTTCCGGAACCTTAAAATAAGAAATCAGACAAAAAACAGATTCTTATTTTCCTAATAGCTAGTCCTTTCTTGTTCAGGGACATCTCTGTCAGGGCACACTGGTCTTGTTCAGGAAAGGTTTAATAAGTACTGATACTTTTGTCTTTATAAATGCTTTGGAAAACATTTTAGAACAATAAGAAATTGCTTCATTTCCCACAATGATTTCTACACAGAAAGACCAAAATTGTAAAATTTGATTGACATGATATTGTCGCTTGCAACATCTTTGAAGTTGGACACGACTTAAATTTTGCCTTCTGGTAATGGTTAATTGATTGATTGGGGTTTAACGTCTATTTAAACTGCTATGGTCATATCGCTGTGGCTGGAGCACCTAACCATAGATTCCTGTCGTTTCTCATACCAGTGCTACCACAACATCCTTACGTAGCCTCCAGCTGCTTGTCCACATAGATTTTAATTATGAAACAATTAGTGTGGGACAACCTTCTGGTAATGAGTTAAAGTATTTTATGTGTTGCTACACTTGTAACAATCATTAAGATTATCATCATTTTGATTTGTCCGGCTTCTCCGTAAAGGAAGTGATAAATAGGGAAATTATATAGATACTTGATATCAATTAACCCTTTCCCAAACAAGACCTGGTTTTGACATCCCTAACAGGAAAGTTTGTAGCTAGGTTATGGGAAAACATTAAGGCAAATAATATTTAAAGAATTTATAAGTGTTGCAGATGACAAAATTATAATTTACGTCACATTCAAATAACTAGGGATTTATTTTAATATGACAATTCACAATATTACGAAAGTTTAGAAATAATGTAAAATTTCCGTATTATGATTTCCCATATTTGCGGAAGACACTTTGTGGTTTTGATAAGCTAAGATAGAACCCTGTAATTTGATTGGTTGAGTCATTTATGGTAAAACCAAAAGGAAACTCTAAAATTCGAAAAAGATCAAAATCATGATGGGTAGCATACCTATAATGACCTATGTTTTCTATACCACACCATTTGCAACATCTACAAAATCCTTGAATATCCCTTTCCCAAACAACAAACTTAAAGGGTGGTCCATTTTGAATAAATTGCTGCAGACAAAATTTTGTAGGACAAATTTTGTAAATGCCTTAGAACTAAAGTATCATAGGAAAACCTGTACATTGTATATCAAAACTCACGTCATTGATGACCTTCAGATAAATTTCTATGGGTTCATTTGTTTTCAAATTGCAACAATGACGCTCGATTTGCATGTCATGGAGAAACCTGTTATAGCGATTGCCACAAAATTAATATAATATTTCTTCACTCACCAATAGTTGGATCATGGTACTCGGTAAATCTGTGACTCACAAATTGTATCACCAACGCTGAAAATAGACAATTAAAGAAATGTACACTTTCAAAAGTTTGAAATACATATGAGCCAGAATCTGGAAACAGTCTTTTATGGCATTTGAGAACAACCTGGATCCAGATCAGCCTGTGAATACTTGGTCTATTCTGTCAAATTTAGGTCAAAGAAGTTGCAAATGTTGGTAATGTTAGCTAACAGTTTGTCTACTGAACGCAGCCCAGGCCTTCATGTTCTGCAGCACTTTTTAATCTGGATCAATCTATACATGTAATTGTGCTCTTTCCAATATTTCTGGTCTTAACATGATTTAGATTAAGGTAGTCCACCCCTTATGAGATTCCTGAAACATAGAAATTATTATGGCTATTTCGAAAACATTTGGCGGCCAGGAACTTTTCACTGCCAAATGTTTACGACTGCACCCGAATAGGTTCAGATATGTAAGGACTCCGCTAAAAAAATCCACTTCCTTAATATCTGAATCTCAGATTCAGGGTTATGAAATAAAGCAACATAAATAATGCAGTTTACAGAATTGCCAAATTGAAAATACCTAAAATTCTTCTTCAGTGAAAACAAAAAAGAGCATAAATCAAATAAAAAGTTTGTTGCAAAAAAATCAACAGGTAAATAACAAGAGGCCCAGGAGGGCCTGAATCGCTCCACTGGTTAAAGTGGAAGAATTATCCCATGATTTCTTGTAAGCCTTACACAGCGGCAGCCAAATCTTGATATTTGTGAATAAATCTTGAAGAGAGACTCAAAGAACATTCTTGCAAAGTCTGGTTCAAATTGGCCTTAGGGTTGATTTTTAAAGAATTTTCTTATGATTTCTCCAAGTCTGATAAGCCCCTTTCTCCCTGCCACGGCCACATTTTTTTGACAAATATAGAAATTTGTGAACAAATTTTAAGAAGAACGACTTAAGGCACATTCCTGCAAAGTTTGGTTCAATTGGGCACACTGGTTGATTTTTTTAAGAATTTTCTTATGATTTTAAGTCTGATAAGCCCCTTCCTCCCTGCCACGGCCACATTTTTTGACAAATGTAAAAAATTGTGAATAAATTTTGAAAAGAGAGACTCAAAGAACATTCCTGCAAAGTCTGGTTCAAATTGGCCCTATGGTTGATTTTTAAAGAATTTTCTTATGATTTCTTTAAGTCTGATAAGCCCCTTTCTCCCTGCCATGGCCACATTTTTTGACAAATGTAAAAATTTGTGAACAAATTTTGAAAGCATGACTAAAGGCACATTCCTGCCAGGTTTGGCTCAGATTGGCCCAATGGTTGATTTTTAAAGAATTTTCTAATGATTTCTTTAAGTCTGATAAGCCCCTTTCTCCCTGCCACGGCCACATTTTTTATCAAATGTAAAAATTTGTGAACAAATTTTGAAAAGAATGACTCAAGGCACATTCCTGCCAGGTTTGGTTCAAATTGGCCCAATGGTTGATTTTTAAAGAATTTTCTTACGAATTCTTTAAGTCTGATAAGCCCCTTTCTCCCTGCCACGGCCACATTTTTTGACAAATGTAAACAAGAGTGCCATCGTCACAATATACGCCGCCACTTATAAAACTTGAGACAAAAAAATGACATTGACAAGGATTTATAAATATTCACTGAAAAACCTTTAAAAAATTGTGTTCACAAAAAGGTTTTTATAAATATCCAGTGAAAAACCTGGAAGGAATTGCATTCACGAGGCTGAAATATCATTAAGCCCCAGAGACTAAGATTGAAGGGGGCATAATTCTGGCAAAAATCAATGAACCATGAAATCCTTCCTTCATGCACATCTACCAATTGAGGTGATAACATCCACCAAGTTTCATTAAGATCCAGCCAGAAACTTAGGAGGAGTTGTGTTGACAAGGCTGCAATTTCAATAAGCCCCAGAGACTAAGTTTTTAAGGGGCATAACTCAGGCAAAAATCAACGAACCATAAAATCCTTCCTTCATGCACATCTACCAATTGAGGTGATAACATTGACCAAGTTTCATTAAGATCCAGTCAGAAACTTAGGAGGAGTTGTGTTGACAAGCCTGCAATTTCAATAAGCCCCAGAGACTAAGTTTTTAAGGGGCGTAACTCAGGCAAAAATCGACGAACCATAAAATCCTTCCTTCATGCACATCTACCAATTGAGGTGATAACATTGACCAAGTTTCAAGAAGATCCAGCCAGAAACTTAGGAGGAGTTGCGTTGACAAGCCTGCAATTTCAATAAGCCCCAGAGACTAAGTTTTTAAGGGGCGTAACTCAGGCAAAAATCGACGAACCATAAAATCCTTCCTTCATGCACATCTACCAATTGAGGTGATAACATTGACCAAGTTTCAAGAAGATCCAGCCAGAAACTTAGGAGGAGTTGCGTTGACAAGGCTGCAATTTCAATAAGCCCCAGAGACTAAGTTTTTAAGGGGCATAACTCAGGCAAAAATCAACGAACCATAAAATCCTTCCTTCATGCACATCTACCAATTGAGGTGATAACATTGACCAAGTTTCAAGAAGATCCAGCCAGAAACTTAGGAGGAGTTGCGTTGACAAGAAAAGTGGACGTACGTACGGACAGACGGACGGATGGACGGATGGACGGATGGACGGACAGACGGATGGACGGACGGACAGACGGAGAAGATGACGCCAATATACGTCCGCCTCCGGCGGCGTATAAAAATTGTGAACAAATTTTGAAAAGAATGACTCAAGGCACATTCCTGCCAGGTTTGGTTCAAATTGGCCCAATGGTTGATTTTTAAAGAATTTTCTTATGATTTCTCTAAGTCTGATAAGCCCCGCCCTGCCACGCCCACATTTTTTGACGAATAAAAAATTCGCGAACAAGTTTTGAAAAGGGTCACCCAAGGAACATTCCGGCCAAGTTTGGTCAAAATTGGCTCACTGGTATAAGAGGAGAAGATGTTGAAAGAAAAAGTTAACGGACGGACGGACAGACGGACGCACGACGGACCCAACGCCATGACAATAGCCCGCTGGCCTTCGGCCAGTGGAGCTAAAAATTAACTGAGTTTTTCACCAGATTGAAATAAAGCAGAAATTGAGAAACAGCAGTGGATGGTGTTTTTGATATGTATCATAATTTTTGGACATGCATTTTCTAAGCTAAGGTAAAGAGCTTCAGATTTAATTTTTAATTCCTCATTTCTTATAAAACTCCTATTTTGTGGATACTCATTTGAATCCTCTCAACGAGATGAATCAAATGAGTATGCACAATATAGGGTGTGTTCAGTAATACAGGATTTTTTTTGTTAAATTTACATAGCGTTGACGTCCAAATATCTAGAGCCCCACACACATTCCTTAATTATGACCTATAATACATCATCTTAATGTTTCTCATACCAAATATAATAGCTGTCACAAAATATGCAGTTTATTGCACTACCAATATTTACTTCAGTAATTACTCAACTGTGATACATATTCAGTATCCGAAACATGGCTTGCTTTCACAAACAAGAGGACCATGATGGTCCTATATCGCTCACCAGAACCAAAATGATATGAGCAACATTTTTGTTCAATTCAATTGATATTTATGACTTTAAGACTGAAAACGAACTTATGATCAATAACATTGTGAAAATCAAACTCATCCGAGATGTAACGGTGCCCAACATTGTGTCAAAGTTTTGCTTTGAATGATAAATAATCGTAGATTCTAGAGTATAAACAAGGTCGATAACCGCCGAAAACAGCATTTTATCAAATTCAAGGGCACATAACTCTCGACTTTCTGATCAGATCCATTTGAAAATCTAACTCATCCAAGATCTTATGGTCCCCAAGAACGTGTCCAAGATTTGTCTTGATTGGTCAATAATTGTAGATTCTAGAGTGTAAACAAGGTCGAAAACAGCCAAAAACAGCAATTTGTCAAATTCAAGGGCACGAAACTCTCGATTTTCTGATCAGATCAGACTGGAAATCATCCTGAACAGAGATCTTATGGTCCCAAACATTGTGTCCAAGCTTTGTCTTGATTGATTGATAATTGTAGATTCTAGAGTGTAAACAAGGTTGAAAACAGCCGAAAATGGCAATATCGTCAAATTCAGGGGCACATAACTCTGGACTTTCTGATCAGATCAAACTGAAAATCAAGCTCATCCGAGATCTTATGGTCCCCAACATTGTGTCCAAGTTTTGTTTTCATTGATTGATAATTGTAGATTCTAGAGTGTAAACAAGGTCGAAAACAGCCGAAAATGGCAATTTTCAAGGGCACATAACTCTTGACTTTCTCATCAGATCAAATAGAAAATCGAACTCATCCGAGATGTTATGGTCCCCAACATTGTGTCCAAGTTTTGTATTGATTGATAAATAATTGTAGATTCTAGAGTGTAAACAAGGTCGAAAACAGCCGAAAATGACAATTTTGTCAAATTCAAGGGCACGTAACTCTGGACTTTCTGATCAGATCAGACTGAAAATCGAACTCATGCAAGATCTTATGGTCCCAAACATTATGTCTTAGTTTTGTCTTGATTGATCAATAATTGTAGATTCTATAGTGTTAACAAGGTCAAAACCAGCCGAATATGGCAATTTTGTCAAATTCAAGGGCACATAACTCTGGACTTTCTGATCAGATCATACTGAAAACCAAACTCATCCGAGATCTTATGGTCTCCAACATTGTCTCCAAGTTTTGTTTTGATTGATCAATAATTGTAGATGCTAGAATGTAAACAAAGTCAAAAACGGCTTTTTTGGACATTCAAGGGCAGATAACTCAGCACATTCTGGTCCGATCTGGCCCATAATCGAACTCATCCGAGAACTTATGACCATACTTGTTTTGACTAAGTTTGATCAAGATTGATTAATATTTGTGGATGCTAGAGCGTAAACACCAAATTGTGGACGGACAGACGGACAGACGGACAGACGGACGGACGGACGGACAGACGGACGACGGACAAAAAGCGATCACAATAGTTCACCTTGAGCACTTTGTGCTCAGGTGAGCTAATAACAGTTTGGCTTAGACATCTTTGACGAAAACTTTGGAACAAATTTTGAGAAAAAGTTGAGAACGCTGATAATCATTTCCTCTTGCAATGTCTGTGCGCATCCATGAATGTTTTCCTATGTTTTTGAAAAATAAGGAAAACTACCCGCAACAGTATCGAAAGCATTGCGTGAAAATAAGAAATTGCTGGCAATTATGTATCATCTGGATTTCCTCCTTGTCACTCAAGGCTTAAAAACCAACCTTTAAAGTTTCTTAAATCATCATTAGTCAGGAAAGTATAGCAGGTTAAATACATTGTAAGAAGTATGCGGTAAATAATGGTCATGCACTTTGCTGTTTTCCCAGGCCTATAATGTTAGGGACATCAAAACCCAGAAACAATAAAATGAGGGTAAAGGTTATAATTAGCTAACCATTAATGTTGGAGGAAATGAATCTAACCTGCTGCTTGCTTTACTGATCCCTCTGATACAAGGTTTTTTCAAAACATTATCAGTCTTTACAAATTATTCTTATCAAGATATTTCATATTCAGAAAACCAGATAGAAATCTTCACTATACATTCAGAGTATAATCCAAGAAACAGACATGAAATTCTTAATATCCCGTACTGTTTTGCTAAACTTGGAATCAGTCCGTGTTATACCAACAAAATATTTCTTCTATGGCAGCTTTCATACAAAACGATCTGTCTGCTTTTACCTGTAGTAAGTACTATGTGCAGCTTGATCTTGATCTACAATATATGTATACATTAAATGAGGAGTACTAGATTCACTAGGTTCATCCAGAACTATAGCCTTTTACAAAATTGAATTGAAGAAATATAGACCAAAAACATTGCAAATTCAGCATGTTGGTAAATAATTCTTTGGGTAACGAAGGTGACAAAATAAATCAGAATGTGAATAATGAAAATTTCCTATGATAGGGTTGATAATACTAAATACTGCAGAAAATGCTGGTAATCCGCATTAAAATGTTTCTTCCTATTTTCAACATATTTAATAAGCTTTGATCCTTTCTCAGACAAGACCTGCCCTGCGTTCAGTAGACAAACTGTTAGCTAACATTACCAACATTCGCAACTTCTTTGACCAAAATTTCACAGAATTGACCGAGTATTCCGAATGAAACGGCTAACTGTTAGCTATTGTTTTGTCTTACTGAACGCAGGGCTGGTTTTGACGTCCCTAATAGAAAATGATTGGGGAAAATACTACTGTACAGCAAAAGAAGAAATTGCTGATAATCATTTATTTCTCTTTTTGCCTCAATATTTGCTGTACTATAATAAGATACAATACAGATTTTTATCAATGTCCATTTTGTCTTCTGAAACAGCTTTTGAAATAGAACATTCTTAAATTTTGTCGTTTGGGAAAGGCTTAAATCTAATGTGCATCAAATGGCAACATTCACTGGTGGTGAACTTGGCCAAACCGAGGGACGTTTTTTTCGCGATCAATGTATTCCGTCGGTGCTGTTATAAAATCTCGTAACTACGGCTTTTATCTAATCCGTAGTTACGAGATTTTATAACAACACCGACAGTTTGTCAATACAAAACGGTAAACCCGGTCTGTTTTTAGAACAAGTTCATTGTCATTAGAAAAAAAATCTATAAACTCACATTTAAACGCAAAATATCTATACCTTGTTGTAGCGAAAATTGTTTTAGTTCACCACCAGTGACATTGTATATGAGTGAGTTATGGAAAGTAAAGCAAGAACACATAGACCAAATAATTCATAATTGGACATGATTTATGCCTTGTACAAGTAGGTTGTAAGATGCTATCTTCACTAATATACAACAAATCACATGTTACAGATAATCAAAACTTCACCATTAACAAACCCTTGTTTGACAACCATAATAGAAACTAGAAAGCCCTGAAGGGCTTGAGTCGTGCCACGGGCCTGGATTTCTTGTAATATCAAATCAAAGTTTTGACTAGATTTCTCAAAGCTTGTGGTTCTTAGAGTAAAATACAAAGTAAAAAGCAGCAATCATGTGGTCAAAGCAAAAAGAAGGTAAATGATTGACCAATAGTTCAGGGATTTGAGTGATGAAAAAGTTGAAAACTGTTATTATGCCAAATACAAGGGCACATAATTCAGTAGACTTCTATGTGAGTTTATAATCAAGCTGAAAATTAAACTCTTGCAAGATCATATGGTCAGCATCATTCTGTCCAAATTTTGTCAATATTAGTCTATAGAAAAAAGTGTGGAAAACTGAAATTTTGTCAATTTCAAGAGCACATAACTCTGGTTGTAGCAACGTAATCATTCTGAAAATTACTTACAAGCAAGATCTTGTTGTGAACAAGATTCTGTTCAAATATCAACTTAATTGAAAAACATTTATGGTTGTTAGAGTGAAAACAGATTCGAAAATGGCAATTTTGTTAAATTCAAGGTACATGTATAACTCATGATGTAAAATTCCGATCACGCTGAAAATTAAACCCAGGCAGGATATTATGCTTACGGTATATAATATCCTGTCCTTGTTTTGTAATAATTGTTCAATATTTGTAGATTTTAGAGTAAAAATAAGTCAAAACCAGCTATTTTTGACTTTCAAGGGCAGATAACTCAAGTTATTCTGGTTCAATCCAAATTCTTTGAAGGAATCTGAGAGAGAATCACCAAAGGATCATTCCTGTGAAGTTTGGTTGAAATCCATCCCATAGTTTTTGAAAAGAGGATTTTTATAGGAAAAGTTTACAGATGCACAGATGGACGCTCGCACTGACACACAACAAACACATCGCTGTGACAATAGCCCACTGGCCTGAAAGGCCAGTGAAGCTAAGACTTCCAATACATTACGACAGAAGAACATGATGCAGATGACCAGCATTTTCTCATTTTTCCACATAAATTTTATCTTCTATGCTATTTTGTAGCGCAAATCTTCTAGATAGATCTATATTTGTCGAAATCAATAAGGTTGTCTGCAACAGCTTTAACATTGGAACAGTCAAAAGTTGTGCAGTTTTCAAGTGATAATTGGTTACAAGACCATAAGGTTTCAGAAGAGTCAGAGTTGAATTGTATATTGAAAATCTCTTACAAAAATGGGTTTTCCAACATAGCCAACAATGTCATGATTAACACATTACCAAATGGCAAATGGTAGACCATAAACATCATGGAAAAAGATGACAGAGAGAGACCCAAGAGAATGGGGAATAACTAATTGCAACACCCTAGACAGGAAGAGATGGAGAGAAGATGTGAAATCGGCCATGCGTGCAGCCAGTCATGCATCTGGACGGGATCCCACTGATGTAGGAATAATCCCACCTCCTGCGTGTTAACCAAAAGACCGATAGTGAGTGAGCGTGAACATTTTAGACAGTGACTATATTAGTGTCAAAATTCAAAGATGTTGCAAAGATGTTCAAATCAGATAATGCAATTTTTTAGTCCTTTTGGATAGAAAACATTGTGGGAAATAAATTGCTTGTCACAAGCAATTCCTTCATTTGCCACAATGTTTTCCAAAACCTTTTTCTTGTGCAGCATCAAAAAGCACCACTGTGTTGAAATGGGCTAATGTATCCCTTCAGAAAAAAGATGCCTCTGGCACCTGACTGACTGCCAAAATATTCAAACTGAACTTTTGGAAAGAGAGATGTTTGCTCTTAATAGCAGAAGTATGGTTTCTGAAAAACATGTTTATTTTATGAGGCTTATGAGTTTTCTCAGAAGATGCTTCTCCTAAATCTGATTATTGATGGGCTTATCAGCTCATAAGTAAATCTGCCCGAGGTCATTATTTTTATGGTTCAATTAACCCTTTTCTAAAAATGATCAGCGAGGCCCTTCAAAACACCAGAACAGGAGAATTTAAAATATTTCATATGTATTTTCAATTTCTTTGTGTATTGACACAGATATCTAAAATCAGTAATTACAATTTTTGGTAATGCTTAACCCTTTCCAATATGACAAAATTTTAGGGTGATCCACTTCAAAAACTTCCACAATTGACAAAATGAAAGTTATTAAAGATAGAATTTGTGTAATATATGGCATAGAAATTATTGAGACAAAAGGAGAAACTGCTGGTTATCAGCAGTTTCTTATTTTGTTTCAATGTTTTCCCAAACCTTTTCTACTGGGATATCAAAACCAGGCCCTGGTTTCTCGAAAAAACTTAAGTACATTCTCAGACTCAAATCTGAGCACTGTGCTCAAATCACACAAAATCCACATGAACTTCAATTGAATACCAATCAACATTGATTGGTATTCAATTGAAGTTGAGCATGAACTCATGAGTATATACTTAACTTTTTTTGAGAAACCGGGGCCAGGTCTTGTTTGGGAAAGGGTTAAAGCAAACTTAAAGCAAGCATGTTGCTTTATTGCACAGATCCAAAGGTGCTCCCCATGCAACCGGCTGCTTCAGACTTGAAAAACTTCAACATGAAGAAATTGCTTGTGACAAGCAATTTCTTCATTATCCACAATGTTTTCTTCTCCAAAAGACCAAAAACTTTTCAATTTTTTAAATCACTTGAAATTGCTATCTACAACATCATTGAATTTGGATGAGTCTAAAACTTTCCCATTTGGGTATGGCTTAATTTCTGTCAGTTTGGAAGCCTTCCAAACCAAGTGTTTTTGAGTACAGGTGTGTAATAACAATAATATCATGTTGGAAGTTTTGAAACACTCACTTTCTCACAGCCATCTAAAATGAGTTATGAGTTATAATTCATGGCTATCATAGTGTCAGAATTTGAATAAATTAAATTCAAAATTTATATCATAGACATTAAATTTTACAAAATCACAAAACATAATATGTTACCAAATTTAAATCTGAAAAATTGTCATAGCATGGGAAGCATTTGATTGGGAGTAATAAAGAAACGGATACTTGCTGCTTTGCATGCACAGATTCAGATCGAGGTGGGGACAGGGGCCCAGGGGCATGCACCCCCCCCCCCCTGTTTCTGATTTGATTTTTAAATAATGTTACATGTATCATTGTGGTCTGCATCCCTGCATGATACTAAGTCTTGCTTTCAAAGTCTTGATTTCTGATGTCAAAATTCAATCACTGAGAACAAGATGAAAATTACTCTCAGGACTAAACATTTCAAGGTTTAAGCGAAACTCTGTTGTAAGTCGATATCATGAAATTTTAAAGGAGATTGGAAAACAAGAGGACCATGATGGTCCTAATTCGCTCACCTGAATCAAGATGACAAGAGTGATAATGGCAATTTTGTCAAATTCAAAGGCATGAAACTTATAAGGACTTTCTGTTTGGAAACAATTAAGTAAAAATTTTGTTCCAATCGATCCTGTAAAGTTGGGTATAAATTAGCATAATGGTTGAGTTTTTTTCAATAATTATTTCATTATTTTGCAATATACAACATAGGGCTAATTTTCAAAGCATACTGATCTGTTAAAATTGATTATTTTATGATATTATAAGCAAGATTTGGTATGTGATTTGAAAGTATATAGTAAATGAGGACAAACCATCTGATAAGCTAGGCTTATAATTAATCCCTTCTTATTTGTTTACATAAGATAAAACAGGGCCAGCCAAAGATATTGATAACAGAAATAGATAAGAGAAATAGTAAAAGCTTTCCAAATATCTCCTCTTATCTTCAGCTTCTTGTATTCTGGAAGCCATTCATGAAATTAGGTCTTACACAAAATTTCAAGGTTCTAGGCCAAACAGTTTAGAAGAAAAGTAAGTATCTCCATTACAACCGACAGTACAGTATAATTTTCAATGCACGGAATTTCCCTTACCCTGCCATACCAAAATACTTTTTAAGGAAATAATAATTACAAGATACAATTTTGAAACGAGTCACTCAAGGAACTTTCCAGCCAGGTTTCTTTCAAATTGGCCCAATGGTTGATTTTTAAAGAATTTTCTGATGATTTCTCTTTTCCGATAAGCCTCTTCCTCCCCGACAAGCCCACATTTTTTGACAAATGTAAAAATTTGTGAACAAACTTTGAGAAGAGAGACGCAAGGAACACTCCTTCCAAGTTTGATTAAAATTGGCCATATGGTTGATTTTTAAAGAATTTTCTTATGATTTCTTAAAGTCCGATAAGCCCCTTCCTCCCTGCCACGGCCATATTTTTTGACAAATGTAAAAAATTGTGAATAAATTTGAAAATAGTGACTCAAGACACATTCCTACCAAGTCTGCTTCAATTGGGCCCAATGGTTGATTTTTAAAGAATTTTCTTCTGATTTATCTAAGTCCGATATTAAAGCCCCTTTCTCCCTGCCACTGCCACATTTTTTGACAAATGTAAAAATTTGTGAACAAATTTTGAAAACAGTGACTTAAGGAACATTCCTGAAAAGTCTGGTTCAATTGGGCCCTATGGTTGATTTTTAAAGAATTTTCTTATGATTTCTCTTAGTCTGATAAGCCCCTTTCTCCCTGCCACGGCCATGTTTTTTGACAAATGTAAACAATTGTGAATAAATTGGAAAACAGTGACTCAAGGCACATTCCTACCAAGTCTGCTTCAATTGGGGCCCAATGGTTGATTTTTAAAGAATTTTCTTCTGATTTCTCTAAGCCGATAAGCCCCTTTCTCCCTGCCACGGCCACATTTTTTGACTAATGTAAAAATTTGTGAACAAATTTTGTAAAGAGTGACTAAAGGAACATTCCTGCAAAGTCTTGTTCAATTGGGCCCTGTGGTTGATTTTTAAAGAATTTTCTTATGCTTTCTCTAAGTCGATAAGCCCCTTTCTCCCTGCCACGGCCACATTTTTTGACAAATCTAAAAACTTGTGAATAAATTTTGAGAAGAGTGACTCAAGGCACATTCCTGCCAAGTTTGGTTCAAATTGGCCCAATGGTTGATTTTTAAAGAATTTTCTTATGATTTCTCTTAGTCTGATAAGCCCCGCCCTGCCACACCCACATTTTTTGACGAATCAAAAATCAGCGAACAAGTTTTGAGAAGGGCCACCCAAGGAACATTCCTGCCAAGTTTGGTAAAAATTGGCCCATTGATATAGGAGGAGAAGATGTTTAAAGAAATTGTGAACGGACGGACAGATGGACGGACAGACGGACGGACAGACGGACAGACGGACGGACGACGGACAAAAAGTGACCACAATAGCTCACCTTGAGCACTTCGTGCTCAGGTGAGCTAAAAACTTAATAACTTTCTCAAAGCTAAAGAGGGAATTTTTTTTTAAAATTCTGAATACATTTTAAATTATACAGAATTGAAACCTGATACTAGAACACATGATGAGTTCCTTCCTAAAGATTCAGAAAATACAAAAAAAAACAACGAAAAATAGGTAGTTACAGGCTGTAACTTACAAAAGTTTTGCTTTCAACCATCGATTTCCCAAACATGGTGTAAATTTCAAGTTTTTAGTGGCAATTTTTGCAATATAGTCTTGTTTGTTAAGGTGGTACCGTAAAATGAAATGCCCCAGTGCACGGCCGCTTATCTACTAAATCACAACATTTTGTTGTGTATGAAAAAAAGTTTAGAGGATATCCGGTTGGCAGTTAGAGGAGCCGACAAATCGGCGGGTGAAAGGTGAGTCTCGTCTTTTAATCGAAATGTTCTTGTTTCTAGCTCGAAAATCAAAAATCGGAGAATGTCATACAACCCTTTATTCATTTTCACATATTTGTGAGCCCCATCCAAACCCCGATTCCCAGAGATTGAACGGGAATTCATTTTCTCCCGTTGCAAGGGTAGCCCCAATATTGACATTTCGTCAATACTGATGAGCGTTTGTCCACTTTCTGAGGATGAATGGCCCAAAACATGTGTGTATTATAAACTAGCTGTATGTAAATTACATCGTGCAAACAATATTTTAATAACTTACTGTCGATCTTTGAAGATAATCAGTTCTTCCGGTCAGTTTGTGCGTTAGAGGATAGGTTGTGAGTAAGAGGATAGGTTGTGATTTAGAAGACAGAATGCATTCATCACATTTAATACCATTTGTCATTGTTTATATGCGAATTAAGCCAAACCGAAATACTCTATGTGATATGTCTATTATCAAAGGGTCACGGGTGAGTGAAATGGCATAACGTATTTTTACGCCCAGTAAATTGATACATCAGTTTAACATTTAAACAATTTAACATTGTCTGCTTGTCTGCCCATCTGCATGTGATAATTTAAAATGAAAATTTAAGTTAAGGGGGCGTTTGTGCGTTCTCTTTTTAAAATTTCATACACCTGATATTCTTGTCTGCTACATCTTTTGCTTCGGAAAAGTCAAATATTTAGCCAATTTGGTACTGAGTGTTTTCAAAAGTGTTTTCAAAATGACACAATTTTGGACTGCTTTATTTATAAAGAGTTACAGATGTGAGAAGTATATGTTTGAGGGCGTAAATATTGAGGGAAGGGCTGATAATCAGCAATTTCTTCTTTCTCTCGACGTTTTCCGAAACTATTTTACAAGGGAGTTATAAAATAAATATCTTGTATGGGATAGGAATTTTGAAGAAATCTTTATGAAGGAAATCGACTTTCTCTTGTTCCGTTGCTTTTACATGATGTGTAAATGGGATTCTTTAACCCTTTCTCATACAAGGCATGGTATAACGTACTTATTAGAAAGGGATTGTAAAGTATTGACACAAAATAAGAGATTACTATTAATCTGCAACTTGTAGGCCTATATGATTGATGACTTAATATTAAACATATTGAATCAATAAACAAGATCTATGGATAAACAAGATTTACAGACCTGTATTTTTGACACGTCTTTATTGTCTCCGGTTTTTCCACTTCTTACGCATTATATTTTAAAGAGCTTAGATTCTACTTTAGAGCATACAAAAATGGTTGGAATATTGCACAGTATTTACTTTGAATAGTTTAAAAGTTCACATGAAGACGCACAGAGTACAGCCAGACAGAAAGAAACACAAAGGATAGTGAAAGTATCAAACATTGTTATAAATCTATCATGCATAAGAACCTTACATTTATTTAGATGAGATAATGTAATATGATACATATAACTGGTGTGTAAAAAGGGTTTTTCTATATCATATCACAATGAACACGTACTCTGTCAAATAAAAATGACACATTGATTCTTAGGCGAAATAATGGTTTAATCTTTGGACAAGACTAGTCTAGTAATGAGAGTATTTCGGTTTGGCTTAATTCGCATATAAACAATGACAAATGGTATTGAATGTGATGAATGCATTCTGTCTTCTAAATCACAACCTATCCTCTTACTCACAACCTATCCTTTAACGCACAAACTAACCGGAAGAACTGATTATCTTCAAAGATCGACAGTAAGTTATTAAAATATTGTTTGCACGATGTAATTTACATACAACTAGTTTATAATACACACATGTTTTGGGCCATTCATCCTCAGAAAGTGGACAAACGCTCATCAGTATTGACGAAATGTCAATATTGGGGCTACCCTTGCAACGGGAGAAAATGTATTCCCGTTCAATCTCTGGGAATCGGGGTTTGGATGGGGCCCACAAATATGTGAAAATGAATAAAGGGTTGTATGACATTCTCCGATTTTTGGTTTTCGAGCTAGAAACAAGAACATTTCGATTAAAAGACGAGACTCACCTTTCACCCGCCGATTTGTCGGCTCCTCTAACTGCCAACCGGATATCCTCTAAACTTTTTTTCATACACAACAAAATGTTGTGAATTAGTAGATAAGCGGCCGTGCAGTGGCGGATCCAGAGGAGGTTTGATGTAGCCTGATTATTTCATTATCATGTAGAAATTCAGTCAAAATTGTATAATATTATTAATTATTATTATATTATTTATAAGAGGAAAACATACTGCTCTATTTTTGTGTATTCAAACCCACCTCACAGAAATCCTGGATCCACCCAGGATATCCTATAGCTAGAAATTTGTTTTTACTGTATTTTAATGCAAATAAAGAAGACTGTAGTTTAATAAACCGCAGGATATCAAAATGTTGATCAACTAATTAAAGCTGTTCATTAATTTAGGAGTAGGTGGGAAAATCAATACAATATTGATTAAGCAACCTATTATGCCATAAAGAACACAATAACCTTTCCCAAATAAGACCTAGATTTGATGTCTCTTGTATAAAAAAGCTTCCAATCAGCAATGGGAAAATATTGTGGCAATAAGGTCGGCATCAATATATTTTCTGTACTAAACTGTTTGCAAATCCTAATCAACATCCATTTTACCATGATCGGCAGCAGTGTCAAAAAATCAAATTGAACGTCTTATTTATTGCCATTTGGGAAAGGGTTATTTTTTTCAGCAGTTCTGTTTCACAAACTTTGTTTTATCGAAACAAATTCACCCCTTCCCAAACAAAACCTGGTTTTGACATCCTTAATAAATTGATCGAATAGTATTTATAAAATTGAACACCTCTTTTAACCCTTTCACTGCCAAATATTTTTGTTGGACGTGTTTCTCACTGCTGAATTAATTCGAAGAAATTTCCAAGAATCGATACCCTGTTCACAACAAGACCCGTCAGAGACGGACAATGCTCCCCGAATAAGGCATTGTCACAATAAATATATGCCATGCAGAGCTAATATAAAGCTAACAAATGTTAAGCCCCCTTTTTGCATGACATATTTTGCATACGCAAATTTTAAATAGTTTATTGTCAAGGGCATCTGATTTGCTACTCAAATATGAAATTTCATCAAATTATGACCATTAGACTAGGAGAAATTAGAGAAAAACTGTATTTAACCTTAAGTCCCCTTTTCCCATGACGAGGCCTCAAATCCAAAAACCGGGAAAAGTACATCGGCATTTTGTCATAGGGAGTTCACATGGTAAGTTTCATTTGATTTGGCCCAAGGGTTATGGAGAAATCGCTTCGGACGGAGGGACGGACGGCCGGATGGACGGAATGACGGACGGACGGACAGACAAAGCGGCGACTATATGCTCTCCCTTTGGGGAGCATAAAAACATGCATAACTTTTGACTCATTTGATGGATTCCTTTCAAATTTTCAGCACATACAGACAAATTAAGCACCTATATGTGACCAAAATTTAAAGGTGATTCATGAAATTACAATATTTTTTTCTTTTTTATGTTGTTGGTACTCATATATTTCGTCCCCATAAATTTGTCGACAAAAGTCGCCTATGGCAGGGACCCCCTATAGTCGACAAAAGTCGCCTATGGCAGTGAAAGGGTTAACAGTACTCAAGTCATATAACTGTAAGCACTGGTCTCATAGTGAAATGTTCAATACTAGTGAAACGACTGACACCTCACTGGAGCACCTGACCACTAATTCTGACGTTTCCTTCACCAGCACTAATTTTGTTGCTAGAAAAGGATTGGGAAAACATTGAGGCAAAAGAAGAAATTTTTCTCCTTTTGCCTAAATATTTTTGTGTTGTTTTATTCAAATCTCATCTTCAATAACTTAACCATTTTGTTGTCTGCCACAGCTTCCAAATTGGACCACACTAAAATATAGCCGTTTGTGAAAGCGTTAAGTCTTTCAGTTCAAATTGTTTTGACATTCTGTTGCGTTTATCTAATCCGAGTTTTCTCCGATGAAATTCGCTCTTTAATATGTTGATGCCTCTCATTTTCATAAGAGTGCACTGCCTTTCAAAAACAATGGAAAGTTCGACACAAGTTGTGGCGCTTTGTTACCATCTTATCTTAAATGCTATCCTTTAAACGCTTTATGATACCGATCAATGAATCATTTATTGCCATGCCTGGTAAAAAATTTAAGATCAAAATGTATTTCTTAAAGGTTTATAGGCAATGTTTTGCAAAAACCCTCACCTGAACAGCCATTGATTACAATGACCTACTTTCCGTTGTTTTTGAGTGGTAGTGCACTCTGATGTAATGTAAATGAGCGACATCCTCATACCAAGGAGCGAATTTCATCTGAGAAAACTCGGATTAGCGTTTAATTATCTCTGCACGACTAGTTCAATCAGTCAGTCTTAAATTTAGTACACCCTGGTAGAGATTTAGCATATTTGGGTCCCAGTTGCAATATTGTAACAGACTATTTTCATCCTTGCCATGAAGTTGGCATGAACATACAAAAAAGTCATCAAAGTTCATGGGGACGATATCGCAGCTTAACTCGGTCCCAGCACAATTTCCTTAAAGGGAGACCAGCCAGGCTGTCGAAAATGCAAATGGCACAAAAATTACAAACCAGAAATAACGTATGAAATTACCAACCTGAAGAGGTAGATCACTTATGTCCATTGTTAACACTCATCAAGCTTTAATATTAAGTATTAAAATCCAAGTCAATTTATTAATAACATGCGGGTTGGTTCATATTGTCCTTGTTTTTGTTTTGTAACGGTTGCATATGCCCAACCTTCAAAAATCAATTACGTCAGAGGTATGTCATCTGTGCTCAGAGAGATTCAACACACCGTACAACCGGCTGCGTGGAAAGTTTGCGAAGACAGATTCGGCATCTGATGTCATGTGCATGGTAGGTCAAATGAATTTACTTTTATAAACGAAAGGATCTTTGGTATTCTATAGTTGATAAATACACATATAAATGTTCAGTGCTTGTACAAAATATACCTTTTCACGTATCCCTCGCAAATAAGGTCACAGTCATCGACACAGCCAGATGTATGGTGTGTTAATACCGCAGATGTGTGTCTCGTTGACCATGACCTTGTCTCATTTGAAGTAAAAATAGAATGTGTATGTACACGCTTGCAAAGGATTGATCTATAGCAAAGGAAAAATGGTTATTCGCCGTGATTGAGGTTTTTATGCATTGCAAATTGTTTTTCCATGCACAAATATGAGTTCTTGAACAGTTCGGAAGCATAAAAACCTAGCATCGGCCCCTTTAAATTTTGCTAGTCACATTTTTTTATCAATATAAGTTCTTGCAGAAGCATGAACTTTTACTTGTTAGATAGAGAACGTAAAAATACCAACCACTCTTTCCAACGCCGCCTTCACCAAGTATCACAATTTTGTAAACACGGGTTCCAACATTCCGAGAACTTGTGGACGAGCCTGGAGGCTTCGTAGTGCTCGTCATGGCGGAATGAAAAAAAATGTCAGAGTCTATGTCTCTGCTGTGAGTTTCAGGTTGAAATTAGCATCCATAATAACATGTCAGTTGAATCTAATTAACCTCAAGTCTAGGTCCTACTACACTGCACGTATTTCACCGACTGACTCATTACCATATAATTTTCCCAGCTTTATACCTGGCTGACATTTGATAAAAATAGATTTTCCTGTGTTTACATTCTTGACAACATCCGAGTATCCCGAGTGAGGTTTCGGTACATTGGTTCCCTGCTGTAGACAGGTGGATGATTTTCAAACGAGAACCAGTTACAAATGTCAAAGGTCGGATTTCCCCGTCAATATTCGGTTCTTTCCGATGGGAACATACGGTAGACTATCAGTGCCATAATTTAACCCTTTCCCAAACGGCAAAATTTCAGGGTGAGCCGCTTCAAAAACTGCCACAAATGACAAAATGGATGTTTTTTAAGATAGAATTTGTGTAAAATATGACATAGAAAATAGTGAGACAAAAGGAGAAACTGCTGGTTATCAGTTTCTTCTTTTGTTTCAATGTTTTCCCAAGCCTATTCTCTTAGGGACGTCAAAACCAGGTCTTGTTTGGGAAAGGGTTAAACATTTTTCCTACATTTTACAATAAGGTTTGCGTTTCATTTCTGTTTGTTTGATTTATTGGGGTTTTACGTTGTTTTCAACTGCTATGTTCATATCACAGCTGCTGGGGCACTCAACTATGGATTGCTGTTGTTTCTTATACCATCGGCGGATCAAGGATTTCTGTGAGGGGGGGGGGGGGGAGTCTAAAATACAAATGAGGGAGGGGGGTCGTTTTACTAGAATAACGCAATTTTTACTGAATTTCTGCATGAAAATGAAATAATCAGGCTAAAGAGGTGGCTTCATATTAACCCCCTATGGATTAGCCACCGAGTACTACCACAACACTAACCAAACCTCAAGCTGTTCGCCTACAAAGGTTAACGATATTAAACCATGGGTGGGTGACATTTTTTGCCAGAAAGGATATTTGATAAAGGTCAGAATAAAGTTTTTTTAAAAGTAGGTCAAACTCCAAGGTTAAGGTCACAAATTAACAGGTCATGGTCCCAAATGAAAGGTCTTTGCAGGAGATATCCATGTAATAAATATCGAGGCTCTATTGATCTTTCACACATGGATACTTCACGCCTAGACCTTTCATTTGGGACCATGACCTTTGACCTAGTGACCTTGACCTTGCAGTTTGACCAACTTTTAAAAATCTTTAACCTGGCCCATATCTCATGCAATATTACAGATAAAACCATGATATTTCACATATGGATACCTCATGCTATGACCTTGACCAGAGTTGTGACAATGACCTTTGACCTTGGACTTTTTTTTTTGCCACAAGCAATTGTATAGGAAAGCTACACTGTCCACGGACAACTCTTGTTATGATTAGATCCTAACTGATTACAAGAGGACCATGATGGTCCTATATCGCTCACCTGAACCAAGATGATATGAGCCACAGTATTGTTTGAATCAATTAATATTTGTGACATTAAGACTGAAAACAAACTTATGGTTATCAATATTATGTCCCTGTTTCCTCTTTATAGGTCAATATATCTGGTTGTAAAGAGTGAAAACAAAGTCAAAAACGAGAATTTTGTCCATTTCAAGGGCAGATAACTCAGCAACTGCTTGTCTAATTGTGCTGAAGTTCAAACTCATCCGTGATCTTATGGTGATTAACCATTATATCCAAGATCAAAGTTTTGTCTTGATTGGTCAAGATTGGCTTATATTTGTAGATGCTAGAGTGTAAACACCAAATTGTTGACAGACGGATGGACGGACAGACATACGGACGGACGACAGACAAAAAGTAATCACAATAGCTCACCTTGAGCACTTCGTGCTCAGGTGAGCTAAAAACCCAGTGTTAACTACCATTAATATCTGACAGGACCAGTAAGGGGTCATCTTCAATTATTTTTTTTCTTTTGACCAACCATATAATGAACGCATTCGGAATTCAAGACTCTGTTCAGCGATACAAACTGACAATAAGGCCATGAGGACATCACATTTCAGTGCTTTACCACATTTTTGCAAATGCACCCCTAACTGTTGCCTGTCAGATGTTACAAGTTAACACCAAATTCAACTCAGTCCGAGAAACAGAGTACAAAAAAGGACCATGATGGTCCTTAATCGCTCACCTGAACCTTAATAGAATGTTGTCAAGTTCAAGAGCACATAATTTAAGATGCGAGATTATGATCCAGCTGAAAACTGCTTTCATAATCTTGAATGATCAATATTTGTGGCTGTAACAGTAAAAACAAAGTGGAAGAAAACAAAAATTTTGTCACATTCAAGGTCACATAACTCTGTTCTGATAAAGATATTCTCATCAACATTATGTCCAAGTTTTTTTGATTGGTCAATATTTATTGCTGTTTGAGAGAAAAAGTCGAAAACGTCAATTTTGTCACTGTCAAGGGCACACGACTCTGGTTTTCCTAGTCCGATCAATCTGACAAATTAAAACATTTAAGATCTTATGGTCACCAACATTGCAACCAAATTGTGTCTTGATTAGTCCATATTTGTGTTTGTTAGAGTGAAAATAAAGTCGAAAACAGTAATTTTGTAAAATCCAAGGGCAAATAGCTCTAGTTTTCTGGTCAAATCAAGTTGAAAATTTAACTCATCCAGGATCTTATGGTAACCAACATTGTAGCCAAAATTTGTCTTGATTGGTCAATAAATGTAGATGCAAATAGTGTAAACAAAGTCGAAAACAGCAATTTTGTCAAATTCAAGGGCACATAACTCCAGACTTCCTGCTCCAATCACACTGAAAACTCATCCAAGATCTTATAGTTACTAACATTGTGGCAAAGTTTTGTCTTGATAGGTCAATATATTATGTAGATACTAGAGTGGTAACAAAGTTAAAATTAGCCATTTTTGACATTCAAGGGCACATAACTCCAGACTTCCAAATCTGATCTGACCCGACCCAAACTCAAACTCATCTGAGAACTTATGGTCATACATGTTTTGACCAAGTTTGGTTAAGATTTGTCAATATTTGTAGATACTAGAGTGGTAACAAAGTCAAAACTAGTCATTTTTTACGTTAAAGGGCACATAACTCCGGACTTCCTCGTCCGATCTGACTCGAAATCGAACTCATCCGAGAACTTATAGTCAAACATGTTTTGACCAAGTTTGGTAAAGATTGGTGAATATTTGTGGGTGCCAGAGTGGTAACATCAAAATGTGAACAGACGGAAGGACAGACAGACGGACGCCGACAGACAAAAAGCGACCACAATAGCTCACCTTGAGCACTTTGTGCTCAGGTGAGCTTAAAAGGTACAGATGGAAAACAAAAACAATAGTAATTCATCAAAACAAACATTTATTATAATTCTTATACATGAACTTCACTTGGATATCTAATAAATTATCATGATTGTGTATGAAGTCATTGCTACGTGCATCTTGTATTTTCAACCACCGCCTAAATGACAAAATTTTAGACTTGTTCAAACTCCCCTTTCTCTTTTGATGCCTTAAGCTTTCTGTATATTCGTTTCACCTATCACATATTGTAATTATGTTTGCTGTTATTTACGTGCAATGCTTGTAACTAATATAAATATTCAATATTGGAGGAAATAAAGATATAATAAGCTCAGAAAATATTGGAGCAAAAGGAGAAAAGGTAGATTATCAGCATTTTCTTCGCTTGCTTAAATGTATTCTCAAGCCTTTTCTATCAAGGACAAGAAAACCAGGTCTTGTTTGGGGAAAGGGTCAAATGGCACTTCCTATTCCACATACAAAGTAAATACATGTAGATCACTGATCACAATCATAAGAAACAGTTATCTAGTCCATAAGCAGAAATCAAAATTTTGGGTTTGTCTGTATTCAAAGATGTTACAGACGACAATTTCAAGTGACTGACATTTTACTTTGTTTGGTATTTTGGTCTAGAAAACATTGTAGAAAATGAAGAGATTGCTTGCTACAAGATAGATATTTCTTTATTTTCCAAGATGTTTTCCAAAGCCTTTATCTTGTGGGCATCAAGAAGAAAGTGTCAACGGGTGGTAGTGGGCTAATGACAAATACAAATGTACTACAATGTATTTAATACTGAGGCAATTTGTATTAAGTGACTTAAGAAAAGCTAAAACACACATGAAGATGACATGGTATGAATGGCCAATTCCCACATAATCAAGCCTTTGACGCCATAAAAGATAGAGGCTTTGGAAAACATTGCGGGAAATGAAGAAATTTCTTGTGACAAGTAATTTCCTCATTTCTCACAATGTTTACTAGATCTACACAGTAAGACCAAAAAATGTAACAATCAAACCACTTAAAATCGTAGTCTGCAGCATCTTTGAATTTGGACCAGTCTAAAATTTTGCCATTTGGTAATGGGTTAAGATAGAAAGGTTAGGACAATATCCAAGAAAAAGAAGAAAATGCTGACGACACAACAGCTGAAATATGCTGAGTCAAAAAAGAAAGTGTGCACAGAGGATAACTTGAATTCCTATGGTAATTTTGAATATTGATAATATGATATTGGTATCAAATTAAAGATAATTCTATTGCCTATAAGAATGTGTAGTTTTAAATTGTGTAAAACGGGATATTATCTGTGTTTTCTTAACCCTTTCCCAAACGGCAATATTTTATGGTAGTCCACTTCAAAAATTGCCAAAAGTGACAAAATGGATGTTATCAAAGATAGGATTTTTGTAAAATTTGGCAAAGAAAATATTGAGACAAAAGGGGAAACTGCTGGTTATCAGCAGTTTCTCCTTTTGTTTCAATGTTTTCCCAAGCTTTTTCTATAAGGGACGTCAAAACCAGGTCTTGTTTGGGAAAGGGTTAAGATATTTGAGATGGGGGTCAGTTTCAAAATTCACAAGACTAGCTGACGAAAGTGAGAAGATTAAATAATGCAATTTTCTGACGACTTCTTCTTCAATTTCTAGTGTGACATGTCTTAAATGAATGGTGGCAAACATGTGTAGTCTCATTAATCGTACATAATGTCTCTTTGTATCGCTTGGAATTTCATTGCGCGGTCATATTGGACAACATATTCCACGTCCTGCAATTTCTTTATCTGGACCCCAACGTCAGCGAAACTCAGGTAGAAAAGATTTCGATCACGACGTGCCTAATGCAGACAAAACGTAAGATTTTGGCGTCTTAATAATGTGAAAAACATATGGTCTCAAATCTCTTATGGGCTGTCTATCTGCCTTCACAGATTTCGAATGTCGCTTACATATGCTTGCTGTCTTGAATCGCCATAAACGGTGTTAATTTGAAGCGTTGATGTAATGATGTCAACGTCATGAAACGATCTTGTGTAGTCATTGCTGCATTCGGTTTATCCGACTGAAGCCTATCAAAACGTATCCTTTGTTTTGGAAACATGATTTCGAACGCATGATTTCATTGCGATTACATTTTATACGACAAGGACACATTTTACGCTGGTTCATGACACCAGCAAAACTAACGTGTGAAATCTGCCGTGATTACCTAGACATAGCATCTTTGGCTACACAGCATTTTGAAATTTTATGTTTGATTTAGCTTTTATACACTTTGAATACAAATCTAAGACGATAAAGTTTACTACGAAACGTTTGTTTTGATAACCACGTGCAAAAAGGTGCTTACAGTTTATGGTAATGTGCCAGACAATTTAATCCTCTAAAGTTGCTTCCCATGTCAATAGACATAAGAAAGTTGATTGGTAAATTCCATGTAGAAGTTTCGTTGAGTTAATTGTAGCGGTAACATAGATATATAAAGTAGAAGTATGCACACTTTCTTTTTTGACTCAGTATACAATATAATAATGGAAAATGGTTCTCTTATAAATACATCTCACTCTGATAAATAGATATTTCTGATTGTCTTATATCTTATCTGTAAACACAAAGCAACGTAAAACAGTTGACATGCAACAAAAACATTTAATATAATTTGATTTAGGATGACAGTTGTACGGTACATGTGTTAGTTTTAGATACAACAAAATTTTGTTAGGTGCTGCAGACGAAAAAGATATTTCATTAAAGGTGTTAACTGGCATGTTTCAAAAAAGAAAATATGAAAAGAAAAAAGAAAATGCTGGTAATCAGCATTTTCTTCTTTTCTTCAAATGTTTTCCAAAATTTTGATACCACTAAGAGTTTGGTATCTAACAATGGGTGGATTACCTTAACCCTTTCCCAAAAGGCAAAACTTCAGGGTGTTCAAATTGAAAGATGCTAGATCTATGACAATATTGAATTTGATTAAAAGACTACATGTGTACAAATTCGCTAAAAAACTGAGACAAAAGCAGAAAATGCTGATTATCAGCATTTTCTTCTTTTACCTCAATGTATTCCCAAGCCTTTTCTATTATGGACATCAAAACTTGGTCTTGTTTGGGAAAGGATCAAAGGCCTGATTGAGTTCAGAGGTGAATTGTTAAACAATTACAATGAGACTGGCAGTGAAAAATTTACATTCTTATCATATGAAATGTTTTTTTTAATTGTTGCTTATTTTCAACCTGTCCTAAATGGAAAGGATCCATCAATTGATTGGGATTTAAAAGCCTCTTTCTGCTGCTATGGTAATATCTCGGTGGGTTCAGACCTAACCATGAATATCTATTGATTCTCATTCCAGTACTACCGCATCCTTACTGAGCATCCAGTTTCATGCTCACATAGCTTAATTATTATCAAACCATTGGTGGGAGAAAATTTTGTTAGAAACGATGTTTACCATAGATTAAATCCAGGATCTCAAGAGCGGAAGTCTGATGTGCTACCAACTGCACTGTGCCCATGTCTAAATTGAAAGAAAACGCATATGACAATATAATACAACTGTAATGGCTTGGAGCAAAACCGTTGTATGATCAATTGGCCCTTTACCCTTTCCCAAACGACAAAATTTTAAGGTAGTCCAACTTCAAAGATGTTGCAGACCACAACTTAAAATGAATATTTTTTTTTACATTTTTGTTCTTTTTGAGAAGAAAAAAATTGTGGGAAACAAGAGCCATCAGAGACGGACAATACTCCCCGAATAAGGCATTGTCACAATAAATGTATGCCATGGAAAGCAGTTTATTGTCAAGGGCATCTGATTTGCTACTCAAATATGAAATTTCATCAAATTCTGACCATTAGACTATGAGAAATTAGAGAAAAAGTGTATTTGACCTTAAGTCCCCTTTTCCAATGACGAGGCCTCAAATCCAAAAACCGTGAAAAGTACATCGGCATTATGTCATAGGTAGTTCACATGGTAAGTTTCATTTGATTTGGCCCCAGAGTTATGGACGGACAGACGGAATGACGAACGGACCGGACGGACAGACAAAGCGGCGATTATATGCTCTCCCTTCGGGAAGCATAATGAAGAAATTGCATGTCACAAGCAATTTCTTCATTTTCCATGATGTTTTCCAAATCCATCATCTTATGGAAAGTCAAAAAGGGTCAGTGTGTGATAATGGGTT
This sequence comes from Fragum sueziense, assembly GCA_963680895.1. Lineage (NCBI taxonomy): Eukaryota > Metazoa > Mollusca > Bivalvia > Cardiida > Cardiidae > Fragum > Fragum sueziense. The sequence goes on from OY804598.1 coordinate 2,107,460, forward strand.
AACCCCTTCCCAAACAAGACTGGGTTTTGACGTCCCTAAAGAAATAGGCTTGGATCAGCATTTTCACCTTTTGTCTCAATATTTTCCCTGTTTTATGCTTGAAGGTATATAATTCATAAACTTTTACTTTATCAGCGTTCCTTCTGTTGGCTACAGCAGCAGTCAATTGGGAAAAGTATAAACTTTTGATGTTTGAGAAAGTGTTTTACCCTTTCCCGAACGGCAAAATTTTAGGGTGATCCACTTCAAAATCTGTCACAAATGACAAAATGGATGTTATTAAAGATAGGATTTGTGTAAAATTTGGCATAGAAAATATTGAGACAAAAGGAGAAACTGCTGGTTATCAGCAGTTTCTTCTTTTGTCGCAATGTTTTCCCAAACCTTTCCTACTAGGGACGTCAAAACCAGGTCTTGCTTGGGAAAGTGTTTTTCCTTCAGTCCTTCATTTCCATAACTTGCAAGATAAAAATCATCTATGATAAAGGAAAAGTGCTACTGAATAGTGTTTTCTTTTTCTCATGATGGTTTTCAAGGCTTTTTTGTATAGGTTCATTAAAACCAGGATTTAAGACTAAGATTTAGAAATGAGACATAACTAGAAGACCTGAAGGTCTTGAGTCGCTCCACAGGCCTGAATTTCATGTAATATTAAATCCAAGTTTTGATTAGATTGTTCAATGCTTGTGTTTCATAGAGCAAAAAGAAAGTTACAAAACTAGATTGTTCAAAATGTGTGGTTCTTGAAGCAAAGAAAGTAAAACTATATGTTTGCCATTTGGGAGAGGGTAAAAAGAAATGGGAGAGTATTCAAGCTTAGGATGATACTAGCAATTAAAATTTTCCTTCCTCCAAACAGATCTAAATTAATAGACCATTGATTACTCCAAAATATTTCATCTTTCTAAAAATAGATTTTGAGCTAAAAATAGATTCAGGGAAAACCCTTTTCCAAAATTAATGCAAATAACTAATCAAACCTGAATTTCTTGTAATATCAAGTCCAAGTTTTGACTAGATTTTTCAGTACTTGTTGCTCTTAAAGCAATTACAAAGTAACTAGAAAGCTGAAAATACATTTATATAAGATCTATTGGTTACCAAGCTTTGTCTTTATTAGAGTGAGTTTGGCTGTTAGAGTGAAAACAAAGCCACAATTAGCAATTTTGTCAAATTGAAAGGCATATAACTGAGAAGTTTATATCCCTATCTAGCTGAGAATCACACTAAAGCAAGATCTTAACTTCACCTACAACTTGTTTAAGTTTTGACCTGATTGCTCAATATTTGTGGGTGTAAAGAGTGTAAAATCAAAGTCGAAAACAGCAATTTGGTCAAATTCAAGGGCAAATAAATCATGATTTAAGACTCTTATGAAGCTGAAAATTACATCTACTGCAAGATCTTATAGCCAGTAAGATAATGTGAAAGTTTCGTGTTGATTGGTGGATATTTATGGTTGTTTGAGTAAAAATAAGGTCAAAATGGTAATTTTGCCAATTTCAAGGGCACATAACTCAAGACGTAATATTCAGATCAAGCTGAAAATTGCACCCAGGCAAAATCTTATCAGCACCAACATTCTGACTAAGTTTGGTCTTGATTGATCAATATTTGTAGTAGCTAGAGTGAAAACAAAGTCAAAATAGCCATTTTTTAATTCAAGGGCAGATAACTCAAGACTTTCTGGTTCAATCAGAATTAATTGAAGGAATCTGAGAGAGGACCACCTAAGGATCATTCCTGTGAAGTTTGATTGAAATCAATCCAGTAGTTTCTGAGGAGAAGATTTTTAAAGAAAAAGTTGACGACCGGACGGACGGACGGACGCACGACGGACACAGCGCCATGACAATAGCCCGCTGGCCTGAAGGCCAGTGGAGCTAAAAACAAATGGACAACATGGACAACGAGGGACTTAGCTCTGATTATAAGTTTGCATTGAAGAATAATAAAGGCAAAGGGAAAGACAAACAGTATGAAACATAGACAAACATATCACACATAGCTAAATCTTATTTTTTCTTTCAATAGACCTTTTCACTCCATGTTTTTACCATATCTTTTTCTATCCAAAAGCCTTTTAGTCCATGATCGAGCTTAGATTGGTTATCAACACTGAAACTGCTTTCAGAGCAACGGATAAGTGGGGATTAAGACATTCTAACTTTATTATTTCAATTCCAAACCCTATGCTGTGAATACTCATTTGAATTGTCTCCACAAGACAATTCTAATGGGTGCCCACAACATAGGGTTTGGTGAACAACTAATGATATACATGTATTGCATTTCAAAGTCATCATCAGCTTTGTACTTTGTGTTTACTAATACAGGAAGTAGAATCAGGGTTGATGACCAGTATAAGCTCATGCTAAGACGATTGGCGCTTTTTGACGCCCCACAAGATTGATGGCTTCTGAAAACATTGTGGAAAATGAAGAAATTGCTTGTCACAAGCAATTCCTTTATTTCCCATAATGTTTTCTACATCAAAAGACCAAAAAATGTAAGATTTCATGACCTTGAAATTGTCGTCTGCAACAAAGGCTTCTGGATAGATAGAATATGGGATGGTAAAAACATAGCGTCAAAGGGTCTATGACAAACAACTACAGATGAGGCTTTTTGCTGCAAAAAAGCCCAAATTTTTATTGACAGCTTATTTTTAGAATGTTGTAAGCCTAAAACAGTCAAAAAGAAAAGGAGAGAAATTACTTGGCGCTCTGCATGATGGTAAAGTAACCAGCATTTAACCCTTTCCCATACAAGACCAGGTTTTGATATCGCTAATAGGAAAGGCTAGGGAAAACATGAGACAAAAGAAGAAATTGCTGACAATCAGCACTCCTTTTGTCTCAATATTTTCTTTGCTGTATTGTATACTGGTTCTCTCTTAATCAATGACAATTTTGTCGACTATTTTGTTGTCCGGCAGCTTTCAAATTTGAGAAATTCAAATTATTGCTGTTTGGGATAGGGTTAGCATGTTTTGTTTGTTGAATGGAGATCATCCTCACATCTAAGTATAGAATATAATTTCTGGTATCTGTCCGTCTTCTACTGAAGTTCCGTTATTGTTGCCGGCTGCGTAGTGAAACTGAAACGTGACTTTTCCACCCGACACGGATTCGTGCGTAACCTTCCGTAAACCTTTTGATCCGTAATATGAGTCTGGACCCTGGAAGTACAACAGTAGCCCATTAACAAACAGCAAAAATTTAGACTATTCCAAATTCAAAGATGTTCAATATGACAATTTCAAATGACTGAATTTCACGTTTTTTTACCACTCTGAATAGAAAACATTGTGGGAATGAAGAAATTGCTTGTAACAAGCAATTTCTTCATTTTCCACATTGCTTTCCGAAGCATTTATTTTTTGGGGCAATCAAAAACCTTCATTGTAAGGAAACGGGATTAATATTATTTGAATACTAGTTTAAAGCAAAATAAAAATCTTGAAAACATTGCATTAAATTGTTCTTTTCAAAAACAATGCTTTTTACCATTTCCAAAGATGACATTATTAATTGAAAGGAGTTGCAGAAGTCAAAATCAGTGTTACTTGAATTAAAGTATGAAATGTGTTTATCATAAGCGAGAAAAGATTGAAAGAAAAGGAAAAACAGCTGGTTTATAGCATTTTCTTCTTTTCCCTAGAATTCTATCTAAAGTTTGTAAAGATATTGAGAAAGGAACCATTTAAGGATTGGAGACCAACATGGATCTTAGGGGTTTCATTAAGAGGCAGTGGCAGGGATTTCCCCCTCCTATTTGACTGAATTACAGTACCGTAATTATTCTAATAAACGCCCATATTCTAATAAACGCCCATCCCCTAAAGCTCGGCTGAAAATCTGCTTATTTCAAGCACAATTTTAGTGAAAAATAGTGATTCTAATAAACGCTCATCCCCCAATTCAGAATTAAAATGATGCAAGTCATAAACAAAGATCATTTCCAACAGCAGTGAAAAAGAATATGTCCAGCCCTAAAACTGTTAACAGGACAATTGCAATGAAGGACTTTCGTCGAAAAAATGTATTTTGCCGTCCTTATAACAAAACTTTGCCAAAATCGACTTGCTTAACTTTGAGTCCATGAAATGACCCTTGATTCGCAAATTTTTACTAACAAAATAAGAATACCTCTAATAAACGCCCACCCCCTAGTTTTCCATTGATCATCTTTCTAATAAACGCCCGGGCGTTTATTAGAATAATTACGGTACATTTCCCCAGTTACTTTTGAAATTTACATGGGGTTAATAGGGAATACATAGAAAATCGCTTGCCTACTTTAGCTTCTAGCCCAGGTGGCCAAAACGTCATTGAAAGCCCTTGGATCTAGAACAGTTACTGGATACAGCTAGTCTTCATTAAATCTATGCTGTTCTCTAACCAATTACCAGACGGCAATAATTTAGATAGGTCCAAATTCAAAGATGTTGCAGACGACAATTTCAATTGAATAAAATTACAAATTTTGTTATCTTTTGTGGCAGAAAACATTGTGGGAAATGAAGAAATTGCTTGTCACAAGCAATTTCTTCATTTTCTACAATGTTTTCCAAAGTCTGTATCTCTTAGGGAGTCAAAAGGAGTCATTGTGTGGTTATGGGTTAATTGCTTCTTCATTACCCGTGGTAGTTGTAAGAAAGTCAGTGTTCCAGCTCATAAGTAGCATCAAAATATTTTCAAATACTTGAATGAAATTGATCAAGGGAATTTTCTGTTTTCTCTCTAAAGAAATTCCATTCTATAATTTGCACATTGTCTGCTTTTTGTAGCATTTACTCTTTCCCAAACAAGACCTGATTTTCACGTCCCTAACTAAAAAGACTTCGGAAAACATTGAGGCTTAAGAGAAAAATACTGATAATCAACATTTTCTCCTTTTGTCTCAATGTTTTCTGTGCCATATTGAAAACAAATTTTTCCTTCAGTAATTACCATTTTGTCTTCTGCAGCAGCTATAAGATTGGAACACCCCTAAATTTTGTTTTTGGGAAAGGGTTAATGACTCATCACGATTCTGAAGGCAATGTGAAGTGTCTACTTAGTCAGTTTGCACACTCCGAACATTTGGGAAAGGGTTAAATACAGAACATACCTTTAAAGTAGCACATGCTGTGTAGCTGGTGTTAGGTAGTATCTCAACGGGTTCTTTAAACATTACACGAAACGTGGAGTTAGATCCATCACACTGAAAACTTGTGTCATTGTAGCCCACACTTTTAGCATTGTCTGATTGTAGAATCTGTAAAAAGGCAATGAAAATATTGTAGGAAAAGGGGAAAATAGTGAATATCAATTAGTTCTTTAAACATCACATGAAATGTTGAGTTAGATCCATCACACTGAAAACTTGTGTCATTGTAGCCCACACTTTTAGCATTTTCTGGTTGTAGAATCTGTAAATAGGCAATGAAAATAATGTAGAGAAAATGGTGAATATCAATTGGTTCTTCAACCCTTTACCAGATGGCAAAATTGTGGGGTCATTCAAATTTGAAAATGTTGCTGATGACAATGTCAAGTGGACAAGATTTCACATTTTGTGGTTTTCTGGGTAGAAACATTGTAGGAAATGAGGTATTTCTTCTTTCTTTCTTTTCCCGCAATGTCTTCTAAAGCAATATCTTATGGGGCATAACAAATTACACAAAATGCGGAGTAGGATATGCCACACTGAAAACTGGTGTCACTGAAACCCACTTTCTTCCCGTTGACTGATTGTAATATCTGTGTTGACAGAATTGGTTAAAATCAAAACAAGCAGATTGGCACACCGGTTTGGGAGGAAATGATGGCTGTTTTACTTCTTAAATACACAAAAGCTGCCAAATTTTGGTGAAATCAAATTCCTTTTAACAACTGTGAAAATGTTTCAGTCAAGGAACATTACTGCCAAGTTTCAAGAAGACTGGCTCTCTAGTTTTGGAATGTCTTTAAAGAATTTGTCAACAGATAACAGAGATATGAGGGATAACAACCAATCATAATAACTCCCATTTCATGACTTTCGCTCTGTCAGTGTGATAAAATCCTACATTACCTGCATTGTGACAGAGTACTCTGTTGGTCCATGTATACTGCCGTAAAGTCCAAAGCCCACCACAAATATACGACGATTAACCATAAACCTGCAAATACAGATTATACTTAAACCATTACCAAACAACAAAATTTTAGGGTGATTCACTTCAAAAACTGCCACAAATGACAAAATGGATGTTGATAAATGTAAATTTTTTGTGAAATATAGCTTAGAAAATACTGAGACAAAAGGAGAAACTGCTGATTATCAGCAGTTTCTTCTTTTGTCTCAATGTTTTCCCAGAGCAGTTCTATTAAGGACGTCAAAACCAGGTCTTGTATCTTGTTTGGGAAAGGGTTAACCATTACCAAACGACAAAACGTTAGACTGGTCCATAGGGTGTCCATAAACCGCCAAAGACCGTTTTTTATCCCCCAAATTTAATCTTGTACCCCCCCCCCCAGTTCTAGATGGGGTACAAGCATGCTGTAAAAGTATGGTTTTGACCCCCAGATGTCAGTGGATACTTTGTCCAAATTAAAAGATGTTGCAGAGGACAATTTCAAGAAAATTAAAGTTTCCATTTACTTTTTGGGTAGAAACTATCATGGAAAATAAAGAAATTGCTTGTCACAAGCAATTTCTTCATTTTCAACAATGTTTTCAAATCCTGTATCTTATTAGGCATCATTATTTTAGAATGTGTTAAATGCTTTGTGCATATAAAATAATTTAACCCTTTCCCAAACAAGACCTGGTTTTGACGTCCCTAATAAGCAATGCTTCGGAAAACATTGAAACAAAAGAAGAAACTGCTGATAACCAGCAGTTTCTCCTTTTGTCTCAATATTTTCTGTGTCATATTTTACACAGATCATATCTTTACATACATCCATTTTGTCTTTTGTGGCAGTTTTTGGAGTGGATCTCCCTAAAATTTTGTTGTTTGGGATAGGGTTAAAAGGCATATGCACTAATAACAGTTTAGTACTACAGCCTCATATTGACAATACAAAGTTACATAATATTTATGCTGTCAAAATATAGAAGGAAAAGGATATAAAATACCTGATTCTATCACTTGTTCCACTGTATCCCCAGCGACTCTCTATCTGACTGAACCTTGATACAACCTGCTCTTTACCTGTCAAACAACACCGTGGGACATCCTGTATGAAGGGAAAATATATTTTAACTTGCATGTAACGAAGAGACAATTTTTCGCCATTTTAATGTAAAGCAATAGTTAATTATCTCTCTCCCAAACAGCAAAATTTGGACCTATCCAATATTAAAGGAGTTGTAAACAACAACAACAACAAAAAAAATTCAAAATACAAAATATGCATCTTATAGCAAAGAAAATATTTAGAGAAAGAGAGAAACTGCTGATTATAATCAATTTCTTCCTCATTTCTCAATGCTTTCCCAAACTTTTTTTTACAAGGCAAAGGGTGTCATTTTTTCTAATCTTTTTTATTTTGCTATCAAATTTTTCACAATTTCCATGTTTATAATGGAATTTGATTACTAATACTTGGTCATTTTGATCTTTTCATTTTGTACAAATAGATCTAGTAAAGTTGCATTTGATTTTTTGTTGAGGAAAAATAATGAAATATTCATGTAACTGCTATGTTTTGGCTACTTGTGTGGATAACAATGATTAGATTATTCCAATGAGTACCCACAACATGTAAAAAAGGTTTGAAGACAATGAATGAAACATCTAAATGTTGCAATCAAAATGCCATTACCCCATTTTATTTGTAGCTCTGATCCGTGCTATAGATAAGAGGGGGTGATGGCTTTTTAAAATGCAACATTTCTTTTATTGTTCATCAAATCCTATGTTGTGGGTACTCATTGCAATCGTCTCAACGAGACGATTAAAATGAATACCCATAACATAGGGTTTGAATTTGAAATAACAAATTAAGAATGTCTTCATCCCCTCTTATCTGTTGCTCTGACTCTGATCTTACTTGAAAGGGTACAGAAGGTTTAGGATTGACTGTAAAGTAGAGAAACATCTGGACCACTTCCCGATCTTCAAGAATACCACTTTGTGCTGGTAGATGAGCAAACTCCTCGATCGTCATGAGGGGAAACCTGATCAGGTGTAGCGCACGTCCTAACACTTGTCGCTGATTTTCCGGTGTTGGCTGTATGTTCCTTCGTTTACATTCTGCTTCGGCCCAGCGAAATACTGCATTACAGAGTTTGTATTCCCTAATACCGAGAGTATCCCGTTCTAGTACCACACACATGGTCTCATTGTCTATATCAGTAAATCCTTCAGCATTCAGGGCTTCAGAGGTGCTCTTGTCAATAGATTCCAAGCAGAGAGCAGCTAGCTGTGGCTCATCAAACAGCCTGGCCTGGGTTAACAACATAAAGGCATTGTCACTGCTTAAATTCCGCTTTAAAAAATCCACACAAGCTTTCTCCAGTTCTGGTACAGCATATTTCTTGGCTGTGTAGAGAGTGGTCATCACTGTTTCTGGTCCGATTGTGACTTCGTCCGAATATAAGAACCATAGCAAGGCCTTGAAGGCTGATGGTTCTACGTCAGGGATCTCTATAAGACTCTCTGTTGTAGCCATGGGTCCGTTAAATAATGCATCAAACACGGCCGAGCCCACCGAGAGCACAAACTTGTGACCAGGTATCAGCTGTGTGTTGGGAGGTTTACCAACCAGAAAGCGTATATCACTCATTATATCTGTATCATAGAGATACTTCAGTCTGTCCTTAACAGAAGATTTTGTAGCCTGCCAGTTGTAAGGGGCGTTACTCTGACCAGATAAAGGTTGTGTTGCGACAGGGGCGCTTGTCACAGGTACAATAGGGGTGGACAGCGGTGATTGATTAGAAGAACACTCATTCAAACAGAGAGATGGGGACAGATTCTCTCCCTCTCTCTCCAAGTCTTTAGGTACAGGGTTATTGCATGTGTTGAGATTCGCTTGAGAGCAGCTGTTGGCTATCATAGATGATACAGTATTGGAGGCTCCATTGTGGTTTCTTGATGAAACTTGGCCTGATGGTGTTTGATTCGCTCGGTCCCCATTTTCCTTTGAGCGTTGATTTTTAGCTGCTGGTGTCTCCTCCTTAACTGGTTTGTCTTTATCCATCTTGAGTTTTCTCCAAAGTGGCCTGAAAAATAGGAAGCCCTTGATTCATAAAAATCCTAAGCAGATAAGATGAGCTGTACAGGCCCATAGGAAACAATTTCATATTGGGTGGGCTCAAGCCCCAGTGTCTGAATATTGGGGGGAGCTATATTGGATTTTCCCTAAATTTTCAACTTGTAAAATAAAGAAAATTCAGCATTTTTTGACAACTTTGGGGGGCTAAGCGATACTGAAAATTCACATTGGTAGGGGTACAGGTACATTTCAAAATCATCACTTAACCCTTTACCAGATGGAAAATTTTTGGACTGTTCCAATTTCAAGTGATGCAGACGACAATTTACAGTTGATGAAATTTTAAAAATCTTTCCACCTTGGGTTAGAAAACATTGTGGAAAATGAAGAAATTCCTTGTCACAATGCCCATACCCCTAATGTTAAGTATTGAATTTTACTATTCTGGGCCCCTCCGGTCTCAGCTAAACTTTTCAGTCCTTTTCCCTGTTGTTGTTGTTGTTGCTAGAGTGAAAATAGCAATAATGGCAATTTTGACATTCAAGGGCAGATCTGATAACTCAAGACTTTCTTGTTCAATCAAAATTATTTCAAAGAATCTGAGAGAGAGTCACCCAAGGATCATTCCTATGAAGTTTCATCGAAATCCATCCATTAGTTTCTGAGAAGAAGATTTTCAAAGAAACAAGAGGACCCTGAGGGCCCTAAATCGCTCACCTGAGTTATGTTTTAATAATGCCAAATAACTTTGCATATGTTACGCATTGTTGTCCCAGAGAAGAATTTGGCCATGTAGTTTCAGAGGACATGTTGTTTACAGAAATTGATCAGCTTTTATGACATTTCCCATTTTCTGATGCCACAGCAACCAGAGTTTTTCATAGATTTCAATTCTTTTAGCAATTTTTATAAGGGACCACCCAATGAACATTACTGCCAAGTTTGATTGATTTTGACCAAGAAGTTAAGGAGATGTCGTTAAAAGAAGTTGTTGAGCTTTTGTGAAAATTCCCATTTTCCGATGCCACGGCAACCATAGTTTTCCATTGATTTCAATTCTTTTAGCAATTTTAATAAGGACCACCCAAGGAACATCTCTGCCATGTTTGGTTGATTTTAACCCAGAATTTAAGGAGGAGATGTCGTTTAAAGAAGTTGTTGAGCTTTGTTAAATTTATCATTTTGTAATGCCACGGCAACCAGAGTTTTTCGCGGATTTCAATTATTTTAGCAATTTCTATAAGGGACCACCCAAGGAACATTTCTGCCAAGTTTGGTTGATTTTAACCCAGAAGTTAAGGAAGAGATGTCGTTTAAAGAAATTGTTGAGCTTTTGTGAAATTTCCCATTTTCTGATGCCACGGTAACCAGAGTTTTTCATGGATTTCAATTCTTTTAGCAATATTTATAAGGGACTACTGAAGGAACATTTCTGCCAAGTTTGGTTGATTTTGACCCAGAAGTTAAGGAGGAGATGTCGTTTAAAGAAATTGTTGAGCTTTTGTGAAATTTCCCATTTTCTGATGCCACGGCAACCAGAGTTTTTCATGGATTTCAATTATTTTAGCAATTTTTATAAGGGACCACCCAAGGAACATTTCTGCCAAGTTTGGTTGATTTTGACCCAGTAGTTTAGGAGGAGATGTCGTTTAAAGAAATTGTTGAGCTTTTGTGAAATTTCCCATTTTACGATGCCACGTCAACCAGAGTTTTTCATGGATTTCAATTATTTTATCAATTTTTATAAGGGACCACATAAGGAACATTTCTGCCAAGTTTGGTTGATTTTGACCCAGTAGTTTAGGAGGAGATGTTGTTTAAAGAAATTGTTGAGCTTTTGTGAAATTTCCCATTTTCTGATGCCACGGCAACCAGAGTTTTTCATGGATTCCAATTCTTTTAGCAATTTTTATAAGGGACCACCAAAGGAAACATTTCTGCCAAGTTTGGTTGATTTTGACCCAGTAGTTTAGGAGGAGATGTCGTTTAAAGAAATTGTTGAGCTTTTGTGAAGTTTCCCATTTTCCGATGCCACGGCAACCAGAGTTTTTCATGGATTTCAATTCTTTTAGCAATTTTTATAAGGGACCACCCAAGGAACATTTCTGCCAAGTTTAGTTGATTTTGACCCAGTAGTTTAGGAGGAGATGTCGTTTAACCCTTTCCCAAACAAGACCTGGTTTTGACGTCCTTGATAATTGAAGCTTTGGAAAACATTGAGGCAAAAGAAGAAAGTGCTGATAAACAGCACTTTCTCCTTTTGCCTGAATATTTTCTTGGCTATTTTGTACGCTAATTCAACCTTTATTTGCATCAATTTTGTGGTCTGAAGCAGCTTTTTAATTGGACAACATTAAATTTTTGTCGTTTGGGAAAGGGTTAAAGAAATTGTTGAGCTTTTGTGAAATTTCCCATTTTCCGATGCCACGGCAACCAGAGTTTTTCATGGATTTCAATTATTTTAGCAATTTTTATAAGGGACCACCCAAGGAACATTTCTGCCAAGTTTGGTTGATTTTGACCCAGTAGTTTAGGAGGAGATGTCGTTTAAAGAAATTGTTGACGCCGTGACGGACAGACGGACAGACGGACGCCGGACATTGATAGATCACAATACCTCACCTTGAGCACTTCGTGCTCAGGTGAGCTAAAAAGTTGATGACCGGACGGACACACGCACAACGGACACAATGCCATGACAATGGCTGCTGGACGGAAAGGCCAGTGGCGACAAAAATAGAAACACAAACCTTTCCCAAAAAAATGTTTTAACTAGTGTGATCCAATAAGGAACAATTTTCGCTGGCTCGTGTGCTAAAAATAGATTTCTGATGGGAAATCCCTCAACAATGTTTGCCGGGTACCAGTCTAATATTTTGTTTATCGGTCATGAATCGGACAATTTTTTTGTAACAGTGTTAGCAAAAAATTACTATTTTCAAGCAAGATATTAGTCGATCATAGATAATGTAGGCGGGAACTAAAACTACGAAACATTGCACATATTCAACATGCAACATTGATTCCAGATATAGAGACAGACCAGAAATGACATATGTTTTTTCTTGAGATTCCTCAGCAGCTTAACCAGAAAAAACATCGAAAAGTCTGAAAGTAAAGTAGCTATGATCATGAACAGAGGTCCCATTCACGCACATATGTGCGTAATTCACGTACAGAAAAGAAAATTCACGCACGCAAATTCTGGGTAAAGGGTGCATGTACGCACTGGTTTCACAGAAAGGAAACAGCTGTAAAACATATTTTCATGAAAAGGTTCTCTTTTTGACAGGAAAAAATATTTCTAAGTCAATGAAAATACATTTTGTTGGTTAAAACTGTTTAAGTAAGTATGTAATTGCCCCTTGATGCGTATAACTTTATTGTTTACATTATAATGTAATTTTCATGATGCATAATTATTATGAGTACCCTGTTTTCAAAGACACTCGCTGATAGGCTTCAATAAACCAATCAACAAGCATATCTCAAAAGTAGTTGATTGTTGTGTCACAAACCATGCTGTCTGCTTGCTGTAGAAGTAATTGAAACGTAAATGTCAACAGAATGATTGTATTTTCCAAACTGTAAGCATAATAGCAACTGAAAAATGGATGGTAATGACAACTTGTGTTAATGACACAAGTTGATGTCCGCTGATTGAGTTTAGATGCAAGTTCAAAAAGGTAAAATGGTTTGAGCAATGGTATTTCTGTTCATGTCAACAAAACTCTGAAATTCTAATACCTGTCACTGGCCATTACTTAACTGAATCATTACCACACAATGGACAATACATTATAGCCTTTCTAAAAAAACATTTTTTATTGTATTTTAGTGCACCCCCAATTTTCATTTTGCACTCCCAACTTTTTACTCCAGGGAGTGCATGCACTCCAAAAAAAATTTTTGAGTGGGAACTCTGATGAAACTTCGTGGGTAGATAGATCTCACCTAGGAGAAGTGCAACATACAAGGAGCATAACTCTACCTTGCTTATCTTGTGAGTTATTACCCTCTGTTGTAGTGAAAACCTGTGGGGGTATCAAATCACATTTAGCGACAAATTCTAGTTTTTTTTCTAGATTAATCCTTTCCCAAACAAGACCGGTTTTGACGTACCCAACAAAAAATTCTTGGGAAAACATTGAGGCAAAAGAAGAAAAAGATGATCAACCAAATTGAAAAGACCTGCACAGCAGACAAAATGAGTGTGAATAACTTCTTTGGATATTGATGATCATTCTACTTTTGCCTTGATATTTTCTCTGACATAACACACTAAAAGTATTCACATTCGTTTTATCATCAGCACTTTCTGCAGACTTTTTTTCAATTTGGCCCAACATGACATTTTGTCATTTGGGAAAGAGTAAGCGAGTACGCACGAGCGGCATGACGTAGCCAAGGCAAGACCGTATGTGTAAACATGACTTGTCAACTGGTTATCTCATAGTTACCTATCATGAAAAGTACACGACAGTGCAGCAACCTTCTAAACTCGGAATTATAATGTTTCTCAACAAATGATTATGGCAATCCAGCTCTTAGAACGTCATCTTCAGCAAGTTGCACATGGAAAAACTTCGCTAGATTCACAGCCATATTTGTACGATAGATGATTCCCAATCTATTTTTAGACCAGTGAGACGTGACGATGACGTATCCTTGACTATCCTAAGTTCGTGTAGCTAAGCATTTGGGCACAATTTATGAGTAAGAAAATAAAACTATTGAGTTAATTCTTACCTTATCATGTGCTTTGATACAATAATCGTATTTCCACATAAAAACTGGCACTGAAAACGGCAACAAACTCATAAAATAGTTTGTTTACAAACATGTGTGTAGTAGCAGCAGCGGCCATATTGGAATATCCTAAGTTCGTGACGTCACTACTCTGGACTGTCCCACTTTCTCAAATAGGCCAAACAAATAAATTATTTGGTTGATGTAACAAAAACTGAAAATTAATGCATCAAATAACATTTTAATAAAATTTGAAAACAACAAATGAAGGTTTCATGTATCTAAACCATTCAATTTGATAGATGCTACCATGTTATTCTTCAGTTTTGCAATGCATACAGTAAAATATGTCACCCCTCCTCATCACAGACTTTTCAGTGCAATATTTTAAATGAGTCCAATGGGGACACCCTGCTTGATCACACTTTACCCATTTAGTGAATATGACTGACAAACTGTGGCGGACCTGATCAGGTGTAAACTTTTTACACACACACCATTTCTCTTCTTCCGTTATTTCTATATCACTGTCACTATCTGGTGAGACATTAACTAAGTTGATGTGTGATGGACCGGGCTCATTCTGTATATCCCCCATACTTTTCTTTACTCTACTGACTTTACCTTTGCCCTTCTGAGAGACCCCTAACTTCCCTGATGATTTGCCAGCAGGCTTTTTTGGTACATACTTCCCACTAGCAGATTTCTTCCCACCTTGTAATGATTTACGTTGTTCTGATGAGTGTTGGGCTATTTTGTCATAAATTTCCTGTTCAGTAATTGGTTGACCTGATACAATATTCCCTATATTATTTCTTGGAGCTTTCTTTATTCCACTCTTTGCAGCAAGCATGGATTCAAGTTTGCTGGCAAACATAGAACTTGGATATTTGGTAATTTCAATTTCTGTTGTAATGACATTGTCTTGTGTTTCCTTTGGAGTAGTGTCATTATCTTGTGTTTCCTTCGGTGTATTGTCATTGTCTGATGTTTCCTGATTGTCAATAACTTGGAACACTTCTGCTGGCATTGTACATTCTTTACTTATTACGGACCTGTTGAAAGGATAAATTCCTGTTTTTGCAAACGCTGAGTAGAGGTTCTCTGCAGACAGGGCCCTGATATATACCCTGCTAGCCAAACTGCAAACATCATAACGTGTAACTGTACAAGATGTTGTACGGGTGAATTTGTGACATGCATCATTATACATCTTCTGGAAGGGCCCATAACATCCTACATCCATTGGCTGTAAAACATGTGACGTGTGGGCAGGAAGAATGAAGAGAATGACATTGTGAGACTTAGCCCAGTCAATAAGTCCAACAGTTATGTGTGATTTATGACCATCCAACAAAAGTAGGACATGCTGGTCAGGTTCACGATGAGGAATAAACTTCAAAAAATGTTCCTCTAGGTATTTCCTAAACACTTCACCATTTGACCAGCCAGATTCTGATACTGTTCCAGCAGCCCCAGGGGTAGCACCCTCCATCAGTTCAGGGAGCATGCGTTTTCCTGCAAAAACAAAGTACGGTGGAACAGCTACTCCTCCAGCACTTCCACAGCCTAGGATAGTTCGACTGCTGAACGCAATACTGTTCTAAGTCACTTTTTGGCCAAAATTAGTTTTTGTCATCAATGTTTGTGTTTATCATAGGTGCATATACTGACAAAATTTTAGAGTTGAAATCAAGAAGGTTTTTGAGATATTCAATAATTCCATAAAAGTCTATCTCATTTGTTAACAGTCATTCCCTGCAATACTAGTCTAAGTTGACTTGGACTAGTATTGCAGTGAAAAAATGTACAAAACTCTACCAAAGTTGGAGTGCAATACTAATCTATGTATCTAATTTTGTATTTTTTATTGGTTGTTCAGAGCCAAATCTAGTTAATTTACTTATTAACTTTGATATATGACATAGTATCATCATCATGATGCTTTTTAAAACGACTATTCGTATAATGTGGTGAGGGCTACTCTAGTCACCCAGGCATCGCTGTTAGCGTAATATTTTGGTTAAGTTTTCACGTGCACATTTTTCAAATCTCTGTTTCTACTAATGTTAATACTCTGAAACTTTGCACATGACTCTGTGACCATAATATCAGTCTCTAGGCAAAGATTCATCACTCTAATTTAGTTGATTTTTTACCCTTACAGACTTTCATAATTATATCTGTGATAACGTTTTTTTTCTGCTTTCAAACTTTGCACATGCTCCTGTGACCATGATATCAGGCTCTATGCCAAAGATTCGTTACTCTGGCATTTAATTTAATGGAATTTAACCCTTTTCTAACTTAGAACTTTTCAATATCTAGTACTTGATAGTTGCGCTTAAAATGGCTGTCAGGAGACAGCTCTTTTTATACATAGTTCTATGAAGAAATATACTAGGCAAAGAAACCAGTCACAATGTTAAACAAAACTTTTTGTATGCATAAAACTTAATAATATTTCCTTCTTGAGTTCTAATCTTCCTCAAGTGCACTTTTAAGAGGAATCATCCTTGTTCACCAATAAGCAAGGGCAAATTATTTTGAAATATGCAAGACATAGTGTAACATTATCAAACAAAATATGTTTTTATAGGTGCCATATGACAATTTCCCAGTAAACCTCAAAAGTGATTAGCAAGGAGTAACAAAGCTTTAGTAAGCTCTCATTTTTAGCTAAAGTAACAGGGATGAGTAAATAATAGTACTATTACTCTGATATGCATCTAAGCAGAATATTCTTCCTTTAAAGTGACATTTCACAATTATTTTTACATAAATTTTAGTTTTATAATATCTGAAAGAGCATGTTTTCTTATGAAAATTCTGAAAATTTCAAGCCAAAATATTGAACCGTTTACGAGAAATATATATTTCTATGCTAAAATTAACAAATTGTTGTGGACAACAGTTCAGATTTATTTAGAATTTGTCATTTCTGCCTCAACTTTAAAGGCTTATTTTTCGCTTATAAATAACAACTTCAAAAAACTGATTGCAATTCTATGCATTAGCATAAACAATCTTTTCACCCAGACATACTTTTAAAAAATGAAATGAATGTGAAATGTCACTGTAACTGACTTACAATATTGAATAATTGAAATCATTATATCAAGACAAGACTGATTTTATCTCAGCAGAGATCTGCAAAATGTCAAAAGATAAATAAACAAGAGGACCATGATGGTCCTAAATCGCTCACCTAAAGATGATACTTTGCTATTTCTACTTTGATTATACTGAAATTTAGATTCATCCAAGATCATCCAAGATCTTATGGTCACCAACATTCTTTCCAAGTTTCATTTTGATTGGTCAACATTTCTGGTTGATAGAGCAAGGTGGAGATTGTGCATCATGGGATGGATAACGACTACATACAAATAAATCTCGATTCTGGTAAGATATTTTGCAATAACTTCCTTATTTCTGCATCAATTTTCAAACGGTTTGTTGCATGTGCCCACCTTATTAGTCTTTCATCAGATAAATAGCTTGTAAGAAAACTCTAGGTACTTTTCCCAAAATATTCTCCCAACCGACCAGAAAGCGAAATGTAAACAACTACGACCAAATTAATCCCACTTCGGGTAAAAATTTTTGCAATAACATTCTTAATTCTGAGTCAATTTACAGAGCGTTTTCCTTAGATGTATGACATATTTAGAAACGTCTTGTACTTTTCCCCAAAATTGATCCTAACTGACCACAAAAACGATCTGAATTTTTTGTTGTTTTTCTGGTGGGTTGGGATCAATTTTTTCGAAAAAGTACAGGCTGCGGCCTTAACGCAGTTGGTAGCGTATCTACCTCTCATTCCAGAGGTCCCGGGTTCGATACCTGGCAGCGGCTTATACCCTTGCTGACAAAATTGTCACCCACAAATGGGTTTGAAATCATAAACCTAAGTGGGCGAGCAGCTGGAGGCTCGGTAAGGGTGTTGTGGTAGTACTGGTTTGAGAAACAACAGGAATCCATGAGTAGGTGCTCCAGCCGCGCGATATGACCCTGGTAGTTGAAAACGGCGTAAAACCCCAATAAACTCAAAACTCGAAAAAGTACAAGGATTCCACAAACAATTCATTTATCTGAGGAAAGATCTCAAGTTAGGGTACATGCAACAAACCACTTGAAAATTGACGCAAAAATAAGAAAGTTATTGCACAATTTCTTACCTGAAGCGGGGCAAATTTGTCCGTATACAGTACCCATCCCATAATGCACAATCTCCACCATGAGAGTGATAGAGTGTAAACAAAGTTGAAAACTGCAATTTTGTCAAATTCAAGGGCAGATAACTCATGAAGTTCTACTCTGATTATGCTGAAATTTTAGTCTTAAGGTCACCAACAGTGTTTCCAAGTTTTGTCTTGATTGGTCATTACTTGAAGTTGTTAGAGTAAAAACGCAAAGTTGAAAACGCAAATTTTGTAAAATTCGCAGCCACATCATTCACTCATGACTTTCCGGTCCAATAAAAATGACTAGAAGACCTGAAGGTCTTGAGTCGCTCCACATGCCTGAGTTTCATGTAATATTTAATCCAAGTTTTGATTAGATTGTTCAATGCTTGTGTTTCATAGAGCAAAAAGAACTTTACAAAACTAGATTGTTCAAAATGTTTGGTTCTTCAAGCAAAGAAAGTAAAACTATATGTTTGCCATTTGAGAAAGGGTAAAAGGAGATGGTAGAACATTCCAGCTTAGGATGATACTAGCAATTAAAATTTTCCATCTTCCAAACAGATCTAAATTAACAGACCATTGATTACTCCAAAATATTTCATATTTCTAAAAATAGATTTTGAGCTAAAAATAGATTTGGGGAAATACCATATTCCAAAATTAATGCAAATGGCTGGTGAAACCTGAATTTCTTGTCATATCAAGTCCAAGTTTTGACTAAATTTTTCAAAACTTGTTGCTCTTAAAGCAATTACATAGTAACTAGAAAGCTGAAAACACATTCACAAAAGATCAATTGGTTACCAAGCTTTGTCTTTATTAGAGTGAGTTTGGCTGTTAGAGTGAAAAAAAGTCACAATTAGCAATTTTGTCAAATTGAAAGGCATATAACTGAGGATTTTATATTCCTATCTAGCTAAGAATCACACTAAAGCAAGATCTTAACTTCACCTATATCTTGTTTAAGTTTTGACTTGATTGTTCAATATTTGTGGATGTAAAGAGTGTAAAATCAAAGTCGAAAAAAGCAATTTTGTCAAATTCAAGGGCCGAAAAATCATGTTTTAAGATTTCTATGAAGCTGAAAATTACACACATGCAAGGTCTTATAGCCAGTAAGATTACGTGAAAGTTTCGTGTTGATTGGTGGATATTTATGGTTGTTTGAGTAAAAATAAGGTCAAAAATGGTAATTTTGCCAATTTCAAGGGCACATAACTCAAGACATAATATTCAGATCAAGCTGAAAATTGCACTGAGGCAAGATCTTATCAGCACCAACATTCTGACCAAGTTTTATTTTGATTGATGAATATTTGTAGTGGCTAGAGTGAAAACAAAGTCAAAACAGCCATTTTTTTAATTCAAGGGCAGATAACTTCAAACTTTCTTGTTCAATCGGAATTAAATTTAGGAATCTGATAGAGGACCACCTAGGGATCATTCCTGTGAAGTTTGATCGAAATCCATCAAGTGGTTTCTGAGGAGAAGATTTTTAAAGAAAAAGTTGACGGACGGACGCACGGACGCACGCACGACGGACACAGCGCCATGACAATAGCCCGCTGGCCTGAAGGCCAGTGGAGCTAAAAATCAAATTCATCTGATATCTTATTTTCACCAAAGTTGTGTCCAAGTTTCGTCTTGATTGGTCAATGATTGAAGATGTCTAAGAGTGTAAACAAGGTCGAAAACAGCAATTTTGTCAAATTCAAGGGCGGATAACTCATAACCTTAAAATGAAAGACAAACACATCCAGTATAATATCATTAACAACAGTGTGTCAAAGTTCAGTCTAAATGGTCAATAATTAAAGATACTAGAGTGTAAATATAGTCGTAAACAGCAATTTTGTCAAATTCAAGGGCGTATAACTCATAACTGCAAAATGAAAGTCAAACACATCTGAGATAATATCATTAAGAACATTGTGTCCAAGTTTTGTCTTGAATGGTCAATAATTGCAGATGCAAGAGTGTAAACAAAGTCGAAAACAGTGGAAAACGCAATTATATCAAATTCAAGGGCAGATAACTCATGACTTTCTAATCCGATCAAAATGAAACTTTTTATGATATCAAATGGTCCTCAATGTTTGGCCCAAGTGTTGCCTTGATTGATGAATATTAATTTTGTAGATCTTAGAGTGTAAACAAAGTCAAAACTAGCTATTTTTGACATTCAAGGGCATATAACTCTGAATTTCTTGGTCTGATCTGGCTTATAATCGAACTTATTCGATAACTTATGACCATACTTTTTTTTGTCTTGTTTTGTCCAAGATTGGTAAAGGTTGAATGATATTTGCGGATTCTAGAATGTAAACAACAAATTGTTGACGGACAGACAGACATACAGACAGATAATGGACATTGACTTACTACAATAGCTCACCTTGAGCACTTTGTGGTCAGGTGAGCTAAAAAGGATGCCCTCTGTACTAGTATACACAGTTCAATGTTATCCCAGGAAGTTATGAAATGATATAATATAATGTGATTACGAATTTCATGTATTAAATTGATATGAATGACCCACCCTTAAAGGATGTATGACCCAGACAAAAGTGTAAACAAACAGACTTGGGCAAACATTGTTCCACAACTGGTATACCTCACAATAAATGACCTGGCCAAGCATCCCAGCCTATTGGCTAGGGCTGCTCTGCCAATTGAATTATCGTGAACTATACCAATGGGCTACTAATGACATTACAGGGGTTGAAAAATTTCTTCAAACCTACTAGTCCTGTAGGACTAGTAGCTCTGAATTTCTACTCGCCCTTAACCCTTTCCCAAACGACAAAATTTTAGGGTAGTCCAATTTGAAAGCTGCTTCAAATAACAAAATAGATGTTGATAACAATAAGATTTGCGGAAGATATTGCCAAGAAAATATTGAGGCAAAAGGAGAAACTGCTGGTTATCAGCAGTTTCTTCTTTTGTTTCAATGTTTTCTCAAGTCTTTTTTATTAGGGACGTCAAAACCAGGTCTTGTTTGGGAGAGGGTTAAAGCAACCCAACTCGCCCTTAAAGATGAAGAAAATTTTAGACTGTTGGCTCTTACAGATGCATTATTATGCAAATAACATAACTCTTTGACTCTACAAATAAAGTTTCTTCGGTATAAATGACAGACAGGACTCGCGCTGGCGATCGCCACTTCAAAAGTCATAGGCAAATAAGGCAGCAATTTTATTAAAAAAGATGGTCAATAAATAGAATGTGGCTCAGACTTGACTTCATCTTTTACCATAAATCAATCGCCGATTAACATTACTGTAAACACTTACTTTTTATTTAATCAAAAATATAGATTAGCTGTCGAAATGGTCGAGTAAGCACACCAGTTTAATATGTACAACTACCCGGTAAATGTGAAAGAATTTCTTTGTGTAATCGCGAGGTGGCATAACAGAAAAAGACAACGCGTCTGTGTTAAAACCATCTAACGTCAGTGTATTTACTATGTAGATAGCGTTTTGTTTTCATTGCTTCATCCAATTTTCCCGCGCTTTGTGGCACACGCGACTTTAGTAAACAAATCATAGTAAAACGTAACCTTATTTGGGTGCGGAAAAATCACGTGATCATATTGAAACTGGAATGACTACGTCATCAATTGACTGTGTTTGCGGCGCCTTTGATCTCGCTCAAATCATCGCATATGAGTAACACAGATTTACTCAGTTTCCTTGTTTAGTTTCACTTTCGGGATTGATCGACATAAACAGGGAAAGGTCATATTTTACAGCGAATATTATTGTTTCCGATATGAAGTTTAAAATGAATACTTTCTTTTTGGATCCTTTATTTTCTTCCTCAATCAGCGTGATTCAAGTCCTAAATTTGCACTCGCCCCGTCGGACTAGTTCGTCCCCAAATCTACTCGTCCCACGGCATTTTCTACTCGCCAATGCGAGCGGGCGAGTGGATTTTTCAACCCCTGACATTATATGAACATAATTCATTTACATTATAGCGGACGAGAATCGACCTGGCAGAGCATTCCATTCGATTAGCATGGGCTGCTCTGCCAGGTCATTTCTCATGAGGTATACATTTACATTACAACACATTTTATGTAAATGCATGATATTAAATGAATAAGATGTTTTTGCAAGCTTATCCTATAAGTTTTAAATTTCCCAATTTCTATTTACTTCTTCTTTTATAATTCAACCCTTTCCCGAACAAGACCTGGATAATTTGACACTCTGAAATCTTTTTGAAAACTATTAAAAATCCACTTAATTAAATATCAGAGTAGGATCTATACCTAGAGGCTGATATCATGGTCACAGAAGGATGAAAGTTTGAAAGGCATATTTCCATCAGAAACATAGTTATTACAGATGTATGACAAATTGCACACAAAAAATTAAGCTTTATTTTTTAAGTTTGAAAAGGGATATTCCATTAAATTAATTGTCAGAGTAATCAATCTTTGCCTAAAGACTGATATTATAGTCACAGAAGCATGTACAAAGTTTCAGAGCAATAGCATGAGTAAGAACAGAAATGACACTTGCAGGTTAAAACATAACCAAAGTTAACACCGATAAAAACACCAACACTGACACTTGGTTGACCAAACTAAACCCCATATTCTATGAATAGTCATGTTAAAAACGCTTGGTAAAAGAAGGGCATAACCAATTTCTTTTTTTGCCTCAATATCTTCTGTGCATTATTGCACTTAAATCCACTCTTCACTACATGTTACATCCATTTAGTCATTGCTGCAGCGTTCAAATAAAATCACCAAACTATTTTGTCGTTTTGGAAAGGGTTACACTAATCTATGTTGCTTACAAACTAGTGCAATCAAAGGAGAATAAAATATAGAATAGTATTGCAGTCAATAATTTTGTCTCATGTATTCAATTTTTGCATGCAATATTAGTCTATATCAACTTGGACTAGTATTGCATTCAAATTCTCACTTCAAAACTGCTGATATTTGACTGCAATACTAAGTTAAGTCAACAAAATCATATTTCTCTTTTATCATTAACTTGAATGAAAAATGTAATAAATATAATTTAATCTTGTCTATCAGATCATATAATATCAAAAATTCAGATCATTTCATTCAGTTTTGACAAAATGAGAATGTTTTTTCCTTCTCCTGAAAAATGGTGAAAAATAACTTAGACTAGTATTGCGTTCAGCAGTCGACTGTTGTTGTTTGCGATCGACCAGCAGTAACGGCATTGGGGTGGTAATCTGTACCAGCAACAATGGAAGGTGGCTTATGGTCTTGTGTGATTCCCTTCTCATCAACATTGAATATTAAGTGAGGCTTATCTCTCAAATTGTACTTGTTCAAAATCTTTTCTAGTTCAACAAAGTAGTTTTCAATAACCGCATCAGACGTTGACTTTGCCCGCTGGATTTTAGTGCACGGGGCTTTACCACTCTTATCTCGGGCCATCTTCCAGCAAATTTCACAAACCAGTTTAAAGTTAGAGGTTTATCCTTTGGCCGTGCCCCAAGGGCGAATGCATAGTCACTTGCAATGTCAACCACCTCCTGCCGAGTATAGCCATAACCTAGTGTAGCAACCTCTTTTAGGTGACCAACTAGTTTTGCCTCTTCTTCCATAGAGAGAACCGGTGCCCTGCCAGTAGTGACTGTATCAATGTGAATCTTGCCAAGGACCCTATCACGAAGTGTTTGAGCTGGCACTTGATACATTTTGGATGCTTTAGAGACCGATACATTCTTTTCTTTTACAGCAATGTATGCATCAGTCAATAGTGATGGTGGGTACTGTCTGTATTTGGCACTAATTTGCGCAGGTTTCATCTAAAACATCAAAAGAAAAGTCAAATCAATCATTGCTAGGTTTGTTTCATTTTATTTGTCATTATTAGACCTGTGCCAATTGCTTTGAGTTTTTATTTTTATTTTCAATTTTAAATCTAATCATTTTAGCACATAACAGCGTTTTAATAATTTTAAATCTTATCATTTTAACATGTCACAGCGTTTTAAAATCATGATTTCTCATAAAATATGACAAAAATATATCAAGATTGTTGTTCCAGCTTTTGGCAAGAAGAATAAAATCAAAATATTTTTATAACTTTTATTCAATAAGCAACATGTTCTACAACAAAAGACAGTTAATAAAACAAATAATTTTCAACTTTCAACCCATTTCTTGCATGCATTCATAAGGACCCCAAAGTCACATTAACCCATCATTAAAAAACATTTGGCCTTAAATTTCTTGGAAGTGACGTCACCTTGGAGGCCATATTGTAAACAGACAGCAGACGCCATTGTGGTTTGTCACATTTTCATTGTTTTTGGCCATTTAAAGACACAATGAAATTGGGAATAAGGGAAATTCAATATTTTGAGGACTTTTTATCATGACTGCGTATATCATACCTGTTTGAATCGCATTTTGAAGCTGATATTGTTCAGTGAAGTGGAGCGACAGTTGACAAGAGTTTTCCGTAGGCTTGCAGCAGCAAAGGCATGTGAAATATGCGCGTGAATCTCGACGTCACGAACTTAGAATACGCACGAACTTAGGATATCCTACGATATTTGTTTACACAAGAAAACCGAACCCTATTACATGTCTGAAAAGTCCATATTCCATGTTTCGGGAATTACAGTGTTACAGTGTTTTTTGCATTTCGGTATTGCTATGAACCCAGAATGGGTTGAATCTTCTGCAAGATGAACTTGAAGGAGGCTAGATAAAGGAAACAAATGTCAGTGGTTATTTTACTGCTGTAAACTGTTATATTATCAATGGATTGATTACTGACAACGTTCCCGTACTACGCTAAAATGAACAAAGAACTAAAATAATACAGTAAATGTGTATAAAAAAAATCATTTACAGTGATAAAGTAGCAAAACGGGAAATTATTTTACCAGAAATGGGATCATTTTCTGACAGGTCAAGTCGTCTTGATGGAGTGAAATATACGCATTAATAAATTATGTTACTTTGAGTTAAGGACCGAAATATTTTGCTACATTTAAGTTATTTCTAATAAATATGACCATGCAACATAAATAAAAACTTAAAACAATCGTTTCAGACGTTTGCAAAGGTTAATTTGAATTCGAGTATACGGCTAAGGAGCTAATTTGCGTAGTTCGTCCCATATCCAGTTCGACCTTTAAAAAAATAAAAAAAATAAAAAAATAAAGAAAAAAACTCGCAAAATTAACAAGAACTCTGGCTTGACTAACTTACCGTAGGTATTCTGTTCTGTTCTGTTCTTCTTAGCCGCCAACAATGGCGAACCCTAGCAGGATTGCTAGGTGTCACGTTTAAATTGAATCGGTCGGCACAATTCTTTCAGCCAATCAAAAACGTCGTCAGCGGACCTGCACTCATTCGGTGGAGGTGAAAGCTTCGGTCTTTTTCGTTGAAGCATAACCAACTTTCAGCATTAATATCTCGACGACTACGCCTGATTATTAAAAATGCGTTGGTAGTTAGAAAGTTTAAATCACATTCTTTAATGAAAGAGTTTTGTTTATGAATTTTAACGATGGATTTTTGAAATAATCTGCCTCAAAGTTGGTATCCCGTAACGATAAAGACCGAGGTTGTACCCTCGATGAAAAAATGAAAGTGAGGCTATGACGTCATCCCGACTGATTCTATCCAAATTATTTACGAATAAAAACACATTCACCACATATCATTTAAAAGCACAATAAAACACTAAAAGCGCTATTTACGCAAATTATTGGCACACGTAGGGTAACTCGCCCTTGAGTCGAATTCGCCCTTGAGTCGAACAATTTCAAAGCAATATTTCTACCGATCATAAGCGATGTTACCGTATAACGCTGTTATTTTTAGATTTTTCGATATTTCGTCATATAAGATACATGTGGTCCTTTCCGGTAATTTCTTCCATATCTTCTTCGAGCTGCTTACCTCAATGACAGAAAAGTCATGTTCGGCGAACAAACTTCTTCGTATTTTTAAAATAACAAAGGTCAAAAAGGAATGTTTTATGGGGTTAAACGAATCATTTTAGACAAAATGGGTGTGTTTTTTGTTTAGATCAGCTTATCTATGCTTACATTATTTTTAATTTACACGTTTTCATTTGATAGTTTACACATGTGACGTAATCAAAGTCAGCTGAATGATTTGCCCTTAAACCAAACACGATTAGCCCTTGAGACGAACGGTGTTTAGCTTAAGGGCTATGGAGAAATTAAGACTTGTAAGCCACGATTCCTGTATAATAAAACTGTACAATTACAAAATGTATCTAAATTGGAAGATAATGGACATGCAAGCGACAAAATAATTGGTTTTTTATTAGAATTTTTACCGTACAGGACAGATGTCTGAGAGGAAAGACGAAATGATTGTTTACTAGGGGGGGCCTATATTCATTTTCCTCGATGTTTTGGTCAAAGCCATGGATTATTCGGAATGTAGATGTACTCTGTGCTACAAATGTAGGCCTTTTCAGTAGGCCTTCATTGATATAACACACATCCTTCATTAACCCTTTTCCACACAGCAAAAACCGACGTTCGACTCAAGGGCGAGGGTGTTCGTGTCATGGCGAAAAACGGTATTTGATATTTTTGCATATTTAGCGTCCTATATGGACGGTAACCAACCAGAAATACGTCTAAATAATCTTAGGGTAACATCCGAGGCATCCAGGCTATTCTACACCTGGTACCCTTTCAAGTTGTGAGCGAGTCGGGTGACGAAAAGTTAACCCGTTCGACTCATGGGCGAATTACCCTATAAAAAACACTATAAATGCCTAGGCTAGCACACAAACTGCTTACGTACTCAGCTAATGATTAGCTAATCCGAGTCTTCTCTGATGTAAATACGCTCTTTGATATTTTGATTTTTCGCTATTTACATCAGAGAGCGTTGCTCTTTGAAAAAATCAAGAAGTTCGCAACAAATTGTTGCGCATCGTTCACCGTCCGATCTTAAACGCTATCGTTAAAACCCCTGATGATATCGATAAATGAACCATTTATTGTTATGGCTGCTGAAAAAAATTACGACCAAAAAGTATTTCTAAAAGGTTAATAGGCAATGTTTTGCAAAAACCCTCACCTGAGCAGCCTTTGTTTACCTTGACCTTCCATTCAAAACCAAAGGTTATACTCATCCAGCAGGCCGATTTGAAATGAAATTTTTGGTCAGGTATGACAAAAATGATTTATTGATCTATACCCTACAGTGTTTTACCAAGTGATTCGATATGATACACAAAAACAACGCTTCAAGTTACTTGTAACGTTACCGAACTTTCCGCTGTTTTCAAAGAGCAACGCTCTCTGATGTAAATAGCGAAAAATCAAAATATCAAAGAGCGTATTTACATCAGAGAAGACTCGGATTAATGATTAGCCTATATATTTCACTAAAAAAATATAAAAAAGAGAATGATAAAACACATGAATATAGATTGGACCGCATACACTCTGTCGGCAGCTAGGCGTTGATAGTCCTGAGAAGATGGATACGCCTGACGTGTAGCTTGTAAATCAGTCTCCTGGCGTCGAATTCTACTCGGCCACGTACAGTGATATGTTCGTTTGGTATTATGCTACTATGATCGATGATTAGTTCCAATAACTTATTTGGATGATCGACTACGCTTTGTAGGCTATTTTCATAAAGAAATTGTTTCAAGGGATTTAAAATTTGGGAGCGCTCAGCTTCTAACGTTGGGCAATGAAGTAGAAAGTGTTCCTTAGTCTCTTCAGCACAGCGACATAACTGACATGTTGGGTCTACCAGATTCTGGTTAAATCTGGCTCTATTTGTTTGCAGGATGTAGGTACCAGTAAGAAGTTTAAGTCTTTGTGACATTCTTGATACCTCCAATGCGGATTGACACGGAATTCGGATAATTGGGTGAAACTTCCCAGGCAAATAGGCACAGTTCATATTCTTAAGAGAGGAATAGAGTCCGGATTGATATTCAATGTCCTTCTTCCACTTTGCTTCAACTGCTGTATGCGTTATAGTTTTCCACGCAGATTTTTTCACTGTGTTATGAATATAGTCAAAAGTACATCCTAAATCATACTTGGCGAGTAGTTTGGGAATGTTCATAGCCCAAGAAAATGATTTATCTGGTTTCACCGTAAGTTGATGTATCATAATCTGCTTTTCAAGACTGTCATCTGCTTGATTACAGAGATTATTAAAAAAGGATAATATGCGGAGATCGAGCATTGCTTGTACTGGTAAAAGTCCAGATAGAATAAAGATACTGACATCAGCAACCGAGTCTGGTAATGATAAAAGTTGTTTCAAGGTCTTCTTGTGGAACAATTCTAGCCTATCAACATGTTTTTTCATTGGTAAAAGTAGTTCAAGTCCATACAGCAATATTGGGATTACAAATGTTCTATATGCATGTATTACAGTAGCTAGGTCCAACCCGTTCTCACCATGCAAACCTGCACCGAACAATCCATAGAGAGCCTTCCTAGCTTTAGTAATGTTATTGTTAACGTTTAACTCAGCGTTTTCAGAGATGGAAGAGGATCTAATGATTCCGAGGTGTAACGCACTGTCTACATTGCTGAGCGGTTCATCACCCAGAACAAAACTGGTTTCAGGATCCTTTGTACATTTAGTGGCTTTAAGGTTTATGGAAACAGTTTTCTTCGGTTGTAGAAGGTATCTCTCCTCGTCTGCGAAGGATTTCGCCATGTTGATAAGAAGTTGTGTTTCATACTCTGCATATCCCATTAGGCAAACATCATCTGCACAGGCACTGTTATTAGTTGTTAAAGTTCCAATTCTACCACCGGATTGTGTTTGTTCATACTGTTTAAGTAGTGGGTTTATATAGGTTTTGTAAATGTCTGTCGATAAGATACCACCCTGTCGTACACCTTGCGAAATGTCAAAACCATCACTTAGTTTATTGTTAAACTTTACTACGCTTGTGGCACCTTCGTGAAGGGATTTAATTAAAAGCCAATGGCGGTTATCAACACCGGCATGATAAAGCCTTCTTAACATATGAGAATGACAAACAACATCAAAGGCTGCTTTAGCGTCCAGCAGTATAACATGGGCATTCAGTTTGTTGTCCGCACAGTCTCTGTAGAATTCTTCCAGGATGTATGCAGCATTAAGTGGGGAGGAACCGCGGGTAAAGCCACGCTGCGAGACACTTTGGTTTTGTAAAATCACATTCTCGAGTCTATATCTAAGCACAGTCTCAATTATTTTGCAAACGACGGGGAGGACGGTAATGCCTCTGTAATTACTTGTTGTAGACGGTTCACCTTTGTTCTTGTATACTGGGGATACTACTCCTGTTTTCAAAAAGTCTGGTATATGACCGTTTACAAAGATAGTGTTAATATGGTGCAGCATTTCACTTTTTAGATAGTCACTTGCAAAAATGATATGTTCTATGTTCAGCCCATACACATCGGGTGATTTTCCCTTATGGAGAGATTTTAGGGCACGGTTGAATTCATGCATAGACACTGTCTGTATATCTACTGATTTGACATTTTGAGTGATAAATTCAGTTTCATCTGACACTTGGTTATGATAATCTGCGTCGAAATTATTCAGATCAGAGCATTCAGCGAGACTTTTAAAATGTTTTCTAAAACCTTCCAGAACGGAGTCTTCACCAGAGTACCAAGTCCCCTCCACACAGAGATCTTCAATAAGCTGCTTGCAATTACCACGCTGCTTATTCAATAGTTTATAAAAAAGTTTATGATTGCTGGATCTAGCTTGCATAATTTCGTCCTTCTCACGGGATCTATTAGTTGCAACAGCTATACGACACTGACGTCTAAATTCCTTTTTGTATAAACGGTATTCAGAAAAGAGTACATTGTCAGGATTACGCAGTTTACCTGAGGTGGCCCATTGTTTATAAGAGAAACGGCACTTTTTCAAAGCATTCGAGATGTCAATGTTCCATACCGCCAGTTTGGGGTTTGATTTGCGGCTATTTCGTTTGGGTTTACAAGAACCGGAACTAGATTTGGACATAATGTTAAATAAATGCTGCATATCACTTTTTAGATTACCAGTGGGCTGGTAACTAGCCATATTTTCACTAGTAAGATGTGCATATTGTTCTTTATTCACCTTGTCCCAGTTAGTCTTTTCCAGGCATTTGGTAGAGGAATTGGCAGACTTAGTCTTACGGTGTTTACCAACACTAATTGATATGTTTATAGAGATCGGCAAATGATCAGACGTGTTTGAGTCACAGTTAAGAACCGCTTTGACCGCATTACAGAAAGATGAGTCACCGTACGTAAGAAAATAGTCAATCTCCGATTTACATTGGCCATTCGGGTGTTCAAAAGTATGAGACACACAATCGTATTTTAGATTAAAGTCTTGTATTAGTTCTCTAATATGCACAAGTCGCCTTGTATAGTCATTTTTACTGAGGTCTTCATTTAAATCGGCACCAATAAGAATAAAGTGAGTTTTTGAGTACTTCATTAGAATCACATGTAGTTCATCGACACAGGCACAAAAATCATCGTTACTTGAACTGTATCCTTTACATGGGAAATAGACTGACAGCAGTAAAGTTTTACGTTTAAGCGAGTTCTTATCTCCTATCTCGATACACTGGATTCTCTCAGAGCCATCATTAAGCACAGTAACATATTTACTAAGCGAGTTTTTCCATAGGATTCCAACACCGCCATATCCACGAGGCATCTGTATGGGGGATAAAGGGTTTAGAAAGTCAGCACCTTTACCGGCAAACTTAATAGAGTTATTGATTTCACCAAGTAAGTGTATCTGTGCTTGGAATAACCAGTGTTCTTGTAAAAGGATAATGTCACATGTTTTAAGCATGTCATTGATAGCTGTAGCAGAGGTTCTTATGTTTTTACAGTTAAAGGAGACTACTCGTAGGTGCATACGGTCCACATTGTCTATAACTGGTGCTGGAGATTCCTGGCCCTCCGAAAAGGGGGAACATATGTATCCGTAGGTTTACCGGACTGCACAGAGCTGTATGGAGTCCTGTTTGTAGCAGTACCTTCGCATTGTGGGATGGATTGCGAAGGTTTAGTCCAATTTGCAGGTGTAGTATCCCGTAACGGAATGGGCGGCGGGGGTTTGGTCAGGTCTATCAACGGTGGTGTAGATACATCTATCTGTGGGGTACAGAATGAGGTTGCATTTCCTGCAGTATCATAAGGCTTAGGATGAGAGTTCATGGTAGTAGATACATTCAAGTTATTAGATGCTGTACTACAGGTTGGCTGATAAAACATGGGGTCACCAGCAGCAAAGTTCTTGTGTTTGGTATGAGTTACATTTAATGAAGCAATGTCCAATTTTTCAGTGATTGAGTCCAGTTGCTTATTAATTTGATCAAACACTATATTACTGATTCTATCATGTAGAGTTTTAAACTGTTTTTCAAAGGCACCATATGGGTTATCACAAATGTTAACAGGAGGACTGTTATTTTCACATGTGTCACTCACTTTGCTAGGTCGTTTGGACATGTTTACATTAGCTACATCAGGGTTAGATTTGCCCAAAGTAGGTGGGCTGGAACACACTGCAGCCTGTTCAGTATTAGATAATGTTACCTTCAGTGTCTTGATTGTACTTTCCAGTTCATTCACTTTATTCTCTAATTTCTTAACATAGGATTCAAGTCTTAGTTTGTCTGCATTTAGTTCTTTGAGTTTACACTCTTTGATTTTAAGTTCAGATTCCCATTTAGAAAGTTTGGTTGCTCTAGCCCTAAGGTCAGCAGATTTTTCACAATTCACACAAGAGACATTTACAACACTAGGAGTACAATTATTGACTGTCTGCGAGTCAGCTTTAGTAGATTCAGCATGTGTAAGAGAAGTTCCTTTTGCTACCGACAATGTAGTAGAGTTTGTGTTGGAATTGCACTGTTCGGCTACAGTCACCGTATGAATATGAGGAGTATTTGGCATGACAACAGAAGACTGCGACACATCAGAGAGGGTTGCAGACGAGAAATTGTGGTCAACATCCTGGTTTACACTATCATTAATAGGGTTAAGACTACTGTTTGTCACACACTGCTCTTCTTCAAGAATTTCAGAGGCAGCAGATTGCATAGAAAGTTTATCATGTATAGGTGGAATGACCAGTAAGCTGGAACGAGTCTTTACTTTTTTTGTTTTATCAGTGTCACACTTGTTCCTATTCAGAAACTTGATACACGCCTCTTTAATTTGTTCATTAATAGTCTTAAAGTCTTTCACCTGCTCTAGTTCTTTCAGAATAGGGTTCAAGTGACATTCAAGAAATACCTTCATTTGGGAGCCATTAACAGTTACTTTAGATGTAGTATGGTAGAAGTTCACTGTAAATTCTCTCGTCTTCCCATCTTTATGCGTCACGGTCAACGATTCGTGGACTATAGCACCATTCAGATCTGGCTTGGTTTTCAGGGTAACCGTCTCCTCAACTAATGCCTGCAAGTAAGACTGAGTATGATGCATAAAAAGTTCATAAGGAGCAGGGGTGAATTCAAACACTAAATTATTACTTTTCATAGTCATTTTTACATCAAATTGCCTATCAGCAGCTTTCACTTTGTTCTTGATTGCTTTATCACAGTTTAATTTATATGTGGCATCATGTTTAGAGGGTGTGAATGTAGTGGGAGCTCTCCGGATCCTACTTGTTCTGCGTTCGATAACAGCTACCCCACCCACAGTTTTATCAGGTTAATCACTCATGTTGATAGGGTCTTCTCGGATATGACAGCAAAGAACAGCGCCTCGAAATATAGGAGCAACTACTTAGAGAAGCATAAAAGAGTCAATTAAATGTACTAAAAAAGTTCATTTATATTAAAAGTTCAGTCATGAAGTGAAAAATTCAAGATGGCTGACGTGGCCCGCGTAAATGCCTTCACCAGGAAAAAGATGTGTAAAACTGTAAAATGCCACGTATTACATCGACGACGTAGTAACTTCACTCTTCATATTATCTAGCTAGTCATTGTCCAGTAAAAATGTTCAGAAAGGTCCAATTTGGATCAATCGGTAAAAAAATTCAATATGGCCGACATGGCCCGCGCAGACGACGAGACAAAGAAATCGTTAAAAAGTCACTTTTTCTCCATTTGCTGAAGCAGGCATGCTCTTGAGACTCACTACATAGTCAAAGAATGTTTGCAGTCAATAAATTAAAACATAAAACCACTTTATATGTAAAAAGTTACGATAAAAGTTAAAAATTTTCAGAGCACTAAAAATCGTGACCACCACTTTTGATTTATTTTGATTTACTGTCTTCTTAATTTGATTATGACGTCCTGTGTTCAGAGAACTTTTTCAAAAAGTTTTTGAAAGCAAATTTTCCAAAAGTAAAGTCTAAAGAGGATCAGAATTTTCTCCTTTTCTCCCTTTGTTCTTCTGCTACACTATTCACTTTACACAACTTATACATTCACTTTTAGGGCATACATTCTCAACAGGAGGGGTATTGTTTTTCATAGCCTACCGGAAAGTCCTACACTTTTCACAAGCCATTTTAGAAATCCTTGACATAATGTAGTATTATTGTTGTGTCTGTATTCAAATAGCTGCGTTTTTACCAAATTTTACCAATTGCATTCACAGGGTTTTCCCTGAGCATGAGAATTTGGGGGTCATTGTGACCCCCTTGCCTTCAAAGTTAGGGGTCATTTCTACTATTTTGTGGGTCAAATGCCCTAGGACTCAAGTATCATATGAAAATCTTGATTTTTAAACTTGCATCATTAATGTCCCTCAAGTAAATTTCTAAGGGGTCATTTGTTTTGAAATTGCGACAATGACGCATGATTTGTGCGTCATGGAAAACCCTGCATTCAACAAATTACCCTTTGTTGATTTTCATACTTAAAGTCTTAATTTTTAGCTCGACTTTTCGAAGAAAATGAGAGCTTATACTGTCACGTGTGCGTTAGTTGCAATAATGTAACCGAAACCTTTTTGAATTTTGATCTGGGTTTCGGTTACAATTCCTTCCTATTCCTTGCAATGGAGCAGGTGCTGGAATGATTCATTCCAGCAAGTTTAGCATATCTATAGTCAAACTTCAAAATAAAGCTATGGAATGTATTAAGAATGTTACCAGACAACAGGTTAACTATTTTTCTGTCAATCCAGCGTAGTTTTATGCTGAAATCACTTTCAAATAAAGTTCAATTCAATTTTGAAGCGGAGTACCCACCATTTTATTCTACTGAGACTTGAATTTTCCGTTAGAAGAAATAATTGATAACAATTCTTGATGATACATTTTTTCCAGGCATTTTTCTCAGGGGGGGTTCCGATCTTTAACCCCCATTTTCGCCAAATTTCAGGGGGGGGGCCTCTGACCACCCCTGGATCCATGCAGATACATGTCAAACCATGAAGGACTAAATATAACAATGGTTTGTCGCGGCACACATGGACGAATGACGCAGCTTATATAGGACATAACCAACAATTTTTTGATAACCCCCTTTTTTCGCCAAATTCCAGGGAGGGTCATGACCCCCTGACCCCCCCCCTCTGGATCCGCGCATGTACCAGCATGTATAATCAGAAGTAAATAAAAAAAAAAACATATTCCATGTCACAAATTTGGTTAGAAAGTATCTAAAAGAATTGTTTCCAATTTTTTCTTCTTTCAGAAAGTTTATGTCTCACCGGAATAAAATGGGTGGGTACTCTGCTTTAGAATTACCGTAAATTGAACTTTATTTGAAAGAGATTTCAACATAAACCTAAGCTGGATTGATAGAAAAATGGTTTTAAAACCTGTTGTTAGGTACCATTTTTACTACATTCCATAGCTTTATTTTGAAGTTTGACTATGCTAAACTTGCTGGAATGAATCATTCCAGCACCTGCTCCATTGCAATGAATAGGAAGGAATTGTAACCGAAACCCAGATCAAAATTCTAAAAGGTTTCGGTTACATTATTGCAACTAGGGTGGACTCGTAGCCACAAACCAATACCCATCATCAAGTTTGTGGCTACGATTTCGCAGCTACCTGTGCGTCTGCGTTGGCGTCGGCGTTGCAACAAAGGTTAAAGTTTTTTCAAACATCTGTTTCTACTTATGCTTTTGCTCTGAAATTTTGCACATGCTTTTGTGACCATAATATTAGCCTCTAGGCAAAGATTCATTACTCTCACATTTAATTTACTGGAATTTTAACCTTTTTTGACTCAGAAATTCCGGGATAGCGATTTTACATCAGAGAAGACTCGGATTAGACATAACCATCTCAGAAAACGGCTTAACTAAACTGCTCCAAAATCTTCAACCCCACAAGGCTGCTGGTACCGATAAACTGCAGGGCAAAATACTAAAAGAGTGCAGCACCTTCATATCTCCGATACTTACCATCATCTTTCAAAAATCCCTGTCACTTGGTAAAATCCCCCTAGACTGGAAGCATGCAAATGTATGTCCAGTCCTCAAAAAAAGGAGACAAACATGATGTCATCAACTATAGGCCCATATCATTGACGTGCATTTGCTGCAAACTCCTAGAACATGTAATATCCAGTAATCTAATGTCTTATCTTGATAACAATAATATACTCTACAGGGGTTTTTCCCCTTAAGAAAGTGACACTGGTTTCCAGCGTCTTCCCCTCCAGAAAAAATGCCCTTTTTTCCCCTACAATAAATTTTGCTATCAAGAAATATTTCAAAAATCACACTAAAAACCCAAATAGAATAAAAAGAAAGCCCTTTCAACAATTGCAGCAGTTTTATAAACTAGCTCTGATGGTTCTCAAGTCTACAGTAGTGGATATTAGAGGGATTAAGCCTATCAAGTGTACATTTCTAGTATATCATACAATTTCCCCCAAATCTATGATGCGGCATGTGATTTTTAGCGAGCCGGGACTTTATGTCCGGGGAGCTAATGTCATAGCCCTAGGGTCGGCGTCGCGTCCCGTACCGTCCTGTCCCAAACCGTCGCAGGGGTCTCGTTTGCCAAAATCTGGGGCCGTTATTGCGCCCCATTCCCAATGGCAAAAAGTATCTTTTTTTCCCAATTCTCTGGTGAAAATTCCCAATGAGGACCCAGAATGCCCCATGTTAAAACCTCATCTTCATTTACAAACATTTTGAAGACAGTTTTAGAGAAGATTCTTAAGCAAGAGTATGTACAAATGCATTTTACATGACTACAGTCTAATTTGCAGCTGAAACTGAGTGACAGTATGAATACAAACTTGTTTTAGTTTTTCCCAATTTAGGTAAAAACATCGCTATATTTCCCAATTTCACTGGCCCCTGGCCCCAAACAAAAATTGGTAGCAAGACCCCTGCGTCGCGTCTTCACTTGGAAACTTTAACCGGGTCTATATCTCAGGCACTATTAGAGATACAGCCTTGATATTTCATACATGAATACATCTCCATAAGACCTTTCATTTGTGACCATGACCTTTTGACCTAGTGACCTTGGAGTTTTACATACTTTTAAAAAACTTTAACCTGACCTATATCTCATGTACTATTATTGATAGAGCCTTGATATTTCACACATGGATACCTCCTGCCAAGACCTTGCATTTGGGACCATGACCTTTGACCTTGTGACCTTGACCTTGGAGTTTGACCTACTTTTCAAAAATAAGCTGTTTTTGTGACAAGCTCCCGTATAGGTATAGGTATTAACAACTCTTGTTCCCCTTTCTACCAGCGTCCTGTGTCATCCCCCATTCCAGAAAAAAAGCCCTGCTCTACGATCTTCAACACAGCTTTAGACCTGCCCGCTCTTTTGAAACTCAACTTATTTCCTTCCTTCAAAACACAGTCAAACAACAACAACACACAAACAGATATAATCATTATGGACTTTGCTAAAGCCTTTGATAATGTATCCCATCGCCATCTTCTCTATAAACTACAATACTACGGAATCAACTGCAATGCTCTCCACTGGATCTCTGACTTTCTTACTAATAGGACCCAGACAGTTGTCCTGGAAAATAAAATGACAGAGTACCCGTCACCTCGGGAGTACCCCAGGGCACTGTTTTGGGCCCTATCCTATTTCTCATCTACATCAATGACTTTCCAGACTATCTCCAATACAGCACACTTAGACTTTTTGCAGATGATAGTATTGTCTGCAAAGAAATCCATAACATCACTGATGCCAAAAACCTCCAATCAGATCTTGAACCTGCAGGTAGGTGGAAATGTGATTGGCTTATGCATTTCCACCCAGATAAATGTAATATATTAAGTATAACACAAAAAAGAAACGCAGTAAAATTCACATATAAACTCCATGGCCACTCCCTCGAAAATGTTGAAAGTGCAAAATATCTTGGTGTTACTCTACAAAATCACTTAAAATGGGACAAACACATAAACCCAAACTTGAATATTCTTCTTCCATATGGGACCCCTACACTAAATCACAAATTAACCAAGTTGAAAAAGTGCAGCGCCGTGCAGCTAGGTATGTGTCTAATCGCTACCAAAACACCAGCTCCGTCTCCAATATGTTAAACAATCTGAACTGGCCAACTCTCGAAATTCGACACATAAGATCTAGATTAATAATGTTTTACAAAATTACCCATTGTATCGTAGCTATAAGACCTCCCGACAATCTCTTAATTTGCACTGATATTAGAACCACCAGACACAGTAATCCTTACACATATAAACATATCTATGCAGCCAAAGACTCATATAAATATTCTTTCTACCCCAGAACAGTCTCCCAATGGAACCTCCTACCTCTCACCGTACAGTCAGCAGACACTGTTGTAGCTTTTAAAGCACTCATACCAGTGTCGGCCCTATCACCAATTTTCCTTATGTAGACATGATTGAATGTACATAGTTTTATCTCTGCATTGTAAAGTATGAGCACCGTATTACATTGACCATTAACACTATCACATGTATAAATGCATCTTTTCACAGCTATGAATAACCATCTTACTACCAAGGCGCCGGCACAGAATCTTCAATAATGAAGGAGTGCTTGTACAAAAAAGAAGAAGACGATTTCTGTAAGTATGTAAGGTAGCATCTACTCGGATTAGGTAGCATCATGAAACGTCATAGGAGGATCAATCTTATTATGGAGAAGTACAAAAGAACTGTTACCCCACTGACTATATCTATGGAATTATTGCCCTTTGTTTAACCCTTTCCCAAACAAGACCGGGTTTTGACGTCCCAAATAGAAAAAGCTTTGGAAAACATTGAGACAAAAGAAGAAACTGCTGATAACCAGCAGTTTCTCCTTTTGTCTCAATATTTTCTGTGCTATATTGTACACAAATACCTTTCTATTTAAGATGAATTTTGTCTTCTATAGCAGCTTTTGAATTGAACCACCCTGAAGTCTTGTAGTTTGGGAAAGGGTTTATAATCATACATAAATTTTGTCCAGAGCATATTTAACTCAGCAGCGGACCCAGGGTATTTGTGAAGGGGGTTGTTTTTACACAAAAGGGGGGGGGGGGGGTGTTCCTTTTACTAGTATCATACAATTTTGACTAAATTTATGCTTGGTAATGAAATAATAAGGCTTCAGAATGGGGTTCGTTTGAACCTCCCCAACCCCCTCTGGATCCGCCACTGTAACTAAGTATGTATGCAAGGTCGCATCTTGAAACTTCAATAATATGGATAGATCTCAATATTGAGAAATGCATTGCAAAAGAACAGTAACTCACTGTGGCCTATCCAGGGGGGGGGGGGGATGTGTGTGTGTGTTCAGGGGGCTCAAACGAACCCCCCCCCCTCCCCTCCCGGTAGCCTGATTATTTCATTTTCATGCAGAAATTCAGTCAAAATTGTGAAATTCTAAGAAAAAGAACCCCCTTTTGGTATACTCGAACCTCCCTTACAGAAATCCTGGATCCACCTCTGACTCAGCTGTCCATATCTATGAAAGTATTGCCTTTTGTTGAATTTCATTCTATTTGTCTAGATCATAACTCAAAAAGTGTGCTGGATACAATTATGAAACTTCATAAGTTGATAGATATCATTATTGAGAAGTGCAGTGCACAAGAAACTATAACTCTGCTAATAATATTTGTTGAGTTATTGCCCTTTGTTGATTTTCATATATGTTAACCCTTTCCCATACAAGACCTGGTTTTGATGTCCCATATAGAAAAGGCTTGGGAAAACATGGAGACAAAAGAAGAAACTGCTGATAACCAGCAGTTTCTCCTTTTGCCTCCATATTTTTTTAGCCGTATTACACATATTTCCTATCTTAAATAACATCCATTTTGTCGTCTGCAACTCCTATTCATTTGGAACAGCCTAAAATTTTGTCGTTTGGGAATGGGTTAACCCATTACCAAACGAAAAAGTTTTAGGTTGGTCCAAATTCAAAGATGTTGCAGACGACAATTTCAAGTTGATGAAATTTTAAATATGGCGGGGTCTCACCCTATCAGAAATTCCCATATGGTTGTGCCCACGCTCGGAATTTCATGAAATTTGGTATGAAGTTAGTATTCTTTATTACGGCATTATTCCCGAAATATTTTTTAAAAACTTATTCTGGAATATAATTTTCTAAGAATTTTAAGATTTTTGCTTTGAAATGGGGGGTATCCTAACTTAACGAGGCCATATACACCCAGCTTTGTTGTTTTCAAGCCAAATTGTCCCCAAAAATAATGTCTAATAATTTCTCATCATGTATAAACCAGAATAGTATATATTACTCAACAAAAAACAATTTTCTAAAAGATTTTGTATGACCTCATCGCCATTTTTTTAGTTTTTAAATATTTCGACCAAATTCAGGTCTTAATTTCACCTAGTTCCAGTTTTTGTCAACCTATGAAATTTACATTAAAATTGCCCTTACATATGCCCATGCTTATGGTAAAATATGAAGAGAAAATAAAACCGGTAACAGTGTTGTTTTTGAATTTAAGTGTAAAGGGTCCAGATTTCTAAGAATGTAAAATCTAAGATTTTACTTAATTATTTTCATATACATTTGTAAATAGCTCATTATGCTTTGTTGTGTCTTTATTTAACATAACCAACTTATACATGGCATTAATTGTAGCTTTTTTCACACAAAAACATGATTTTAAAGAATAATGGGCACATTGTCGTACCCCACCCACCAATGATATAATGGAAGAAAAAATTCCAAACAGCGGAGTAAATTATAAAATGTGGGGATGAAAAATAAAGGAGGTGCATAATGTTACATATCTAATCTATTATGTCACCCTTTTTAACTTTCCTTTTTGGCTTATCAGCACTTAGACTACTTTCTTCTTCCGGTTACAGTGCTGTGCCCTTGTAAGAGCATTTTCGCACAGTATTTAAAAATACAAACATTTTTTCTTTACTACACTGCTCAAGATAATAAAAAGAACACAAAAGCAGTTTTAATTGTACATTAATTGTGCCTTTCAATGCAAAATTGCAAATATTTCTGTTGTAATGATGAACTAGCCACTGCTTTGTTGACATATTAACTTTTTTATAATCTCAGATTTGAGAAGAACATGCATCATTTTTGCATGTTTGTATCAACAATATTGATACAAAAATGTTGTATGATGACTCCTCTAGCTATTCTGATTTAAAATCGGGGACTGATATCAATACTTTGTAGGCAATACTGAGCTTTTGCTAGATGGGTACCATTAAAATCCGGGAGCATTTTAAGGTGCCGTTGTTCACATTTCTCATTATTTGACAATGTTACCGGTTTCAAATTTTCAACAAATTTTGCATACGACTAGGAGACATATATATCTAACCTTTATATCAATTCATAGGTTGACAAAGACGGGAACATACAAGTAAAATTATTTGAATTGAAGGTTTTAAAAATTTCTCCGCTGTTTTTCTGACAATTCCTGACCAAATAAATTTCTGAGATTTTTTTTTGCATGTTGGCATCAACATTGTTGGTACCAAAATGTTCTTCAATGACCCCTCTTGCTATTTTGATTAAAATTTGGGACTGATATCAAATCTAGGTAAGCAAAATTGGTCTTTTGCTAGACGGGTAGCATTGAAATCCGGGAGGATTTTAAGGTGCCATTGTTCACAATTTTTATACGCCGCCGGAGGCAGACGTATATTGGCGACATCTTCTCTGTCTGTCCGTCCATCCGTCCATCCGTCCACTTTTCTTGTCAACGCAACTCCTCCTAAGTTTCTGGCTGGATCTTGATGAAACTTGGTCAATGTTATCACATCAATTGGTAGATGTGCATGAAGGAAGGATTTTATGGTTCATTGATTTTTGCTAGAGTTATGCCCCTTTAAAACTTAGTCTCTGGGACTTATTGAAATTGCAGCCTTGTCAACGCAACTCCTCCTAAGTTTATGGCTAGATCTTAATGACACTTGGTCAATGTTATCACCTAAATTGGTAGATGTGCATGAAGGAAGGATTTTATGGTTCATTGATTTTTGCCACAGTTATGCCCCCTTAAAACTTAGTCTCTGGGGCTTATTGAAATTGCAGCCTTGTCAACGCAACTCCTCTTAAGTTTATGGCTGGATATTAATGACACTTGGTCAATGTTATCACCTCAATTAGTAGATGTGCATGTAGGAAGGATTTTATGGTTCATTGATTTTTGCCACAGTTATGCCCCCTTAAGACTTAGTCTCTGGGGCTGATTGAAATTGCAGCCTTGTCAATATAACTTCTAAGATTCTGACTGGATACTAATGAAACTTGGTGGATGTTATTACCTTAATTGGTAGATGTGCATGAAGTAAGGATTTTATGGTTCATTGATTTTTGCCTGAGTTATGCCCCCTTCAATCTTAGTCTCTGGGGCTTATTGATATTTCAGCCTCGTGAACGCAATTCCTTTCAGGTTTTTGACTGGATATTTATAAAAACCTTTTTGTGAACACAACTTTTTACAGGTTTTTGTGTGAATATTTATAAATCCTTGTCAATGTCATTTTTTTGTCTCAAGTTTTATAAGTGGCGGCGTATATTGTGACCATGGCACTCTTGTTATAATTTGACAATGTTACCGGTTTCAAATTTTCACCAAATTCTGCATGCAAACAGGGAACATATATGGCCAACTTTCTAACTAATTCCATAGGTTGGCAAAGACGGGAACATAAAAAACAGTTAGATTGAATGTTAGGTTTCATATAATTTTCTGGGTTGTTTTTTTCTGTCAATTTCTGACTAAATAGATTTCTGAGAAATTATGTTGCATGTTGCTATTAAAATATTGGTCTGAAAATGTTCTACATGTTCTACAATAACTCTTCTTGCTATTCTGATTTAAAATTTGGGACTGACATCAAAACTAGGTAAGCAACATTGGGCTTTTGCTAGACGGGAACCATTGAAATCCGGGAGCATCTTAAGGTGCCGTTGTTCACAATTCTCATTATTTGACAATGTTACCGGTTTCAAATTTTCACCAAATTTTGCATGCAAACAGGAGACATACATGTATATGGGAAATTTTCCTATCGATTTCAAAGATTGACAAAGAGGGGAACACACAAAATTTTTTTAGAATATTAGGTTTTTAAGATTTCTCGACTATTTTTCTGACAATTTCTGACTAAATAAATTTCTAAGAATTTTTTTGTTCATGCTGATATCAACAATATTGGTACCAAAATGTTCTACAGTGACTCCTCTGGCTATTCTGATTTAAAATTTAGGACTGATATCAAAACTAGGTAAGCAAAATTGGGCTTTTGCTAGACAGGTACCATTGAAATCCGGGAGCATCTTAATGTGCCGTTGTTCACAATTCTCATTATTTGACATTATTGCCTAAAATGTGTGTTTTCAGTCTGTTATTGGCATTGTATAACCAGCAGAAACCGGGCGGATATCCAGAGAAATCGTGCATTAATCGGCAGATTCACGTGCGATATCGGACCGGTTTTGCATTCAAATATCCTCGATTGGGGATTTGTTGTGAGTGCTTCAGAAAATTGAAAATAAAGCCGAAATTTTGTCATTTCCCTTTTCCGCGATATAAATTCTTGTAAGACCCCATTTCCAGTTTACATCCCATATTAAAGTAGGTCTCCCAGTGTAACCATATCTGATGACGTAATGTAGTGACGTAGGTTTAATTCTTGGAATCAAAAAGTAAACAAACGGGCAGCTGACAGATTTTAAACTAAAAGTGGATTTCGTGGACATGAAAGGATAGAAATTAGAATTGAGTGGTTGTGGTCTAGGTCAAATGTGGTGGTAAGCCTATGTGTTTCTTGTTCTTCTTTTAGTTACTGCAATTTTTCCTTTACAACTTTGTTTTTATTGAAATGAACGAATGCCTGAAACGAACCAGACGGTCCAGAGAACTACCTCGGAAATTCCGACCTTTTAATTTATTACTCGCACTGAAATGAACGTTAGAATATCCAGTGTATGTTTCCAAAAGAAAACTAAGTCGAATATTGTTACGATTTCGCCAACCCATATATGAAGATTATGTCAGTAAAAATGCGATGAAACTTGACTACATAGCTACACGATGAAAATCTAACGGCCCGTCTAGTGGATATCGTACTTACTCGATATATGTCGAGTCGAATGCCGGAAAACTCTGGTATCTGTCGGTGTAAATGTGGCTAAATTTTCACAAAGTTTTTTAGTTATTCGTCTTATTTTATTACATTTCTTTGCAAATTATTCATATTTTATGCAATAATAGCGTCAATTCACGTTTTTTCGGTCGTTAACATTCTCAGAGGCCCACAAAATGGGTTATCGCCTTCGACCTCCGGTCTCAGGCGATAACGCATTTTTTGGGCCTCTGAGAATGTTAACGACCTCAAAAACGTGAATTAACCCTATAATGTTACCGGTTTCAAATTTTCACCAAATTTTGCATAAAAACTAGGAACATATATGGCCAACTTTCCTATCAATTTCATAGGTTGACAAAGATGGGAACATACAAAAAAAAATGTGATAGAATTTTAGGTTTTGAAAATTTCTCGGCAATTTTTCTGACAATTTCTGACTAAATTAATTTCTAAGAATTTTTTGAGCATGTTGGTACCAACAGTATTGGTATCAAAAGTTTCTACAATGACTCCTCTTGCTATTTTAATCAAAACTTGTGGATTTATACCAAAACTAGATAGCCAACATTGAGTTTTTGTAAGACGGGTATCAATGAAAACCGGTGTAACAGTTTATCTTGGCCCCCCTGGGCAGCTTGGCCCCCGGGGGCTAAGCTACCCGCGGGTAGCTTGGCCCCCACCCTGGGTAGCTTGGCCCCCACCTAAAATCTTTTTCCAGAGTCCCCCTAAATACAAAACAATGTCTGTAAATGTTACATCTACTGTTAAATGAAAAGAAAAACCAAAGTTTAATGTGTTTTGGTCAAATTAATTTTTCCCCTTTTTTGGCGTAGAATATGGGCAGGGGCCAAGCTACCCAGGCCTGGGTAGCTTGGCCCCCACCTGAAATCTTTTTCCAGAGTCCCCCGAAATACAAAACAATGTCTGTAAATGTTACGCCTACTGTTAAATGAAAAGAAAAACCAAAGTTTAATGTGTTTTGGT
The DNA here is from genome assembly GCA_963680895.1 of Fragum sueziense. Taxonomy (NCBI): domain Eukaryota; kingdom Metazoa; phylum Mollusca; class Bivalvia; order Cardiida; family Cardiidae; genus Fragum; species Fragum sueziense. The sequence goes on from OY804598.1 coordinate 2,152,131, forward strand.
CAAATTAATTTTTTGCCTTTTTTGGCGCAGAATAGGGGCGGGGGCCAAGCTACCCAGGCCTGGGTAGCTTGGCCCCCACCTAAAATCTTTATCCAGAGTCCCCCAAAATACAAAACAATGTCTGTAAATGTTACGCCTACTGTTAAATGAAAAGAGAAACCAAAGTTTAATGTGTTTTGGTCAAATTAATTATTTGCCTTTTTTGGCTTAGAATAGGGGAGGGGGCCAAGCTACCCAGGCCTGAGTAGCTTGGCCTCCCACCTTAAATCTTTTTCCAGAGTCCCCCAAATTACAAAACAATGTATGTTAATGTTACTCCTACTGTTAAATGAAAAGAAAAACCAAAGTTTAATGTGTTTTGGTCAAATTAATTTTTTGCCTTTTTTGGCTTAGAATAGGGGAGGGGGCCAAGCTACCCAGGCCTGGGTAGCTTGGCCCCCCACCTTAAATCTTTTTCCAGAGTCCCCCAAATTACAAAACAATGTATGTTAATGTTACTCCTACTGTTAAATGAAAAGAAAAACCAAGGTTTAATGTGTTTTGGTCAAATTAATTTTTTGCCTTTTTTGGCGTAGAGCAGGGGCGGGGGTCAAGCTACCCAGGCCTGGGTAGCTTGGCCCCCACCTTAAATCTTTTTCCAGAGTCCCCCAAAATACAAAACAATGTCTGTAAATGTTACGCCTACTGTTAAATGAAAAGAAAAACCAAAGTTTAATGTGTTTTGGTCAAATTAATTTTTCGCCTTTTTTGGCGTGGAATAGGGGCGGGGGCCAAGCTACCCAGGCCTGGGTAGCTTGGCCCCCACCTAAAATCTTTTTCCAGAGTCCCCCTAAATACAAAACAATGTCTGTAAATGTAACGCCTACAGTTAAATGAAAAGAAAAACCAAAGTTTAATGGGTAGCTTGGCCCCCGCCCCTATTCTACGCCAAAAAAGGCGAAAAATTAATTTGACTAAAACACATTAAACTTTGTTTATTCTTTTCATTAAACAGTAGGCGCAACATTTACAGACATTGTTTTGTAATTTGAGGGAGTCTGGAAAAAGATTTTAGGTGGGGGCCAAGCTACCCAGGGCTGGGTAGCTTGGCCCCCACCCCTATTCTACACCAAAAAAGGTGAAAAATTAATTTGACTAAAACACATTAAACTTTGGTTTTTCTTTTCATTTAACAGTAGGCGTAACATTTACAGACATTGTTTTGTAATTTGAGGGACTCTGGAAAAAGATTTTAGGTGGGGGACAAGCTACCCAGGCCTGGGTAGCTTAGCCCCCGCCCCTTTTCTACACCAAAAAAGGGGAAAAATTAATTTGACCAAAACACATTAAACTTTGGTTTTTCTTTTCATTTAACAGTAGGCGTAACATTTACAGACATTGTTTTGTAATTTGAGGGAGTCTGGAAAAAGATTTTAGGTGGAGGCCAAGCTACCCAGGCCTGGGTAGCTTGGCCCCCGCCCCTATTGTACACCAAAAAGGCGCGAAAAATTAATTTGACTAAAACACATTAAACTTTGTTTTTTCTTTTCATTTAACAGTAGGCGTAACATTTACAGACATTGTTTTGTAATTTGAGGGACTCTGGAAAAAGATTTTAGGTGGGGGCCAAGCTACCCAGGCCTGGGTAGCTTGGCCCCGCCCCTTTTCTAAGCCAAAAAAGGTGAAAAATTGATCTGACCAAAACACATTAAACTTTGGTTTTTCTTTTCATTTAACAGTAGGCTTAACATTTACAGACATTGTTTTGTAATTTTAGGGACTCTGGAAAAAGATTTTAAGTGGGGGCCAAGCTACCCAGGCCTGGGTAGCTTGGCCCCGCCCCTTTTCTAAGCCAAAAAAGGTGAAAAATTGTTCTGACCAAATCACATTAAACTTTGGTTTTTCTTTTCATTTAACAGTAGGCGTAACATTTACAGACATTGTTTTAAAATTTTAGGGACTCTGGAAAAAGATTTTAAGTGGGGGCCAAGCTACCCAGGCCTGGGTAGCTTGGCCCCCGCCCCTATTCTAAGCCAAAAAAGGCGAAAAATTAATCTGACCAAAACACATTAAACTTTGGTTTTTCTTTTCATTTAACAGTAGGCGTAATATTTACAGACGTTGTTTTGTATTTAAGGGGACAGTGGACTCTGGAAAAAGATTTTAGGTGGGGGCCAAACTACCCAGGGTGGGGGCTAAGATACCCCGGGGTAGCTTGGCCCCCGGGGGCCAAGCTGCCCGCGGGTAGCTTAGCCCCCGGGGGCCAAGCTGCCCAGGGGCCAAGATAAACTGATACACCGGGAACACTTTAAGGTGCCGCGTATAGGCCTAAATACACTCTTTGAGTAAAACGAATATATTTTTGTAGTTCATAGGTCAGAGGCATTCCATGAGTACAGTTACAAGAAAATCTGTGCGTGGGCGCAAATGAGACCCCCCCTTTCCATTTTGGATAAGAAAACATTGTGGTAAATGAAGAAATTGCTTGTCACAAGCAATTTCTTCATTTCCCACGATGTTTTCCAAAGCCTTTTTCATTTGGGGAGTCAAAAGGCGTCAATTTGTGGTAATGGGTTAAATACCACCATTGAACTTCTGCAATTATTTAATGGCTACATCAAAGATTAGCCCTTAACCCTTTCCCTACTCTCTTATGAACAGAGCACATTATCTCTACATTCCATTTCGATAGAATGAGCTCTGTTCTCGCGGGGTCATTTCACGTCTAATCTCGGGGCCTTGGCGGGATTTCAGTATCCAATTGTTGGCGATACACAACAAAACAATTTATAAAGCTGATACAAGCTTTCATTGGCTGACGCTTCAAATTACCGGCTTCAGCCAAAAATAGAAGCGACGTAATGTATACATAATCAAACCAGATCAAACTGAATGATTTTGATTCGATAATTCAAATGTTACCGGCTTCAGCCAAAAATAGAAGCGATGTAATGTATACGTAATGATCATGCAAGATAAAACTGAATGATTTTGATTCGATAATTCAAATGGTGTGCTATAATTAGATTATGATGACCAACTAGGCTGTTGGCGTACCGAAAATTGCAGAGGTCATATTTGATGGTTTAATCAATAGACCTCGGCAATGGAGAGTACCCATTCCCAAACAACAACATTTTAGGGTGGTCCAAATTGAAAGATGTTGCAGACGACAATTTCAAGTGAATGAAATTATACATTTTTTAGTCTCTTTGGGTAGAAAACATCGTGGAAAATGAAGAAATTGCTTGTCACAAGCAATTTCTTCATTTTCCACGATGTTTTCTTAAGCCATTATCTTGTGAGGAGTCAAAAGGAGTCACTGTGTGGTAATGGGTTAGCCCTTTCCCAAACGACAAAATTTTAGGGTGGTCCTATTCAAAAGCTGTTCTAGACAACAAAATTGACGTTAAGAAGGAAGGGATATGTGTACAATATAGCACTGAAAATATTGAGACAAAAGGAGAAACTGTTGGTCATCAGCACTTTTTTCTTATGCCTCAATGTTTTTGCAAGCTATTTCTCTTAGGGACATCAAAACCAGTCTTGTTTTGGAAAGGTTTAACTCTTTCCCAAACAGGACCTGGTTTTGACATCCCTAAAGCAGAAATTGTTTGGCAAAACATTGAGGCAAAAGTAATTTGATTCTTTAGAAAGTTACAAAATACAAATTATGAAAGGATAATGTAGACCTGTTCCATATCAGCAAAATATACTGAACAAAAGAGAAAACTTTACGCTGCAATTTTTTTGTTTCTGAAAAAGTATCGAACTAAAAGCCTGATTTTATTTTTACAATATTTCCATGGCATTCGGCAATCGTTTTGTCGAAGTTTCATTGCCTTGTCTCCTTTAATGTCAGAGTTACGGCCCTTAATGCATTTACAGCTAATTTCATCTAATGCCACATACGCGCGATAAACGATTCATTATTTTTACGGAATTGGTCATATCCGGGTTGCCAAAAAACCACAAAACATCTCTCTTATCACTTGTAGCAAGCTCTAAAATAAAGGTCTAATCTGTCAATTTTGTGAATTACCCCCCTTTGACATAAACAAATAGGGAATTTAAAATGTCGAATTCTCCCAGCCGAAAACGACTATAAGGCATTCTAGCACTCTATATGTTCTCCTATACCTAATGTCATGTTCTGAAGTAGGTTTTCTTGTATAATAGACTAGTGCGACAGGTCACGGTTCATAAATCTATTTGATGTACAGGCCCGTAGGAACAGGGGGGGCTGGGGGGGGGGGGGGGCTAAGCCCCTCCAATGTTGGCCAAAAATGCCGAATTTTCTTGACTGTAAATCAAATAAAATAACCATCTTACCGGCTATCAACGAATTCATTCAATTTCGTAGTTTTTGTTCCACTTAAAACTTCTCTTTATCAATGTATATTGAATGCACGTGTGCTTAATCGCTGTATATTGAATGCATGTGCGTCGTCATCGATTTCTCCGCATTTTGTGGGAGCCTCGTTTTGAAAATGTCGATTTGTTACTATTTTTAGTAACAATTCACATGTATACAATGTTAATTTCCCATAAACCCATTGTTTGCCTCCGGAAGTTAATCAGAGTCTTCTCTGATGAAAATTCGCTCTTTGATATTTGGATGTCGCTATTTACATCGGAGCGCTGTCCAATTCAAAAACAAAAGAAAATTCTGACACAAGTTATGTCGCTGTGTCGGAATTTTCTTTTGTGTTTGACTGGGACAGCGTTCCGTTGTAAATAGCGACATCCAAGTATCATCGAGCGAATTTTCATCAGAGAAGTCTCGGATTACCGGAAGTGTTCTGCGGGTACGGACTAAAACATAAATGAAAGGAGTCTATACCCTAATTAGAAAGCATTTGATCTCTGAAAACTACATGTCTTACTTGCTAAAACATGTGTTCCGTCACTACTTTATCCCTTTCCCAAATAAGACCGGGTTTGACAGCCCGAAAAGAAAATGTTCGGGGGAATATTGGGATGGAAGAAGAAACTGCTGATAATCAGAATTTTCTACTTTAACCTCGATATTGTCTTTGGTATTATCTACAAATAGTTCTAATTTTATCTAGGTATGTACCAATTTTGTCGTCTGCTACGGCTTTTTTTTTATTTTGACCAATCTGAAATGTTTCTATTTGGGAAATGGTTAACATACCAACAATGTAAATTGATTTGATTCTATGTAGGCCTATTCATCTAGATCTAAATCCACGGTGGGTAACTCACATGACTTTAGGGAAGCGTGAACACCGAAAAAATCGTCCGCTTCAAGGTATGTTTTGTTTAATTTCTCAGCTTATACCCTATTGATTTTAATGAAATAAAGTGCACGGAACGCGCCCTTGAGAGGGCTATTCCCAGCTCTAACTCACTCTGCTCCAAATCCAGTGGTTTCTTCAAACATTCGAGCCAAAGTGTTTGTAAGTGCAAAACGAAAGTGGGAAGCATTCACATGCACCGAAGAAAACTTTCGCTTGAATGTTTGAAGAAATCACGGGATCGGAGCAGAGTTACAAACGGGAATAGCCCTCTCAAATGCGCGTTCCGTGCACTTTATCTCGTCAAAATCTACAGAGTATAAGCTGAGAAATTAAACCAAACATACCTTGAAGCGGACGATTTTTTCGGTGTTAACGCTTCCCAAAAGTCACATGGGTTATCCACCGTGATATCTATAGATTAAAAAGTTAACACCGTTTTTTAAACCAAGTGGTGAAAGGATTGCTAGTCTGATTTCTATGCATTTTGAGCATACCATCACATATTCTGGTTTCCCAGATTTCTACTTTCGCTTTGAAATGCCTATAGCTACACGCGAATACTAGCAAGGCCTATTAGACAAGATGTCTATGTCAAATTAACCTCAAAATAACCACTTAGTTGATCAATCAATTATTGTGAACGCGATTAAATGCATGGCTTATCGAATATCATTGTTTAGTTTCGGACATTAAAACATGTAAGAATTTGGGCATAGAAAGATTCTAAAAATAGACGTGTCCTAGTTCCTTTTTTTAGCGCTTGAAGTGGGTCGCATATTTCATAGTTCAGTAAACTTGACTGACCCATTTTCAACGAAAGATATTGGACTGGCTATTGAACCGTAATGAAAGCAAATTACTACGTGATCGTTTCTCCTCTTTTAACACATGTTTAATTGGATGTTTTATCATCGGTCACACAATTGAATATCTTGTGTACAACTATAGAATTCAATATTGAATATTCGAAAGGTTGTTCTTGTCATTGATCTTTGCTTTTGATAGAACTATTTATAGTGAGGAGGACCGGGAGATGTTGTGTGGTATGCAGAGAATGTTAAAGTGCAGAGAAGCACGACTGGAAAGAAAAGCAAATTTTGCAAATTTGCTTTCCAAAAATGAAATGAATGTAAGATAGGGAAAACATTCCAGATATAAAAAAGTACATACAAGTGAAAAGTGTCGGCCCTAGTCTGGCTGCGCGGACTGCGCAGACTGACTAGGGTCGATATTTTTCACAAACCCGATAAGGTCCCTTTTAGCGCGACGGGTCACATATTTATTGTATGAAAAGTCTTGAAATGGTTTTAATTCTTTCCTTTTCTTTTTTTTGACAGAGAAAACCCCCACAATACAATTCAGAGTGATGTCAAATGATGCTGGATTCCCATGTTGTGTTGTTGTCCTGAGTGGAAAGAGAAAGTCTGGTAAAGATTACATAGCTGATCAGTTGATGAAAAGGTATTCATTGGCAGTAATCCTGGTTCAAATATTTACTGCAAATGAAAACGGCACCCAGGTCTTGTTTGGGAATAGGTCAAGGACTCTTTTTTTTCCCCATTCTGGCTCTGTTATCAGATAACAGAGCCAGAATGGGGGAAAAAGAGTCCTTGACCTATTCCCAAACAAGACCTGGGTGCCGTTTTACTATTGATCTTATGACTATGTTTTTCAGTAAACTGTGTAACAAGACATCTGATTGCATTCTGAGAAATCAGTTTTTGTCTATCAGGTTTGTAATACAAGTAATAACGCAAAAAATACTTTGTTAGTAAAACAGGGCCCTATTTTTGATATGTCTGAAATAAAAGGCTTTGGAAAACATTGAGACAACAGAAGAAAACGCTGATTATCAGCTTTTTCTCCTTTGGCCTCAATGTTTTTCCAAGTCTATTTTTTGGAACATCAAAACCAAATCTTTTTTTTGAAAGCGTTAACTAATTCATCAGTTTGATGTTTGATATTTTACGGAATATTTATGTTTAATCCTTTCCCAAACAGCAAAAATTTAGGCTGCTTTAACTTAAAAGCTACTGCATATCACAAAATGAATGATTATAGAGACAGAATATGCAGATAATGTAGCACAGAAAATACTGAGACAATAGAAGAAAATTCTGATTATCAGCATTTCTGCTTTTACGTCAATGTTTTCTAAGCCTTTTCTAATAGGGAGATCAAAACCCATTCTTATTTGGTACAGGGTTATTCTATTACCACTTGGACGCAAGCAATTTCTTCATGTCCCACAAAGTTTTCTGCCAAGAACAACCACAAACCGTAAAATTGCTTTTACCATACTTTAAATAGATCTAGTCACCTGCAACATCTTTGAATTTGGACCTGTCTAGAATTTTGCCCTCTGGTAAAGGGTTAATTCATTACTTCACAGTGACGCCTTTTGACTCCCTCACAAGAAAAAGCTTTGGAAAACATTGTGGAAAATGAAGAAATTGCTTGTCGCAAGCAATTTCTTCATTTACCACTATATTTTCTAACCCTAAATGGAAAGACTTTTAAAATTTCCGCAATTTGAAGTTATCGTCTGCAACACCTTTCAAATTTGAACAGTCATCACTCTGGTAAAGGGTTAACCCATTACCACACAGTGACTCCTTTTGACTCCCCACAAGAGAGTAGCTTTGGAAAACATCATGGAAAATGGAGAAATTGCTTGTGACAAGCAATTTCTTCATTTCCCACAATGTTTTCTATGTACAAAGACAAAAAATGCAAAATTTCATCAACTTGAAATTATCATCTGCAACATCTTTGAATTTGGACTAGTCTAAAACTGTTTGGTAATGGGTTTAAGTCCATTTTTCAGGTACACAGATAGTATTTGTTCGGTGTTGCGCCTATCAGGGCCACTGAAGAAACAGTATTCAGAAGTCAGGTTTCTTTTCTACTCATACCCTTTTAGTGAGACAGGACTTGATTTTCTACTTATCCTTTATTAGTGAGACAAGACTTAGAGTCCATTTTTCAGGTACACAGACTGTATTTGTTTGGTGTTGCGCCTATCAGGGCCACTGAAGAAACAGTATTCAGAGGTCAGGTTTCTTTTCTACTCATACCCTTTTAGTGAGACAGGACTTGATTTTCTACTTATCCTTTTTATACCCCCCACAACAAAGTTATGGGGGGGTATACTGGAATCAGGTTGTCCGTCCGTCCGTCCGTCTGTCCGTCCGTCCGTGGACATAATCTTGTGTCCTCTTCTCCTCCCACAGTTTTTGACCAATTTTTCTGAAATTTTAACAGGATGTTCCCTATCGTATGAAGTTGTGCACCTGCAATTTTCATCTTGATCCAGTCATTAATTTCAGAGTTATGCCACTTTGAAGTTTTTAAGGGGGGGGGGGGGGGGGGTGGACATAATCTTGTGTCCTCTTCTCTTCTCACAGTTTTTGACCAATTTTTCTGAAATTTTATCAGGATGTTTCCTATCATATGAAGTTGTGCACCTGCAATTTTCATCTTGATCCAGTAACTAGTTTCAGAGTTATGCCACGTTGAAGTTTTAAATGGGGGGGGGGAGTAGTCAAAATTTACAATTTCGTGTCTGTGCTCTAACTTGAGAACCATTTGACCTAGGATCATGAAACTTTACACAGTTGTTGCCCATGACCAATGGAGGTGCCCTAATGTTTTGGGGTCACCAAGGTCAAAGGTCAAGGTCACAGTTGGACTTTGTTTAAAATCCGTTTCCATGCTCTAAGTCAAGAACATTTTGACTGATAGCACTTTTTCAGTGACAAGGCCCTAGTTGGGGGTATTCGTCCGCTTTGCGACAGTTCTAGTTTAGTGAGACAAGACTTAGAGTCAGTCTTTCAGGTACACAGACTGTATTTGTTTGGTGTTGCGCCTATCAGGGCCACTGAAGAAACAGTATTCAGAGGTCAGGTTTCTTTTCTACTCATACCCTTTTAGTGAGACAGGACTTGATTTTCTACTTATCCTTTATTAGTGAGACAAGACTTAGAGTCAGTCTTTCAGGTACACAGACTGTATTTGTTTGGTGTTGCGCCTATCAGGGCCACTGAAGAAACAGTATGCAGAGGTTAGTTTACTTTTCTACTCATCCCTTTAAGCGAGACAGGACTTAACGCATTACAAGACAGCAAAATTTGAAACTGCAAGATTTTCTGTGAGCATGAGAATTTGGGGGTCATTGTGACCACCTTGCCTTCAAAGTTAGGGGTCAATTCTACTATTTTGTGGGTCAAATGCCCTATGACTCAAGTATCATACGAAAATCTGGATTATAAAACTTGCGTCATTAATGACCCTCAGGTAAATTTCTAAGGGGTCCTTTGTTTTGAAATTGCGACAATGACATATGATTTGTGTGTCATGGAAAACCCTGAGACTGGTAAAAATTAAAAGAAATTGCATACAACAATTGTAAATGAATGAAGTTCTACACTTTTTTGGTCTTATTTGGTAGAAACATTGTGGAAAATTAAGATGGTTGCTTGGCAACATCAGAAAATCAGCAAAATTTCTGACCATCCTCCACAAAATTGTTGCCATCTGGTTTTGACATCAGTTTTAGTCTGAAAATATGAGTAGATTTCACACAAACATGTAAAGGGTGGTGCATAATTATGTCCCATGAATATATCATTCATGAAATACAGGCTTCTTTATTGGATGTATGTCATATGAGTGGAAACACTACACAACATTTCAGGCATATTAGAAAAGATAAAAATATACTTAATCGCTTATATCTAAAGCTGTGTTTAATTTTAGGAACATGGTTTAGATTTTGAAGAACTGTTGAAGGCCAGTGCATATAAAGAGTCGTACAGAGCGGATATGATCAAATGGGGAGAAGACAAACGTAACAAGGAGCCTTACTTTTTCTGCATGAAGACAATTGAAGGCGCAGACAGAACTAGCCGGTTGTGGGTGATATCAGATGCTCGTAGAAAGACGGACATACAGTATTTTAGGGAATACTTTCCTGGTAGAGTGGTGTTTGTCAGAATTGAGGCGGATGATTGTACAAGGATGCAGCGAGGATTTGTCTTTACTAATGGTAAACAATAATATTGTCAGTGGGCAGTCAAAACCTCATAACTACAGCTTGACAAAGCTGTAGTTATGAGGTTTTGACCTCCCACTAACAATATGATATATGTATAATTGACTAGGGTAAAAATGGTTCTTATACATGTACAATAATACATTACAATTATACATGTATTATATTGTTAGTGGGAAGTCAAAATCTTGTAAATACAGCTTTAGAAATCTGAAGTTACAAGGTTTGACCTCCCACTAACTATATAAGATTGAGTGGGTAAAAAGAGATCATACAGCTTTTGACTCATCCAGGGAACTGTGTGTAACCCATGTGACTTGTGATGTCACAATTTGGTCTGGAGGTGGAGAAGAATTGGGGAAATACCTCTAGATTCAGGCAATAACTTTTTGTATGTTTATTGTATCGCTAAAACCAATGGACAATTTGATTTTATTTGTGTTTTAAGCCGTTTTCAACTTTTATGGTCATATCGCGGCTAAAGCACCTAACCGTGGGTTCCTGGTATTCCTCACACCAGTACAACCACAATATCCAAACCGAGCCTCCAGCTGCTCTCTCACATAGATGATTCACACCCATTGGTGAGAGACAGTTGACTTTTGTCAAATGTCAGAATGGATATTGGCCGAGCCGGGGTTCGAACTCAAGACCCCTGGGTTGACAGACTCTGACGTAACCGACTGAGCTATCCGGGCTCGGCACCAATGGACAAAAGACATCCTTGTTAAATGCATGACTATTTATGACATGTGTAAAGTAATGTGACAGATGTGTATGTACCTGAATCGGAATGATTTCAATGAAATCATGCCAGGCCATATTTTACAAATTTCTTTGGATCAAACCAAATGAAAAGGAAAGTAACATTGAAATCTATTGTTGAATTAGAATATTAATTGCACACTTTAGAAATGCATGAAGTAATTATGTGGACAGGGACCTGGACAAATGGCACATGGGCCCAACATAGATCTGTGTATACCAACAGTCTGATCAAGATTCATGCTATGTATACCCAAACAGATTCTTTATAATCTGTAGCAACTCCTTGAGACCAGTGTAAAACATGGTCAGACAACACTTAGACAACAGTTAATCCATTACCAAACGACAAAATTTTAGGGTGATCCACTTCAAAGACTGCCACAAATGACAAAATGGAAGTTATTAAAGATAGAATTTGCATAAAATATGGCCAAGAAAATATTGAGAAAAAAGAAGAAACTGCTGGTTATCAGCAGTTTCTTCTTTTGTTTCAATGTTTTCCCAAGCCTTTTCTATTAGCAATGTCAAAATCAGGTCTTGTCTGGGAAAGGGTTAAGTTACATGACCCCTTTTCAAAGAAAATTGGTCTAAGTAGAAAGCACTTGCAGATAGCAATATTTTTATTTGTCAGTGAAGAATTTATGCATGTTCTAGTCCTTAAAATATTTTAAACACAAAAGGAGTTTTGTTTCAATATTCTCCCCAAGACTTGATTAGAAGACGTCAAATTTAGGTCTTGTTTTCCCAAATAACAAAATTTTAGGGCCGTCTAACTCGAAAGCTGCTATAGACTACAAAATGGATGCTGAAAAAGATCGGCTTTTTGTACATTATAGCATGGAAAATATTTAGGCAAAAGAAGAAAATGCTGATCATCACCATTTTCTTCTTTTGCCTCAATGTTTTCCCAAGCCTTTTATATTAGGGACATGAAAACCAGGCCCCGGTTTCTCGAAAAAACTAAAGTGCATACTCATGAGTATATCGTCGTTGTAAATGCAAAATCTCGTATCTCGGTTTTGGAAAATTTTAAAGGAGAGGGAAAAGAGTGTAGTAACTTTTCCGAAACTGAAATGTCTTACTTGAAATTTGGACATAATTGTTCACAAATAATGTGTCAATCATACTGATCAGTAAAAATATCGCAAAACATGCAAGAATCGTCTACACAGGGCACACAAGTTTGTACTTTGAAAATCGCACCAATCGACATACGATGTTTTACATTTACACCGACGATATGCTCAACTTCAAAGGAATACTCTCCAACATTGAAGGGTATTCGATTGAAGTTTACTTGGATTTCGTGCGATTTGAGCACGGTGCTCAGATTTGAGTCTGGGATCGTACTAAGTTTTTTCGAGAAACTGGGGCCAGGTCTTGTTTGGGAAAGGGTTAAAGACCCTTTATCCAGATCCAGCCCCTTGTATATTTTTCTATTACAGGTGTAGATGACGCAGAGTCAGAATGCGGACTTGACCAGGGTGTAAACTGGGATTTTGTCATCGACAACGGTCACAATTCTGAAGATTTTCACGTCGCCATGGAAAATTTGTACTGCTGGATTGACGGGAAGATTAGCTGACACAGAAATTTGTTTCTTACATAACCCTTTCCCAAACAAGACCTGGTTTTGACATCCCTAATTGAATAGGCTTGGGAAAACATTGAAACAAAAGAAGAAACTGCTGATAACCAGCAGTTTCTCCTTTTGTCTCAATATTTTCTGTGCCATATTTTACACAAATCCTATCTTTAATAACATCAATTTTGTCATTTGTGGCGGTTTTTGAAGTGGATCACCCTAAAATTTTGACATTTGGGAAAGGGTTAAACAACAAAATTTTAACCCATTACCAGACTGCAAATTTTAGACTGTTCCAGATGTTGCAGCTAATAATTTCAAGTGAATGGAATTTTGCATTCTTTTGTCTTTCTGGATAGAAAACATAGTAGGAAATGAAGAAAATGCTTGTCACAAGCAATTTCTTCATTTTCCATACTGTTTTCCAAAGAATTAATCTTGTTGGGCGTCAAAAGGTGTCATTTTATGGGAATAGGTTAAATCAATGGATGAGTTTGTATATTCACCCTTTCCCAAACAAAGAAATTTTAGGGTGACCCAATTGGAAAGCTATTGTATACAAAAAAAATGTTGTTAAAAAGAAATGGATTTGTGTACTATATAGCACAGAAAATATTGAGGCAAAATGAGAAAATGATGGTTATCAGCATTTTCTTCTTTTGCCTCCATGTTTTCCTATGTATTTTTAATTACAGACATCAAAACCAAGTCTTGTTTGGGAGAGGGTTTAAGCATAGAAAGTACAGACTTTGTTGGCATTTCACACACTGGATTATGGAAAATTGCTTCACTGTCGGTTATAAGTCAAAGTTAATGAGTCTAGACTTGTATGCAAACACTAAGAAACAAATATATAGTTTTATAGTTTTAGTTATAGTTTTAACATCCACCAAACCATATATCGGGAACTATACGAGGAAATTAATATCCTAACTTGTTTATTCCCGAAAGAGAAAGTGTTTTCGTGGGTCATTTTCAACAACAAGTGTTTGTATAAAAGTCTAGTGCTATAAACCTTGAGTTATATATTTGCCAATGGTGGCATAGCTTTTGGTTGTCACAGTTAGCAGGAGTTGCCATAATTATTGTAACAAACGCCTGTGTGTTGATTAGAAAATGGTCATTTGTAAGAAAATGGTCGATGGAAAAGTCGAGTTGGGCATTTACAATACAAATTTTAGGCTGATCCAAATTCAAAGATCTTACTATATATATATATATATTAGTATACAATTTCAAGTGACTGAAATTTTACATTTTTCAGTCTTTCTGAGTAGAAAACATTGTGGGAAATGAAGAAATTGCTTGTCACAAGCAATTTCTTCATTTTCCACAATATTTTCCAAAGCCTTTATCTTGTGGGACTTCAAAATGCAGCATTACGTGGGAATAGGTCAATGAGTTTATCGAGACAAAGATACATGTGACTGAGAACAAGCATGAATACCCGTCCTTTGATTGGCCAATCCTAGACTGGTATTTTGGGGTTGATAAAATAATACAACAATAATTGAAGAATATATGTGCCTTTATTGCATAAGCCTTTTTCTATATAAATTGATTTGAAAATTAAAGCTTTATATTATTAATTACATTATATTATCTATCCATTTCCAAAACAACACCTGGTTTTGATGTTCCTAGTAGAAATAGTTCAGGAAAATATTGAGAGAAATGAAGAAATTGCTGATGATCAGCAATTTCTCCTTTTCCCTCATTAGTTTCTGTGTGATAACATTGTCATGTTCTGTGTTTGACATGAATTATTTTGTCAACTGCAGCTCCATTCAAATTGAACTCGTGAATGATTTTGGCATTTGGGAATGGACTATATATTTTTCACTATATTATAATAATAATTATGCCCCAAGATAGCATTATCACTATACATGTATACATTGCTTAAAATAATTAAAGGAACACTCAAATCGAAGAGCTCATATAGATCTATTGTATGTTTTAGTCCTAGAAAACTGTTTTAACCAACAATAATTATTAGCTTCCCATCTTTTGAAAAAACTGGAAGTGTTTTCATGCTATTATGCTGATAAGCCATATCGTGACGAATTTAGGACGTCCATTTTTCGCAATGTTTTTCTTCAAAATGTAGTTTCTTTCCTTTCATCCTCATAAAATCTATTGAAATGAGAGGTCTTTGACAAAAAATCCAAGACCCAAACTCCCATGGAAGCCCATGTGGCATGACAAAAATTGGACCTTGGAGAAAAAGCTGATACACATTCTGCTTAACTCTAACATGTGTGAATAATTTAAAGTTTTACAAAAGAGATGCTAATTTGTGATTCGAGCATGAATTTATATCATTTAGCACCTATGAACATAAATAATGTGCAGTTAAAAAGTGAATTTATACTCCTTTAATTATTTTGAGCAGTGTATATCACAGTTCATACAATCGATGTAGTAAAATTCCGCCACATTTTAATTCAATTAAGGATAACATTTAGGCTAAAGAAAAAGTGCTCATCATCAGCATTTATTCCTTTTTCCTCAATGTTTTCGAAAGTATCACATGTCAAAATTAAGGGTTTATTGCGAAGTTAACAAAAGAATGGTTGAATGAGCTTTTTAACCCTTTCTCAAACAAGACCTGGTTTTGACGTCCTTGATATAAATTGCTTGGGAAAACATTGAGACAAAAGAAGAAACTGCTGATGACCAGCAGTTTCTCCTTTTGCCTCAATGTTTTCTATGCCATATTTCACACACATGTTTCATCATCTAATTAGATAACTGCATTAGCTTTTGAAATGGATTACCTTAATATTTTTTCCGTTCGGGATAGGGTTAAACCATTACCAAACAACAAAATTTTGCACTTTTCCAAATTCGAAGATGTTGCAAATGACAATTTTATGTGAATGAAATTCTACATCTTTTGGTCTGGTCTGTCTGAGTAGAAAACATAGTGGTTGTCACAAGCAATTTCTTCATTTTCCACAATGTTATCAAAAGCCTTCATTTTGTGGGAAGTCAAAAGGCGTCATTATGATGAAATGGGTTAAAATGCCATATCAATTATTGTTAAATTACATTGCCATAGAGAAAATTTCAAAGAAGGCAAGACTTTAGGAGTTGAAGGTTCAAACCCTGGCTCTTACCATCCTTTCTGACATTTGACAAGTCAATTATAATATTTCACCAACGGATTAACCCTTTCCCAAACGGCAAAATTTTCTGATGATCCACTTCAAAAATTGCCACAAATGACAAAATTGATGTTATTAAAGAAAGGATTTGTGCAAAATATGGCACAGAAAATATTGAGACAAAAGGAGAAACTGCTGGTTATCAGCAGTTTTTTCTTTTGTTTCAATGTTTTCCCAAGCCCTTTCTATTAGGGATGTCAAAACCAGGTCTTGTTTGGGAAAGGGTTAACTAACCCTTCTCATGCTGTTCATGTCAGTTTAGTAAAAATTTACTGTTGTGACCAAAGCTTTGGCAAGCAGTATAGACTAAGATCAGCCTGCACAGACGTGCAGTCTGATCTTAGCCTACACAGCCTGCTTTCTTCTCAATCATTGTTCGCAAACTGGAGCTTATCTTATCCAAACGTATCTCAAATTGGTAGTTTTGTTTGAAAGCAAATTGTAAGTCAGCAGGACAAGGGTTAATGGTTTTATAAGTCATCTAAGTGGTATGAACAGCTGGTGGCTGATGTGTTTCTACTGGTGCAAGAATACATGAATACATGGTTTGGTGCACCAGCCACTACAATTTGACTAGAAAATAGTAAAATATGTAAACCCTTTTACTAACGGCAAATTTAAGACTTGTCCAACTTCAAAGAGGTTGCAGACAACAACAAGAAATAAATTGAACAAAATTTTACATTTTTTGATATTTCAGAGGAATTAAAGTGTGTAGGAAATGAAGAAAATGAAATTGCTTGTCACAAAGCAACTTCTCTACTTTCCACAATATTTTCCATTGCCTTTTTTTAGGGTGTTGCAAGGCATCACCATGCAGTAAAGAGTTAATATGGATTTACAACACATTCAATCAAACCTACAATTATAACAGGAAATAGCATAATTTATTTCATAGAGGACAAATATTGTCCTTTGAACAACAAGCTTATGACAAGAGCTTCGCAGAGGGGCTTGTCAGTAAAATTGGCTGTTTTTTCAATTCAAGGGCAGATAATTAAAAAACTAAAAAGAGTTATCTGAATTCCGTAAGCAGTTTGCACAACTAGACACCACAGAGAATCATTGTGGCAAGTTTGATCAAATTCCGATCAAAACTGTTGGAGGAGTTGCGCACACAAGAAATTGCTAACGTACGGACAGACGGAGGACCTGGGCCATAACATAATACAAACCTTCGGGCGTATAAAAAGTAACCCATTCCTAAACAACACCTGCCTTCGATGTCCCAAATAGAAAAGGCTTTGGAAAACTTTGAGAGCTGATGATCACAAGTTTCTCCATTTCCTATGCGATAGCATTCATATTATCTTCCAAATTTGACCAGAATAAAAATGTGTTATGTAGTGGGCAATTGCTCTTCCCCAACAACAAGATTATGTGAAGTAACCATTTCCCAAACAACACCTGGTTTTCACATACCTAATTGAATATTATATGGGATAACATTGGGAAGAATTTATGTCTTGACTGCTCTAAAATTTTGCAATTAAGTGAATGGTTTAATAAGCCTTTACCATGTCCTCTCTTAACCCTTTCCTGAATTGCACAATTTAGACTGTCTCAACTTGAAATCTACTATAGGTGTTTACATGAAACGCATATGAATACATACAGGAAGTGCCAAATAAAGATCAGTTTGTATATATAACCCCTTTTTTAGGCTAATGTTATGGATGGCAAGGGGATAAATAACAATTTGATAATAAAATAAGATAAAAGATTCACATAACAAAATATATCCTAAGATCTGTTAATTGACAATTACAAGCCTTGATTGGTTTTAATGACAATGTATCCCTGATTTGTTTCCATGAAGAAATTCGTTGTTTATGATTATGCATGTTGATTGAGGCTGTATTGATATGCTGCCATAAGAAATTGTTAAAAATAATGCCCAGTGATTGTGCATAGGTTAGCCTAGTTGAACACTATTTCATCATAAAAACAAGATGTGTTCACAGTGAAACATGAATGTCCTCGCAAAGGCCAATGTTAAGTTTTCATGTTAAGTTCAATGTTAAGTTTTCACGTTAAATTTCGGACTAACAGACAGATGGACAGACAAACAATGGCAAAACAATATGCCCCCAACCTTTCAATATGGGGGTATGAAAATGTATATAAAACTTCCTAGGGTCTTACATTACATGAATAAATTTGATGCAAAATGACGACATAAGACGACATAACATCATTTTGATGAGATTACACATAACACAAATTCTCAGAAGATTGATCAAAACAAAACAAAAATGGCAGACGCTTTTATTCTTGTCTCTGTTCAATTATTTGTGTGTGTTAATAGTATTTGGGTAAGTTATCATTCAAATTCGATGTTTTTATACATAAATTGAGTATAAGGTTCCAAATAAAAAGAAAATCATTATAGTTGTTTTGATGAACCAATACAATGATAACAATTATCATTTAATTTTAAATCTATTATAAATCCATGTATAATTGATTCACTATTAAACGAGAATAATTTCAGTTGAACTGCTTTATCAAAACAACTGAAATTATTCTCGTTTAATTGTGAATCTATTATAATTATGTACTCAGGTTTAAACATATTTTGTGGGCCTTTGTAAATGTTAACAATCTCAAATACAGGAATAAACCCTAAAATAATCAACCAGAAATTACTTCAGTATATTACTATGTTAACTGTAATAGGAAACAAATTCATCAAGTAAACAATGACATTATTTTGGAAAAATAATGTTATTTCGTAGGTGTTGTTATAAAATCTCCTAACTATGATCAAGCCATAGTTAACCCTTTATCAAACGACAAAATTTTTGGGTTGTCCAATTTGAAAGTTACTGCAGATGACAAAATGGACATTGAAAAAAAAGGATTTGTGTACAATATAGCTAAGAAAATATTCAGGCAAATTCTTCTTTTGACTCAATGTGTTCCCAAGCCTCCTCTCTTAGGGACCTCAAAACCAGGTCTTGCTTGGGAAAGGGTTAAGAGATTTAATAACAACACTGACTAAACATAACCGTAAACCAGGTCTATTTCAGCACAAAATTCATTGCTGTTTATCAAAAGTCAATTTTCTGTTTGTATGCACATTACATTATATAGAGAAAATGGACCTTTGATTATTCACTTGTTTTTCCAATCATTCTAACCCTTTTCTCACAGTTCATGTCATATTCCTGTTGTGACTGAAGATTTGGCAAGCAGTATAGACGAAGAGCAGCCTGGCTTCCCAGACGTGCAGTCTGATCTTAGTCTATTCTGACTGCTTTCTACTTAGTGATTGTTGCAAAAACATTAGATATCGGTAAAATAACTCATTGAAATGACTCTTAACCTTTTCCCAAACAAGACCTGACTTTGACATCCCTATAAGAATTGGATTGGGAAATCATTGAGAGAAAAGAAGAAATTGCTGATAATCAGCAATTTCTACTTATAATTTTCTATGCTATAATATACACTTAATTTACAGTTGCATTCATGTGATTGTCTGCAATAGCTTTCAATTATGGTAACTAGTGTTGTGCCGATAGTCTCCAGCTATCAATAACTATCGGATTGAGGCAAAAATCGGCTACAATCGATTGCAATTTTTCACTATCAATACTATCGCTATAGTTGCGCTGTTCTTTTGCAGGTATTTTTCGGACATTTGGTTCCAAATCAAAATTCCCAATTCAAAAGTAGATAGATCTATTTCCTGACATAAAAAAATTTCCAGACCATTTTCTTATTTCCTCTCATTCTCATACCATGGTTTTAAGAAAGGAAAGTAGATGTAGAAGTCAATGCTACAAATGTAAATCTAGGCAAAATATATGAGAGTATGACTTGATT
Source organism: Fragum sueziense (assembly GCA_963680895.1). Taxonomy (NCBI): domain Eukaryota; kingdom Metazoa; phylum Mollusca; class Bivalvia; order Cardiida; family Cardiidae; genus Fragum; species Fragum sueziense. Next base: position 2,171,781 of record OY804598.1, read on the forward strand.
GGTAGTCTGCCATTTGCTTAATCAGTATAATCAATCGGACATTAGCAATGACTTTTGATGGTTAGATTCCACCATTTGAGCTGATTAAACAATATTCAAAATACTAAAATATACCTCTATAAATCTATGATATACACTTAAAGACACTTCTAACGCAACACTTACCTTTTTGGTAATAACTTGATATTTAACAAACCATTCTTTATCAAATTTTCAACAAATTTAATTCATTCACAATTGCATAATATGTGTAATTTTCATAAAGAAACATTGAGTAGAAATGATTAAATTTGCAGTGCATATAATATGACTTGGAAACAAAAAGTCGCAAAAAAGCTGTGCGAGCTGATAAAGGTAGGTTCACACTAACGAATTTTCCTTACGAATCCTTACGAATTGGACATTCGTAGGCCATCCGTGAACATTCGTAAACAATACGCTGGTATCCGTAAATACCTCGTAAGTATAAAATGCTTTATTTCTCAAAGTCAGCTGCTTGATGATGATATGGAGATTATATCTTATTATTTACAACCAAAAATATAATAGGCATAGTAAAGAAATCGTGCATATTCATAGATTTCGTTTTGAGTGGCCCATTCGGAAAGTTCTATCGTATATAACCGCAAGCATTCGTAAACAACTCTTATGCATTCGTAAATAACTCGCAATGAATCGGTGATATTCTTGGTGATTCGTGCTCATACGGGGACATTTTTTTGACATGTTGAAAATTTTCTCACGAATGTCCACGGATTAAATGTACCGTTATTCAATCGTAAATGACTCTTAGTTAATTGCAAATCACCCGTAAGTGATTCACGAATATAATACGGCAAGTTTACGAATATAAACGAGCCGGGATGTTTAAAAAAGGGCAATTATGATATGAGAGTCCGAGAATGATACTAAAACAGATCAGGCTCCCTAATCCGAATCTTCTCTGATGTAAATACGCTCTTTGATATTTTGATTTTTCGCTATTTACATCAGAGAGCTTTGCTCTTTGAAAACAGCGGAAAGTTCGGTAACGTTACAAGTAGTGAAGCTTTGTTTTTGTGTATCATATCGAATCACTCGGTAAAACACTGTAGGGAATAGATCAATAAATATTTTTTGTCATACCTGACCAAAAATTTCATTTCAAATCGGCCTGCTGGATGAGTATAACCTTTGGTTTTGAATGGAAGGTCAAGGTAAACAAAGGCTGCTCAGGTGAGGGTTGTTGCAAAACATTGCCTATTAACCTTTTAGAAATACTTTTTGGTCGTATTTTTTTTCAGCAGCCATAACAATAAATGGTTCATTTATCGATATCATCAGGGGTTTTAACGATAGCGTTTAAGATCGAACGGTGAACGATGCGCAACAATTTGTTGCGAACTTCTTGATTTTTTCGAAAATAAATAGCGAAAAATCAAAATATCAAAGAGCGTATTTACATCAGAGAAGACTCGGATTACAGGCTCCCCAAAGGGCCTGATGAGGGTTATGTTCGATGGAGAAGCTGCGAGAGGACAGTATGGGTCCTGGTCAGACCTTGTGAATATGCAGAGGCATAAGAGGATAAATATTTATCTTACATGATATAAGTACACTTTTTCGAAATCATTGCTCATAAACTAGGCCTATACTTCGATTCAAAATTAATGACAAATATGATCTATGGTAGAGGAAATACTATTTAATGTTTTGCTAAACGTCAAACGATTTCCAATTGGATTTGCAATAAAATGGGGACTAAGAGCCCCCTTTTTTCAATGTGTTTATATGCACTGGGGTCATTTTTTTTATCCCATCACAAAAAAATGACGATAAGTCCTTCAAACGTTGTTCGATGTTCAAGAAAAATTGATTTATTATCCACGAATATAAGATTGAAAAAGTGAAAAAAAGTAAACGTGCATCGGAGAACAACTTTGAATAAAGCATTCATAAATTCGTATATGTCTGGGGTCATAAATGACCCAATACGGTAGTATGAGGGTTATTCCGGTAGGAGCAATAAAGTTTTCTTTCCCAAAGGTAAGATTTTTTGTTGTTTCGATTTGAAAGGTGTTACAGACAAAACAATTATTGATGTAAGAAGTGTAAACTTTGTATGTTATTGAATAGAAAATTCTGAGTGAACAGAAAGAATTGCATTGCTGATTATCAGCAATTTATTCTTTTCTCTCAATATTTTCCCAAACCATGGGACGTCAAAACTAGGTCTTGTTTGGGAAAGGGTTAATGGTTTTGAAGAAATTGTTGGTAAAACCCAAGCTTATTTCGTTCGCAAGTCATATCGTCATGTCGAATGTCAGATTTTCAAAAACGAGATTGTCTTTGTACAACAACAACAACAAAATGATAACAAAGGACTCGTAAACATTCGTAACTAAGTCGGCAATACTCCTATTGATTCGTAAATAATCCGTAAACAGTCCGTAAACTAGTCGTAGAAATACGCAAACCGTCCGTTAAATTCGCTCAAATCGTAACAATACGCGAACTTATCGGCAATGTGATTACGAATGTCCAATTCGTAAGGAATCGTAAGAAAATTCGTCAATGTGAACCCACCTTAACGTAAATTCATGTTATTCGGGCCCGTAGGAAGCAATTTTATATTGGGGTGGCTGAAGCCCCTGTGCCTGGATATTTGGGGGCTAAATTGGATTGTCCCTTCATTTTCAATGTAAAATAAGGAAAATTTGGTATTTTGGGCAACATCAGGGAGGCTAAGCCCCCCTTAGCCCCCACTGTTCCTACGGGCCTATTATTAATGTAACAGCAGTAAAGTTTATGACATTATGCTAACATTCTGTGTGTCCGTCATGAACCTAAATGACACGAAGACACACCCTTCTCATTGATAAAGCATAATTGATGGTGAATCTTTGCGGGATCATTCTTAACTCGTCCCTATTAAGTTCCTGTTGCATTTGATGAAAGTTTCTTGGAGCAAAAGGGCGAAAAACTAATGTCTGGTAACAAATTCAATGATTTTGTGCAATGCTGACACGTACAAAACATTAAACAAAATAGGTGCGACTGTATTCTAGTGTTGCATCGCACATGAAAGCATGTAATCAAATATTATGAAGCAGTGATATGAGATTTGAGCATGATTTGGTGACACTGCTTTGATACTATTGAATTCTGCAATTGCCTGGGGTTTTGTGACTTTTTATATTTGAGTCTTAGTAAAAAACCTTAATATTTTTTATGTTTGGATCAGCCGATTTTCGTGAAACTTACAGAAAACATGTAAACGTAATTGATTGATATTTGCTGAAAATTTCATAGAATATACTGCATTATTTATTTAGTTATGATGAAAAATGTAAGTGTTGCGTTGGAAGTGTCTTTAAGTGTATATATATGTATGATCATATATCTCACGATATATTATTTGTAATTCACTAGGTTAAATCGTTGTTTTTTTTGTGTGTGTGTTTTTTTAAAAGGATTGTACAATCGATAATCATGGCTTTCCGATTATCGATAGTGATTTTGCTGTCCGATATACAACACTAACAGTAATTCAACAATGGTGAAGGCCCTTTCACACTGTGCTTTTTACAATATCATTTTTTAGCTCCACTGGCCTTTCAGGCCAGCGGGCTATTGCTATGGCGGTGTGTCCGTCGTGCGTGCGTGCGTGAGTGCGTGCATCCGTAAACTTTTTCTTTAAAAATCTTCTTCTCAGAAACTATTGGATGGATTTCAACCAAACTTCACAGGAATGATCCTTGGGTGACCCTCTCTCAGATTCCTTCAAAGAATATGGATTGAACCAGAATTACCTGAGTCATCTGCCCTTGAATCTCAAAAATAGCAGGTTTTGACTTTAGTTTTCTACTTAAATCTACAAATATCAAACAATCGAGACAAAACTTTGACAGAATGATGATGACTACAAGATCTTGCCTTGGTAAAATTTTCAGCTTGATCTGAATTTTACATCATAAGTTATGTGCCCTTGAAATTGACAGAATTGCCATTTTCGGCTGTATTTTGACTTTGTTTTCACTCTAGCAACTACAAATATTAACTAAACAAGACAAAACTTTGACAGAATGATGCTGACTATAAGATCTTCCCTTGGTAGAATTTTCAGCTTGATCTGAATTTTATGGCATGAGTTATGTGCCCTTGAAATTGCCAAAAATTGCCATTTTCGGCTCTATTTTGCTGGTTTTGACTTAATTTTTACTCTAAAATCTACAAATATTGACCAATCAGGACAAAACTTGGACAGAATATATATAAGCATTATATGCTGCCTGTGTTTAATTTTCAGCTTGATTGGAATCTAACATCATGAGTTATGTGCCCTTGAATTTGACAAAATTGTCATTTTCGACTACTTGGAAAGAATCTTGTTGACAACAAGATCTTGCTTTTTTGTAATTTTCAACATGATCACACTGTTACAATCTGAGTTATGTGCCCTTGAAATAGACAAAATTTCACTTTTCGACACTTTTTCCACTCTTGAAGCCACGAATATTGACTAGTATATAGACAAAATTTGAACAGAATGATAGTGACCATAAGATCTTGCATGTGTTTAATTTTTTATTTGATTTTAAATAAACATACTGAATTATGTGTCCTTGAATTAGGCAAAATCACAGTTTTCAATTTTATTATCGCTCTAACATCCCTAAAATATTAGTCAATCATTTACTTTCTTTTTGAATTGACCACATGATTACTGCTTTTTGACTTTGTTTTTGCTGTAAGAACCACAAGTATTCAAAAATCTAGTCAAAACTTGGATTTAATATTAAAAGAAATTCAGGCCTGTGGAGCGACTCAAGACCTTCAGGTCTTTCTAGTTATCAGGTGGCCTTTTAGGGCATGCACGATCTTAGACATCTAAGTTGAGCCCAATCAGATGTTTAGTTTAACCCATTACCACACAGTGACTCTTTTTGACTCCCCACAAGAAACTGGCTATGGAAAATATTGTGGGAAATGAAACTAGACAGTCCTGGCGGCCTGGAAGCGCTCCACAGGCCTGATTGTTTGTCTTGTTGAATGCAATTTCAAAGGTTCAGGCTGCGCAAACAGGCAAATGCATGACCAAGCTGAAAATTACAAGCAAGTAAGATCATATGGTCAGTTAGATTTCTGTGAAAGTTCTGTATTGATTAGTTCATACTAATGGTTGTAAAAGTGAAAATAAAGCTGTAAATGGCAATTTTGTCAATAACAAGGGCACATAACTCATATAAAATTCAGATCAAGCTGAAAATTACACCAAGGCAAGATCTTATAGTCATCAACATTCTGTATAAGTTTTGTCTTGATAGGTCAATATTAATTTTGTAGTTGCTAGAGTGAAAACAAGGTCAAAATAGAGTCGAAAATGGCAATTTTGTCAATTTCAAGGGCATATAACTCTAACATTATGTAAAGTTCAGATCAAGCTGAAATTATACCAAGGCAAGATCTTACAGTCACCAAAATTCTGTACAAGTTTTGTTTTGATTGGTCAATATTTGTAGTTGCTAGAGTGAAAACAGTCAAAATAGAGTCGAAAATGACAATTTTGTCAATTTCAAGGGCACACAACTCATGATGTAAAATTCAGATCAAGCTGAAAATAATACCAAGGCAAGATATTATAGTCACCAACATTCTGTACAAGTATTGTCTAGATTGGTCAATATTTGTAGTTGCTAGAGTGAAACCAAAGTCAAAATAGAGTCGAAAATGGCAATTTTGTCAATTTCAAGGGCATATAACTCTGACATGATGTAAAATTCAGATCAAGCTGAAAATAATACCAAGGCAAGATCTTATAGTCACCAATATTCTATCTAAGTTTTGTCTTGATTGGTCAATATTTGTAGTTGCTAGAGTGAAAGCAATGTCAAAATAGAGCCGAAAATGTGATTTTGTCAATATTAAGGGCACATAACTCATGATGTTAAGTTAAGATCAAGCTGAAAATTATACCAAAGCAAGATCTTATAGTCACCATCATTCTGTACAAGTATTATCTAGATTGGTCAATATTTGTAGTTGCTAGAGTGAAAACAAAGTCAAAATAGAGCCGAAAATGGCAATTTTGTCAATTTCAAGGGCACATAACTTATGATGTAAAATTCAGATCACGCTGAAAATTATACCAAGGCAAGATCTTGTAGTCACAAACATTCTGTTCTACTATTGTCTTGATTGGTTAATTTTGTGGATTTAAGAGTAAAATTAAAGTCAAAACCAGCTATTTTTGACATTCAAGGGCAGATAACTCAGGTAATTCTGATTCAATCCAAATTCTTTGAAGGAATCTGAGAGAGGGTCACCCAAGGATCATTCTTGTAAAGTTTGATTGAAATCCATCTGGTAGTTTCTGAGAAGAAGATTTTTAAAGAAAAAGTTTACGGACGGACGGACACATGCACGCACGACGGACATCCCGCCATGACAATAGCCCGCTGGCCTGTCGGCCAGTGGAGCTAAAAATTGTTTGTGAGAAGCAATTTCTTCATTTCCCACAATATTTTCCATACAAAATTATTAAAAATGTACAATTTCATTCATTTTTAGTTGTCGTCTGCAACGTCTTTGAATTTGGACAAGTTGAAATTTTGTCCTTTGGTAATGGTTTAAGCCCAGTTAGACTTTTCAAGTCAACCCTTTTTGTAAGTGATACAGGATCGGTCCTGCATGTGGTACCTTCTATATCAAACTGGGCGCTGCAAGCGTAACCTTCTTTACCCAGATAGGCTCTGTTAAAGTGTGGGAAAAGCACAACATACTTTTTTTACCTCTCTGCGATGCATATTTAGGATCAACAGTGGTCTTCTTGGACATCATAGAAGCTGCTTTTGTAAGTATGTGCAGAAAGTTCAGGTCAACGTTGGTTTCTTCGTTAAGCACAACCTCTTGGAGCACAGACAATATCCATGATCCCGCGATCGCATTTCTCTTAGAGGCTCCACCACGCGTTGTTCCATACACTGAATATGCAATGTTTAACTCATTCTCAAACAGTGTCACTTTTTGACGCCCTTGAAGAAAAATGCTTGGGAAAACATGGGGAACAAGAGGCCCAAGAGGGCCTGAATCGCTCCACTGGCTAAAGTAAAAGAATCATCTCATGATTTCTTGTAAGCCTCGCACTGCCAAATCTTGAAAAGGGTCAACCATGGAACATTTCTGCCAAGTTTAGTCTGAATTGGCCCATTGATTTGTTTTCAAAGAATTATTTCATGGTTTAACCAATTCTCATAAGCCCTGCCTGGCCACACCCACATTTATAGACCAATCAAAATTTCACTGACAAAGTATTACCCAAGGAACATTGCTGACAAGTTTGTACTAAATTGACCCAATGGTTGTTTTTAAAGAATTATTTTGTGATTTCTCCCATTCTGATAAGCCCCGTCCTGCTTTGCCCACGTTTATGGACCAATCAAAATTTTACTACCAACTGAAGTAATTGGACACCCAAGGAACATTTCTATGGCGTTTGGTCAAAATTGGCCTGGTGGTTGATTTTTTAAAGAATTTTTCGTGATTTCTGCCATTCTGATAAGCCCCGCCTGCCATGCCCACATTTATGGACCAATCAAAATTTCACAGACAATTAAAGTATAGGATCACTTAAGGTGTATTTCTGCCAAGTTTAATAGAAATTGGCCCTACGGTTGATTTTAAAAGAATTATTTTGTGAAGTCAAAAAAGCCCCACCCTTCCACGCCCACATTTATAGACCAGTCAACCAAGGTACATTTCTGTCAAGTTTGGTAAAAATTTGCCCAATGGTTGAATTTTAAAGAATTATTTTGTGATTTCTCAAAGTCTGATAAGCCTCGCCCTGCCATGCCCACATTTATAGACCAATCAAAATTTCATGGGCAAATTAAGTAAAGAGTCAACCAAGGTACATTTCTGCCAAGTTTGGTAAAAATTTGCCCAGTGGTTGATTTTTAAAGAATTATTTTGTGATTTCTCAAAGTCTGATAAGCCCCGCCCTGCCACGCCCACATTTATGGACCAATCAAAATTTCACAGACAATTCAAGTAAAGAGTTATCCTTAGGTACATTTCTGCCAAGTTTGGTCAAAATTGGTCCCATGGTTGATTTTTAAAGAATTATTTTGTGATTTCTCTAAGTCTGATAAGCCTTGCCCTGTCACGCCCACATTTATTGACCAATCAAAATTCTTTGAACAATTTAAGTAAAGGGTCACCCAAGGAACATTCCTGCAAAATTTGGTCAAAATTGGCCCAATGGTTTGAGAGAAGAAGATTTTTAAAGAATTATTTTGTGATTTCTCTAAGTCTGATAAGCCCTGCCCTGCCACGCCCACATTTATTGACCAATCAAAATTCTTTGAACAATTTAAGAAAAGGGGTCACCCAAGGAACATTCCTGCATAGTTTGGTCAAAATTGGCCAACTGGTTTTAGAGGAGAAGATTTTTAAAGAAAAAGTTAACGGACAGACGCACGCACGGACACACACACGACGGACACAACGCCATGACAATAGCTCGCTAGCCTTCGGCCAGTGGAGCTAAAAATGAAGAAGTTGCTTACAACTAGCAATTTCTTCATTTTTCACAATGTATTCTAACCTAAGATACAAAGATTTTTAAAATTTCATCATCTTGAAATTTTGTCTACAACATCTTTGATTTTGGAACAACCCAAAAATTTGTTGTTTGGTTGATATCTTATAGGTTAACAAGTTAACACATAAGCTACATATGAGTCAATTTCAAAATTCGCAGGTTTTTTAGACCAGTAAATCATGAAAAATTATCGTCAAATATTTTATTTTTTGTGTTCTCAATTTGTTGTTAGATTATTAATAACATGTTTCAAATCATTTTCCACCCTGGGTTGTTGGTGTGTAGCTTCTAAATCAGTTATTTACAATGTGTTCCAGACAAAAATGTCTTTGGTGTTCCGGTTAAATAAAGGTATGAAAATAATACAGATTAAAAGATAGTTGACATTTTTCACCAAATTACATCTTAAAAGGTCAATAGCTAATGAATAATAGAAAAGTATCATTTTGGATGCATAATTACATAATAATTTACATGAAAGTATCTTTGTTTGCTGAAGTTGGGAAAAAATCAAACATTTTAGTTTCAAAATTTCTTATTTGAGTACAATTGTCCAGAAAAGTTTCAATCGTCAAAATTAGTCTCTCCAATTTGCTTTATATAACTAGTACTTTTGGTGCATTTGCATGATCAGTTTTCTTGGAAAATGCATTTAACATTACCGGAACACCAAAGACATTAGCGGAACACCAAAGACATCAACGTAACCCCAAAGAAAATCATCTATTTTCTTGGCTTTAACATGTTTATTTTGCATTGATTTAGGTTGAAACTGGCAGCTAATATTTGTCCCATTTGATTCCGCTCCCCGAAACGCACATCAGAACTCTTGACAAATTAAAATGCGAATGAAAAGTCCAAGCTTAACCTCCAGTTGATAGTAAAATCCAACCTCCTTTAAGACATGAATTCAGTAACACGGCATGAGTCAAAAGATATAGGAATGCAAAGAGATATAGTTAATGTGTAATAATTTAGGATTTTAATGCACCAATATAAAACATTTTGGGCAATACTGTTCTAGCATTTACCGTCTGTCAGCCTGCCCGTCAGTTCAAAACTTTGAATTGGCATTTCTCTAAAACAATGGACAAAGAAAGCTCACATTTGGTAAGTAACGTTTGTTCAATGATATCTTTATGCTCCATTCATTCTAACATTCCCCCAAAGTCATTTTCAACCCTTAACATGGAACTCCACTTAAAACATCGAGCGAAACCTAGATTTGGCATTTTCTCTAAAATTATTACTTGAACAAAGCTGAAATTTGGTATGCTACCTTATTTTCATAATATCTATCTGATCCATGCAATCTGACATACCTCAGTGCCATTTTATTTTTGTCTTTGGCGTTCCAGTGCTCAGACCGGAACACCAAGGACAGGAACACCAAGGACAATTTCACACTAATTTGTAAAAATATACGTGTAAATAGGGTATTTGTTAAATCTACTATTGAAAACATTTACTGTACTCAAAGTCAGATATACTGGACAAATATCTATTAAAAAAGGTACCTTGCAAAGTATTATAAAGTGTGTCATCCCAAAGACAAAGAAAAAAAGTACTGTACAAGTTGACCGCCTTCTTTTTCAATTTATTAACAAGACACAAAATAAATTCTTCCTCTTTCAATTGTAATACATGAACCTACGGTAGCTTTTCAAAAGGAGGTAAATGATTTGTGTCTACATCTAATTAAGATTGCATTTCTTTGACCTTTTAGACACTGGAACACCAAAGACAAAAATATGTGGGACAAGGATATATCATGATTTTTATACCATTTACATAATATCATTTGGGTAACTGGCATATTCAAAGTGTAATTTAACATATTGTCATGCAAACTAACCCAAAAAAGTGTTTCAATTATGGTTAGAAGTAGTTATCTTTGCTGGTCAAAACCAATGAGGGTAGCAGTGGGACAAAGCAAATTTACACATTTCAGGCCATATAACATGTAAAATATCTCACTAAAGCATGTAACATGCATCATTTTTATGCTTAATCAACACAATTACATTGGTATGGACCCATTTTTAACATTAATGTTTATTTGATTACTTAAATGTACAAGTTATCACACGTGGACAAGAAAACCTGCGAATTTTGAAAACGACTCATATAAGAGGGGATAAAGGTTTGTGATTGTTTTTTTCAAAACTGAATATTTCCTTTATCATTCCTCAAACCCTATGTTGTGGGTACTCATATTATAATTAATTGTCTCAATGAGACTATTCAAATGATTTTCCACAACAAAAGGATTGGATTTGAAATGACAAATTTAGAAAGCCTTTACTCTCTCCTATATATTGTTCTGTAATATTTTTCCAAGATAGTCCTTACTGTTCCCAGTACTTTATCCCTTTCTCTAAAAACTTTCAATGTCATTAATTGTCAGTATTTCAAATTTTGTAAACTTTCTTATCTTCTGCAACACATTTTAAACCTTTCCCAAACAAGACCTGAGACCTGTATTATCAAGGGTCGTAAGATTATTTTTTGTGTAATCACTTGTTACAACAAACCTGGTTGGCCCGATCTGATTTCTGGGCCAATCAGGCTTGTTGTTACAAGTAATTACGCAAATAATAATCATATGATAGTTGATAATACGGGCCCCTGGTTATCACGACCGAAGTAAGTGTCCATAGTAGATATGGTTTGAGAAAACATTGAAAGAAATGAATAGTCAAATAATTGGTGATTTCTCCTGTTCCCTCAATATTTTCTATGATGTCCAATTGTGACCTTGACGTCTTTGACCCCAAAACAATAGGTCAACTCCTTGGGTCAAGGGCAACAACTGTGTAAAGTTTTATGATCCTATGTCAAATGGTTCTTGACTTAGAGCAAAGAAACAGATTTTAAACAAAGTCCAATTGTGACCTTTGACCTTCATGACCTTAAAACGGCAGGGCACCTCATTTGGTCATGGTACACAATCTCCAATGTGTATTAATCAATGTCAATTTTTTTCATCGGAAGTAGGTTTCAAATTGGAAGTCTACATTTCTGTTGTTTGTAAAAGGGTTTTAAGGGGGAATGCTCCAGTTTCCTATTTTTTCCCAATAATAGAATTAATTCATATTTTGTATGATGAAATTACATGTTGTTATCAATTGAAAAATGAAATAGAAATGGATGGTCAGCGATCCTAGTTGTATATTTTAGGCATTCGTATCACATACCCCTACACCGAAAAATGCACAATTTCTTGCATTTGTCCAAGGTCACTTAAATGCTAAAAAATGCTGTAATATTATTGTTTAGTCCCAAAAATAGATTTAAAGTAACGCCTTACATTTGATAAGAACAGAAAACCCAAAATATGTGCTATTATAAACGCGTAAATGTATAAAACATGCTCACGTGTTCAGTTAGATCAACGAAGCTGAAGTGCTTTGTGTCAAAATTTGCATATTTTAGGAAATATTTCAAGTTCTACATAATAGAATTTGATAAAACTCCCTCATTGTATTAAGCAACATGTCCTGGTAATAATTCAAAAAGAAAATACATAGGTCAAAGCACTTATTAGTGAGTTACAGCAATTTATATCAGCTACACATGACTAAAATGACGCAAAACAGTGATAACTGCATACACACTTACAACTGTCTTGCTCTAAATAATAAATTTCCATTTTGAGGAAATCAGTTTCACATAATAAGTATGTGTTTACCGTCGAAAATGGTAAATTGTAATGATGTGTTATACACTCGTTCTCAGAATAGGACGTCGATTTCTGAAAAAGGCTGTCTTCGCTATAAAAATATTTATAAAAAATAGAAAATCATCAATAGTTCAAAATAAGTTTGCTTACCTTCATTATCATTTATAGTGCAAATAAAAAATGGGTAAAACTCATCATAGTATACAACTGTATGGATTTGGGCAATCCGTGTTTATACCAAGGGGTCGACTTTTCGCCTGTCCCTGCGCTGTTCGTTGTTGATTTGAAGCTTTTATGGGCAAGTTGGCAAAATGCAATACAAAAAAGATATTTTCGAAACTGATAAATGGCTATGTGCCAACGTAAAAATAAGCAATATTTCACTAATTGAGATAAAAAGAAAAAAAAATATCCGCAATAATATTTTGTCCCCGAATTTAGGTAATCTACGTTAAGCATCATTTAAAAAAATAATAAATAATTCAAGAACTCCCTTAAAACAATGATTATCAACGAAATTAACATCTTAAACAAGCATTTGAATAACCAGACTGCAATATAGACACGCATGTGTTCCATGTTTTGTTTAAAAACACAATAATGCAACCAAGGTACGACCGTTGTTTTAAGCTTGTAATTTACGTTAGTGACATTTTCCACATACTAGAAGAAATAGAAAAATAAACAATATAGTAGGAAGTAGGATTGAACTTGAGGAGGAAATAGGGGTAATAAATTGTTCTTTCATATCTTTTTCAAATTGTCAATCGAGAAAAGTTTCCTATGCAGTAATTTACGTTATGTAAGCTACGTTAGTGAACAACACGGAATTCGCTGTTTTGAGCCCAATAGAGAGATTTATTGGTTGTCAAACTGGAGAATAATCAATATACATACAGAGTCTGAAAAAATCATGTTCATTGTTTCATTGCTCAACATGTCAGTCTCGTGGAGTGTCATTAGAAGTCTGTGACGGGTGGCAGAATTCGAGGTAAGTTACATGTTTTTTAGCTCACCTGAGCACGAATGTGCTCATGGTGAGCTATTGTGATACCGCTGTGTCCGGCGTCCGTCGTCCGGCGTCCGGCGTCCGTCGTCCGTCGTCCGTCGTCCGTCAAACTTTGCCTTGTGTGCACTCTAGAGGCCACATTTTTTGCCCAATCAACCTGAAATTTGCTCAGAATGATTGTCTTGATGAAATCTCGGACAAGTTCGAAATTGGGTCATCTGGGGTCAAAAACTAGGTCACGGGGTCAAATCTTAGAAAAACCTTGTGTGCACTCTAGAGGCCACATCTTTTGCCCAATCAACCTGAAATTTGCTCAGAATGATTGTCTTGATGAAATCTCGGACAAGTTTGAAATTGGGTCATCTGGGGTCAAAAACTAGGTCACGGGGTCAAATCTTAGAAAAACCTTGTGTGCACTCTAGAGGCCACATTTTTTGCCCAATCAACCTGAAATTTGCTCAGAATGATTGTCTTGATGAAATCTCGGACAAGTTCGAAATTGGGTCATCTGGGGTCAAAAACTAGGTCACGGGGTCAAATCTTAGAAAAACCTTGTGTGCACTCTAGAGGCCACATCTTTTGCCCAATCAACCTGAAATTTGCTCAGAATGATTGTCTTGATGAAATCTCGGACAAGTTTGAAATTGGGTCATCTGGGGTCAAAAACTAGGTCACGGGGTCAAATCTTAGAAAAACCTTGTGTGCACTCTAGAGGCCACATTTTTTGCCCAATCAACTTAAAATTTGCTCAGAATAATTGTCTTGATAAAATCTCGGACAAGTTCGAAATTGGGTCATCTTGGGTCAAAAACTAGGTCACTGGGTCAAATCTTAGAAAAACCTTGTGTGCACTATAGAGGTCACATTTTTTGCCCAATCAACCTGAAATTTGCTCAGAATGATTGTTTTGGTGAAATCTTGTACAAGTTTGAAATTGGGTCATCTGGGGTCAAAAACTAGGTCACGGGGTCAAATCTTAGAAAAACCTTGTGTGCACTCTAGAGGCCACTTTTTTTGCCCAATCAACCTGAAAATTGATCAGAATTATTGTCTGGATAAAATCTCATACAAGATCGAAATTGGGTCATCTGGGGTCAAAAACTAGGTCACGGGGTCAAATCTTAGAAAAACCTTGTGTGCACTCTAGAGGCCCCATCTTTTGCCCAATCAACCTGAAATTTGCTCAGAATGATTGTCTTGATGAAAGCTCTGACAAGTTTGAAATTGGGTCATCTGGGGTCAAAAACTAGGTCACGGGGTCAAATCTTAGAAAAACCTTGTGTGCACTCTAGAGGCCACATTTTTTGCCCAATCAACCTGAAAATTGCTCAGAATGATTGACTTGATAAAATCTCGCACAATTTCGAAATTGGGTCATAAGGGGTCAAAAACTAGGTCATGGGGTCAAATCTTAGAAAAACCTTGTGTGCACTCTAGAGGCCACATTTGTTGCCCAATCAACCTGAAAATTGATCAGAATGATTGTCTTGGTGAAATCTCGGACAAGTTTGAAATTGGGTCATCTGGAGACAAAAACTAGGTCACGGGGTCAAATCTTAGAAAAACCTTGTGTGCACTCTAGAGGCCACATTTTTTACCCAATCACCCTGAAAATTGATCAGAATGATTGTCTTGATCAATTTTCAGACAAGATTGAAATTGGGTCATCTGGGGTCATAAACTAGGTCATGAGGTAAAATCTTTGTAAAACCTTGTGTGCACTCTAGAGGCCACATTTTTTGCCCAATCAACCTGAAAATTGATCAGAATGATTGTCTTGATCAATTCTAGGTCACGAGGTCAAATCTTAGATAAACCTTGTGTGCACCCTAGAGGTCACATTCTTTGTCCAATCAACCTGAAAATTGGTTTACAAAAAAAAGTTATTATATCAGGTGAGCGCTTCAGGGCCAATGGCCCTCTTGTTTAAGAATTTACACAATTTCTTTACGGTTTTCTTGATTTTTATACTATGAAGGATATATTGATACAAAAACTGTATAAGATGTTTTCCAAATTGTGACAACAGACCTGATTAAAGCACACTTATTAACAAAAACTTTGAATTCGAGTTTAGAATTCTTGACTTACCCTCTAATATTTATAGTCCATTGTTACAGAAACCTTAATGTAACCCTTAAAGAAATGTGGATTGTTTTCAAATTTAAAAGCACAATAATTGTCTGACATGTTTTAATTGTAATTTCACTCAAAAGATTGAATTGACCTGTTGTGCAAATATGCGATAACGTAGCTTTCAAAAATGAATATATATCTGCTCTAAACGTCTATCAGTATATCTTTAACCCTTTCCCAAACAAGACCTGGTTTTGACGTCCCTAATAGAACAGGCTTGGGAAAACATTGAAACAAAAGAAGAAACTGCTGATAACCAGCAGTTTCTCCTTTTGTTTTAATATTTTCTTTGCCATATTTTACCCAAATCATGTCTATATTATCATCATTTTTGTCGTCTGCAACAGCTTTCAATTTGGATCACCCTAAAATTTTGTCGTTTGGGAAAGGGTTAAGATATCATAACATGTAAACCTATGTTGTCATGGACTTTAGATGCCGAATTTCTAAATCTACTCGCTTACATATGAATTTTCTCCGTGGAATCAAAGTAATTAAACTCGATATCTTTACGTAGATTACCAAAGTAGAAAACGTAGATTACAAATCAAATTTTACGTTTTAAAAGTGTCATTGCACAGGTAACATTAATTGTTACTTATTTTTCACTGTTTTAATGCCCTTGGTTGAAACGGTTTGAGAAAATACTTAAACAAAAGACAAAAATGCTGCTATTCAGTTTTTTTCTCTCTTTTTGAATAATTATTTTCTAAGCTATATTTCACATTAATTCATTCAATATCCACACCCACTTTGCCATCAACAGAATCGTTTGAATTGCAAGGCTTAGTGTTTGCTGTTTGAGAAATTGTCCCTGTTGACCAGCTGTTGGTTAAGCTTGATGGCACTGTACACAGAATCATTCCACAATGTGCCATGTGTCGAGGCTGTTGCAGATACACTATTCTTGGAGAGTGCATTAACAAAATAAATTTAGACACTTAAATGTTCTGCCTCAATGTGTACATTGATATGGATGCGTTCGTTTCTTTCTTTCATTTTTTGATATTTTGAAAACAATATTCATTACAAAAATAAAGATCCGCACAAATTTGACTTTTCCATCCCAGAGCCTTTATGATTATTATATTCATCAAAATAATATCAAATCATATAACATACGCATTCTGAATATCAATAATAAATGGAAATTTTAGACTGGTCTAAATCTAAACCCAAATTTGAAGGTGAAACAAATGTTACTCAAAACAGACAGTGTGTTATTCATAACATAGAAACTTTTCAGGAAAAGGAGAAAATGCTGACTATTGGCATTTTCTTTTCCGTTATCTATTTCTTGCTTTCCATTCTAGAAGGTGATCAGAACCAGGACTTCGGATGAAAGGGGTATTATTCGTTGTGTATGGTACCCTTTCCTTTCGCTTAGTGCACATCTAAGATTGTTTCGAAAATTTACAAGGAACTTTTTTCAAAAATCACTATACCTATTTAATAAAAGGTTTTGATATTCAGAAAAGAATCGTGAAAGTAAAAACAATAGCGTAGAGAATTTCAGTCTATAATTTTAAAGTTGTTACTGCTCTTGTTATTGTCTACGGTAAATATAGTTTCCCTTAGATAATTTTACATTAATAAATGTCTGAAAACTTCTTCCCAGATATTTTTAGCATATTTATAGTCTTTTCCTTGGCACCCTACGGTTTGTTAAGCTCAAATAAGTCATTTATAATTTGGTGTAATCTACTCTATGTCGTGATTTAATCTACGGTATGAAGAGGACAGGCAATTTTGAAAGTAAAATTTCGCAAACAACCACAAATAATAGATACTTTTCATAACTGTTTAAACAGTAAATTACATTTATTACAGGATTACAGTTATAGATCGACAACTTTATAATTTTTTATCTTCTTTTATTTTTAGTTTTTAAAGAATGTGTATTTTCACCGTCGACAGATATATCAAAATGACTATTTAAAGACTGAGAATGGTAATTCAGAATAAAAAAATAACAAACCCTTTCAGTTACAATATCAAGAAATGTGATAAAACCATTTCTTACGGTAAAATGTAAAATAATCCGTAAAATATTGTCAATTATTTACTCATAACGCAGATTACACTTCATTTATACCAGAGTTAAGAAATAGTATTGCAAAAAATAAAAATCACTGTATTTGAGTTCTGATATTTTGCATTATTGTTCATAAATGTTTGTTCTACGGGATTAAAAAGAAAAACAGCGGTTTTGAAGAAGTTCATTTTTGCTCAATTTGCAAATTGGAATCGACGTCCTATTCTGAGAACGAGTGTATATTATTGAAAATATGGTAGCAAAATATATATGGTACGAAACGTTAAATTTTCTACAGTAATGACCGAGTGTTACGAAAAACTTGAGCATTCCCCCTTAATATCTATAGACCATCAGTAACAAAGACAAAATTAAAGAAAAAATACCTATGAGAAAGTCATTTGGTAGCTTATCAGCAGAATAGACCTCTTTGATTTCTGCTGATACAACCTGAAATCTGCCTCTACGATTTGAATGGACATTCGTATCAGGTCCAGCAGCCAACTCAGATCTTGAGTTGTTATTTCCTGCATTGTTCGATGTTGAAGGAACACTTTCTTCTTCTTTTCTGGTATTCATCTTCTCTTTAAGCATACTAATAATCTTTCCTAAACCATCACTCTGAGCTTGGTCAGTATTTGTTGCTGTAAAATTAATATCTCTATGTAATCAAAAGTACAGAAACAAGAGAAGCTTTTAAAACATGTCCCATTTAACCCTTTCCCAAACAGGACCTGTTTTTTTAGACCTGTTCTCAGACAGTGTTGCTCACAATTTTTACGACAGCTTGTCTCAAAGAATAGGTAAAATTCCAAGATCAAGGTAAAAGGTCATGGTCCCAAATGAAATTCTTTGGCAGGAGCTATCCATGTGTAGAATATCAAGTCTTTTTCTCTAATATAACATAAGATATTACCATGTTACTTTTGTGAAAAAGAGGTCAAAATCAAGGTAAAGGTCACAAGGTTAAAGGTCATGGTTAAAAATGAAAGGTCTTGGTCGAAGGTATATATGTGTGAAAAATCAATGATGTATGTGTAGTAGGACATAAGCTATAGGCCAGTTTAAAGTTTTTGAAAAGTAAGCCAAAGTCCAAGGACAAGGTCATGACCCCAAATGGAAATTCCTTGCTTGACATATCCATGTGTGAAATATCAAGGCTGTATGTGTAACAACACGTAAGATATTGGTCAGGTTAAGGTTTTTGAAAAGTAGGTCAGCCTACAAGGTCAAAGGTCATGATTACAAATACAATATTGTTACAAGAGGACCATGATGGTCCTGTATTGCTCACCTGAACCAAGATGATATCAGCCACAGTTATGTTTGAATCAATTAATATTTGTGAAATTAAGACTAAAACAAACTTATGGTCATCAACATTATGTCCCTGTTTCCTCTTTAGAGGTCAATATATCTGGTTGTAAAGAGTGAAAACAAAGTCAAAAACGAGAATTGTTTCCATTTCAAGGGCAGATAACTCAGCAACTGCTTGTCTAATTGTGCTGAAGTTCAAACTCATCCATGATCTTATGGTGATTAACCATTATATCCAAGATCAAAGTTTTATCTTGATTGGTCACCATTAATTTTGTGGTTGTTAGAGTAAAAACAAAGTCGAAAACAGCAATTTTGTCAAATTCAAGGGCAGATAACTCAGGACATTCTGGTCCGACCAAACCAAAACAAAAACTCATCCAAAATCTTATACGAGGTCACCAACATTGTGTCCATTTTTTGTATATATTGGTCAATATTTGTAGATCTTTGCTAGAGTGTAAACAATGTCAAAAGTAGCTTTTTTTCTTTCAATGGTAGATAACTCCTGATTTTCTGGTCCGATCTCACCCAAAATTGTACTTATGCAAGATCTTATGGTCACTAATATTGTGTAAAAGTCTTGTCTTGATTGGTCAATAATTGCAGATGCTATAGTGTAAACAAAGACGAAAACGGTCAAAAACGACAATTTTGTCAAATTCAAGGGCAGATAACTCAGGACTTTCTATTCCGATCAAACCAAAATTCAAACTCATCCCAATTTTATGGTCACCAACATTGTGTCCAACTTTTGTATTGATTGGTCAATATTTGTAGATGCTAGAGTGTAAACAATGTCAAAAGTAGCTATTTTTTACATTCAAGGGCAGATAACTCCTGACTTTCTGGTCCAATCTCACCCAAAATCCAACTCATCCAAGTTCTTACAGTCACTAATATTGTCTTAAAGTTTTGTCTTGATTGGTCAATATTTGTAGAAGCTATAGTGTAAACAAAGTCGAAAACGGCCAAAAACGACAATTTTGTCGAGTTTGAGGGCAGATAAGTCCTGACTTTCTGGTTCGATCTGACCCAAAATCAAACTCATCTGAGATCTTATAGTCACCAACATTGTGTCCAACTTTTGATTTGATTGGTTAATATTTGTAGATGCTAGAGTGTAAACAATGTCAAAAGTAGCTATTTTTTAGCTCCACTGGCCAAAGGCCAGCGGGCTATTGTCATGGCGTTGTGTCCGTCGTGCGTGCGTGCGTCCGTCCGTTAACTTTTTCTTTAAAAATCTTCTCCTCTTATACCAGTGGGCCAATTTTGACCAAACTTGTCAGGAATGTTCCTTTGGTGACCCTTTTCAAAACTTGTTCGCGAATTTTTGATTCGTCAAAAAATGTGGGCGTGGCAGGGCGGGGCTTATCAGACTTAGAGAAATCATAAGAAAATTCTTTAAAAATCAACCATTGGGCCAATTTGAACCAAACCTGGCAGGAATGTGCCTTGAGTCATTCTTTTCAAAATTTGTTCACAAATTTTTACATTTGTCAAAAAATGTGGCCGTGACAGGGAGAAAGGGGCTTATCAGACTTAAAGAAATCATAAGAAAATTCTTTAAAAATCAACCATTGGGCCAATTTGAACCAAACCTGGCAGGAATGTGCCTTGAGTCATTCTTTTCAAAATTTGTTCACAATTTTACATTTGTCAAAAAATGTGGCCGTGGCAGGGAGAAAGGGGCTTATCAGACTTAAAGAAATCATAAGAAAATTCTTTAAAAATCAACCATTGGGCCAATTTGAGCCAAACCTGGCAGGAATGTGCCTTGAGTCATTCTTTTCAAAATTTGTTCACAAATTTTTACATTTGTCAAAAAATGTGGCATTGGCGGGGAGAAAGGGGCTTATCAGACTTAAAGAAATCATAAGAAAATTCTTTAAAAATCAACGATAGGGCCAATTTGAACCAGACTTTGCAGGAATGTTCTTTGAGTCTCTCTTTTCAAAATTTATTCACAATTTTTTACATTTGTCAAAAAATGTGGCCGTGGCAGGGAGGAAGGGGCTTATCAGACTTAAAGAAATCATAAGAAAATTCTTAAAAAATCAACCAGTGTGCCCAATTGAATCAAACTTTGCAGGAATGTGCCTTTAGTCGTTCTTTTTAAAATTTGTTCACAAATTTTTATATTTGTCAAAAAATGTGGCCGTGGTAGGGAGAAAGGGGCTTATATCAGACTTAGAGAAATCATAAGAAAATTCTTTAAGAATCAACCATAAGACCAATTTGAACCAGACTTTATAATAATAATAATAATAATAATATAATAATAATATAATAATAATAATAATAATAAAGACTTTATTTAACGAGGCAGCACAGTTGGGATAAACCCAGTCTTCCCTGTGGGCCTCTACAAATATTTACAAAACCAGTGCATGTATATATACAACAAAGCAAAATAACAAATATCAACAGTCTGTGTAAATTATGCATTAATCCTTTCTCACATGACAAAATTATAAGCTAATCCGAATTGGAATATAGCACAGATGACAAAATAGTTGCTAAACAGACAAAATCTTTGTGTGTTATGATTTATAAAGTAGGAAAAAACTGAAAAAAGAAGGAAAATACTGGTAATCATAATCAGTATTTTCTTCCTTGCTCTCAGCACTTATAGAACTCTACAGAGGTAGTCAAAATTCAAGTTAGAGTAATGTGTAAAAAGCAGCACAAATAATACTGCAGCATTTGTAAGCATATCAAATATTATAATTTATCATAAAATCAATTCATCATCAGAAAAAGAATCAGTCTGTATTCTTACTTTATAAGGATGTTGTACAAGACTGTAACAATTGCAAGAGTATATGAATTAATAATTACAATAGTTTTTCACCTGATCCCTAAGCTAGTTTTCACTGCCTTGAGGTAAAATAAGAGAAATAAATGGTTAGAAAATAATTCCTCAACTTTAATTTTGAAATGTTGTCGAGATATATTCTATCATGTACATAAAGATTATGGATCAGCTTCACTTTGTAGTTTTAGTAAAATTCCGACAAGGCATATTATTTGTTATTTAACATGTACAATTATATTGTTTGGATTTGAGATTTAGGATTAATATCTACTAACTACTATAATATACACATACTTTGATTTTGCCACTCTTTGTATAGAATATGAGATTAGATCTATTTACATTTTCCTGTTTGACTAAGAAATATTGTGTACATCCAGGGTGTTTCTCCCACCTGTGTACCACCATTGTAAATAAGCAGCTTTAAACTTTTTTACATTGTCCACATTTCTGATGTATAGGGGTATTTGATTCCAAATTTTTGGACCAGAATATGAAATTGATTTTCTGAAAAATTCAATTCTTGGCTTTGGAATTTTTAGAGCTGAGTTTGCATTAGATCTTAGATTTGTATTTGCTGTTTCAGTAAAGAGATTTGATATATACTCTGGAAGTTTGCCATTTGTAGATTTGTACATGAAAATAGACTTCTTGAATACAATACGTTCATGGATAGTAAGCCACTTGAGCTCTTGAAATAATTCTTCACTGGGAGTATCAATATTTTTATCAAGAATTATTCGTGCAGCCCTTTTTTGAAATTTGTGGAGTTTATCTAACAATTTTGAGTTACAATTTCCCCAGATAATACAACAGTAGTCAATGTGAGGTAGGATATAAGCATTGAAAAACAATTTTCTTGCGTGAATATTAAGATATCTTTGATTCTTAAAAGAAGGTATAACAAAGAATTACATTTTTTCAACAAATTTTCCACTTGGGTTCTCCATGAGAGGTTATGGTCTACTTGAACACCAAGCAATTTTTCTACTTCTGAAAATTGTATTATTTGATTTTGTAGAAGTAATGTTAAACTTTCATTGTTGAAAACTTGGTTTGTTGGTGAAATAATCATAGCCTTTGTCTTATTTGGATTAGGCAACATTGCATTTTTCTTACACCAATCATCAATGACATTAAGACTTTTTTGAAGGGTTTTACAAACTTCATCTGGTGATTTTCCTGTCACACTTACTGTCGTATCATCTGCGAAAAGATCAGTTGATGACATGGTAAGATGTGCAGGTAAATCATTGATATACAGGAGGAAAAGAATTGGGCCTAATACAGAGCCTTGCGGTACTCCAGATACTATATTTTGTGAAGAAGATAATTTTCCTGAGACAGATACTTTTTGTGTCCTTTCCGACAAATATGATTGAAACCAAGCCAATGTTGGATTTTTTATATTGAATTGAATCAACTTTTTCAAAAGTAGAGAGTGATTGATAAGGTCAAACGCCTTTGTTAAGTCAAGAAAGACAGTACCCACAACCTTTTTATCATTGATTGCTTCAATCCATGAATCAATTATGGCTGTGAGTGCTGTCTCACAAGAATGATTTGTTCGGAAGCCTGATTGGTTCTTATGTAAGAGCATGTTCTCTTCTAGAAAAATTTTAAGGTGATCACTGACATGTCGCTCAAGAATCTTGGATAATACTGGTAGGATGGAGATTGGACGATAATTGCAAACTTCAGTTGCAGGACCCTTTTTTAAGATGGGGATAACTTTGGCCTGTTTGAAGGCAGATGGAAATTGGCTTTGTTGAATACTTTGATTGAAAATATATGTAAGGGGTTTTGCAATAATTTCAGCGCTAATTTTTAAAAACTTTGTTCCAATGCCATCAAGGCCTGTGGATTTACTCAAGTCTAATTTTTTGAGTTGTTTTAGAACAAAACATTCATCCATAGTTGGAATGGTGAAAAACTTTGCAAGAATGTCCTTTGAGTCTTTCTTCAAAATTTATTCACAAATATCAAAATTTGGCTGCTGCTGTGTAAGGCTTACAAGAAATCATGGGATAATTCTTCCACTTTAACCAGTGGAGCGATTCAGGCCCTCCTGGGCCTCTTGTTACATTCAAGGGCAGATAACTCCGGACTTTCTGGTCTGATCTGACCCAAATTCGAACTCATCCGAGAGCTCATGGTCATACATGTTTTGAGCTAGTTTTGTCTTGATTGGTCAATATTTGTAGATGCTAGAGTGTAAACACCAAATTGTTGACAGACGGACGGACATACAGACGGACAGACGGACAAAAGGCGATCACAATAGCTCACCTTGAGCACTTCATGCTCAGGTGAGCTAATAACATCTCATAACTACAGTTTCAATCAAGCATTGTTTAGTTTGCTTTATTGGGGTTTTACGCAGTTTTTAACTATTAAGGTCATATCGCAGCAGCTGGAGCATCTAACCATGGATTCCTGTTGTTTCTCATACCAGTACTACCACAACACCCTTACGGAGCCGCCAGCTGCTCCTCCACATAGGTTCACGATGTCAAACCATTGATGGGTGACATTTTTGTCAGTAAGGGTATTTGCCGCGGCCGGGTATCAAACCCGGGACCTCTAAAATGTGGGGCAGATGCACTACCAACTGCACCCATGCCACAGCCTTGATAATATTGAACTCTATTTTAAATCATTACTGAAAAATTGGGAGCACAAATATTTGAGCCATAACAAATTTGCCGACAAATGGTCTCCCACAAATACAGCAAAAAAGTAGAAGTCTACAAATAATTCTACACATACAGACTATTGCCCATTACATACAAATATTCTGGATGCTTGTATGAAAACCAAAATTAACAGTATCAGCTATGTCAAACTCAATGGATAACAGGGCTTGAAAAAAATCAATAACATGTCCACAATAAATAGTCAAACATGTTTCAACAAGAGCCGTCATAGACGAGTTACGCTCCCCAAATAAGTGTTTGTCACAAAAAAAAGCAGCTATGATACAATAAGCCCCCTTTTCCCTTGACATGTTTTTTGTACACACATTATCTATAGAATATAGTCTGGAATACCTCATTTATCACTTAAGAACTAAATTTCATTCAATTCTCCATGTAAGATGAAAAGAAATTACAGAAAAACTAATTTCTACATTAGGGCCCCTTTTTCGGCCTCAAATTATGAAACAGAGAAAACTTCTTTAGGGAATATCCCAGGGAGTTCACATGTGAAGTTTCCTTGAATTCAGCGCAAGGGTTGCTGAGATCTGACTGTGGACGGACAGGAGGTTGGACCGAAGGTCAGACGGACGGATGGACAGTGTGGCGACTATATCATGCTACCTGAATGCCCCCATATAACTAATTTACAAATATCATAGGTATGTGACCTACCGTTATTATTAGAATTTTGTTCACCAAGGACTTCAATAGACACTCCTTCATCTTCTGGCTCTGTAATGAGATGTTAAATAACTTAACCCATTACCAGGCAGAAATATTTTTGCCTGGTCCAAATTGAAAGCTGATGCAGATGACAAAATGAATGTAACTAAAAGTAAAAGGTTTTAACAATATAACACAGAGAACATAGAGGCAAAAGGAGAAAATGCTGACTATCATCATTACCATTATCTTCTTTTGCCTCAATGTTTTCCCAAGCCTAGGCTCTTAGGTGTGTAAAAACCATGTCTTGTTTGGAAAAGGATTAATCCATTTCCACAAAATGATACGTTTTGACACTCCCTAAGGAATAAGCTTTGGAAATCCAAGTTTTGACTAGATTTTTCAGTACTTGTGGTTCTTAGAGCAAAAACAAAGTAACAAGAGGCAAGAGAGGGCATGAATCGCTCCACTGGCTTACCAATTAAAATAATTACCTATTGATTTCTTCTTAGCCTCTGACTGCCACACCCCTGTTTTCTGACAAAGTTTGGTCTGAATTGACCCAATGGTTGAATTCTAAAGAATTATTTTGCACTTTCTGTAAGTCTGATAAGCCCCACCCTGCCATGCCCACACTAATGGAACAATCAAAAATTTTGTTCTAAAATAATAAGAATATCTCTGCCAAGTTTGATCCAAATTGGCCCTATGGTTTGAGAGGAGACGATTTTTAAAGAATTATTTTGTGATTTCCCCTAAGTCTGCTAAGCCCCACCCTGCCACCCCAACTTTTATCTACCAATCAGAATTTTAAAATCAATTTAGATAAAGAACCACCCAAGGGACATTTATGCCAAGCTCAAATTGAATTGTTGCAAAGCGGACAAATACCCCCCACTAGCGCATTGTCACTAAAAAAGTGCTATAGGTCAAACGGTTCTTGACTTAGAGCATGGAAATGGAATTTAAACAAAGTCCAATTGTGACGTTGACCTTTGACCTTCATGACCAAAAAACAATAGGACACCTTGGGTCAAGGGCAACAACTGTGTAAAGTTTCGTGGTCCTAGGTCAAGCAGTTCTTGACTAAGAGCATGGAAACGGATTAAAAACAAAGTCCAATTGTGACCTTGACCTTTGATCTTCATGACCAAAAAACAATAAGAAACTTCCTTGGGTCAAAGGCAATAAATGTGTAAAGTTTCATGATCCTAGGTCAAACGATTCTTGACTTAGAGCATGGAAACGGATTTTAAACAAAGTCCAATTGTGACCTTGACCTTTGACCTTCATGACCCAAAAACCGTAGGGCATCTCCTTGGGTCAAGGGCAACAACTGTGTAAAGTTTCATGGTCCTAGGTCAAACCATTCTTGACTTAAAGCACGGAAACAGATTCTAAATAAAGTCCAGTTGTGACCTTGACCTTTGACCTTCATGACCTAAAAACAATAGGGCACCTTCTTGGGTCAAGGTCAATAACTGTGTAAAGTTTCATGGTCCTAGGTCAAACAATTCTTGACTTCAAGCACGAAAAAAATGATTTTAAACAGTCCAATTGTGACCTTGACCTTTGACCTTCATGACCCAAAAACCGTAGGGCATCTCCTTGGGTCAAGGGCAACAACTGTGTAAAGTTTCATGATCCTAGATCAAACGGTTCTCGAGTTAGAGCACGGAAACGAAAAGGTCTACGGACGGACGGACAGACAGACAGACAGACAGACAGGGTGAAACCAATATACCCCCTCTATTTCGTAGGTGGGGGGTATAATTATAATTAGCCATATGGCTGGTTTTTTTAAAGTTATTTCATGATAAGTCCATAAACCCTGCCCCTGCCACGCCCACATTTATTGACCAATCAAAATTTTGTTCACAATTTAAGTACAAGAGGACCATGATGGTCCTATATCGCTCACCTGAACCAAAATGATATGAGCAACACTTTTGTTCAATTCAATAAATATTTATGAGTTTAAGACTGAAAACGTACTTATGGTCAATAACGTTGTGAAAATCGAACTCATCCAAGATCTTATGGTGCCCAACATTGTGTCCAAGTTTTGTCTTGATTGATCAATAATTGTAGATTCTAGAGTATAAACAAGGTCGAAAACAGCCGAAAACGGCAAATTTATCAAATTCAAGGGCACATAACTCTCAACTTTCTAGTCAGATTATGCTGAAAATCAAACTCATCCGAGATCTTATGATACCCAACATTGTGTCCACGATTTGTCTTGATTGGTCAATAATTGTAGATTCTAGAGTGTAAACAAGGTCGAAAACAGCCGAAAACAGCAATTTGTCAAATTCAGGGGCACATAACTCTCGACTTTTTTATCAGATCGGACTGAAAATCAAACTCATCTAAGATCTTATGGTCTCAAGCATTGTGTTCAAGTTTTGTCTTAATTGATAAAAAGGAGATTATTCTGTGTGTGTATAATGATTAAAATCTAAAGATGATAGTAAGCTGAAATTATTCTCCTCTATTTTGAATTTTGATGGTAATTTGCCAAATCATTTAAATTTAAATCTAAAACAGAAATATAACTCTATAATAACTAAATTTAGATTGAGTGCTCACGACTTAAATATAGAAAGAGGCAGATATACAAGACCTAAAACTCCACGTGATGAAAGGACATGTAAATTTTGTAATGAAGTAGAGAACGAATCTCACTTTATACTGTTCTACTCAAAATATGATAGAATAAGGGATGATTTGTTACAAGAGTTTGGCATTGATAAAACAAATATTTGCAAAGAGAAAGAAATAGACTTGCTCAAACTTATACTAAACCCTGAAAATAGGAATCAAGCAACTAAATTATGTACATACCTATTACAAGCATTAGAAATTAGAGATACATAATACATTGTAGTTATGCTATTTAGAATTGTTTAGAAATTGTGCATACAATGTTGGTAGCCTTGTATTTTCCTATCTACCAATGTGTCTTTATACTCTTGATCAGGAGATTATTCTGTGTGTGTATAATCATGTACATTGTAATGTTTGTAGTAAGAATGTTTATACCTAAATTATTGCTTTATTTGTGACATATTGTGCAATGTATGATATCACTGTTTAATGCAGTATTTTCATTAAAAGAATTGAATTGATAAATAATTGTAGATTCTAGAGTGTAAACAATGTCAAAAACAGCCGAAAACAGCAATTTAATCAAATTCAAAGGCACATAACTCTCATCTTTCTGGTCAGACCAGACTGAAAATCAAACTCATTTGAGATCTTATGGCCTACAACTTTGTGTCCAAAATTTGTCTTGATTGGTCAAAAATTGTAGATTCTAGAGTGTAAATAAGGTCGAAAATAGTCAAAAAGCAATTTTGTCAAATTCAAGGGCTCATAACTCTGGACTTTCTGCTCAGATCAGACTGAAAATCAAACTCATCCTAGATCTCATGATCCCCAACATTGTGTCCAAGTTTTGTCTTGATTAATGAATAATTGTAGATTCTAGAGTGTAAACAAGGTGGAAAACAGCCGAAAATGGCAATTTTGTCGAATTCAAGGGCACATAACTCTTGTCTTTCTGGTCAGATCAGACTGAAAATCAAACTCATCTGAATTTTTATGGTCTTCAACATTATGTCCAAGATTTGCCTTGATTGATCAATAATTGTAGATGCTAGAGTGTGTAAACAATGTCAAAACTAGGTATTTTTTGTATTCAAGGGCAGATAACTCCTAACTTTCTTGTTCGATCTGACCCATAATTAAAGTCATCCGAGATCTTATGGTCATACATGTTTTGACCAAGTTTGGTCAAGATTGGCTTATATTTGTAGATGCTAGAGTGTAATCACCAAATTGTGGACCGACAGACAGACGGACGGACAGAGGGACAGACAGACAACGGACAAAAAGTGACCACAATAGCTCACCTTGAGCACTTTGAGCTCAGGTGAGCTAAAATCACTACCAAAAGAGTATCTCTGCCAAGTTTGATCAGAATAGGCCATATGATTTGAGAGCAGAAGATTTTGTATAATTATTTGGTGATTTCCACCAAGTCTGATAAGCCCTGCCCACCCTACCTACTTCGCTCACATTTATTGACCAATCAAACTTTCACAGTCAATTTAGATAAAGGTCCTACCAAAGTACAATTCTGCCAAGTTTGGTCAAAATTAGCCGTCTGTTTGATTCTTAAAGAATTATTTTGTGATTTCTCTAAGTCTGATTAGCCCAACCCTGCCACGCCCAAATTTATGGACCAATCAAAATTATTTTTGCAATTTAAGTAAAGAACCACCCAAGAAATATTTCTGCCAAATTTGATCAAAATTGGCCCACTGGTTTGAGAGTAGAAGATTTTTTAAGAAAAGTTTATGGACGGACGCACAGATGGACGGACGGACTCACGACGGACACAATGCCATGACAATAGCTTGCTGGCCTTCAGCCAGTGGAGCTAAAAAGGAGTAATCATGTGATCAAAGCAAAAAGAAGGTAAATGATTGACTAATATTTTGGCAATTGTTAGAGTGATAATAATGTTGAAAACTATAATTTTACCAAATTCAAGAGCACATAATTCAGTGAGTGAGTTTATAATCAAGCTGAAAAGTAAATTCATGCAAGATCTTATGGTAACCATCGTTCTGTCAAAATTTTGTCTTAATTGGTCTACATTCATGGCCGCAAGAGTGAAAAAAAGTGTTGAAAACTGAAATTTTGTTCATTTGAAGGGCACATAACTCAGATTGTAACAATGTGATCAGCCTGAAAATCACACATAAGCAAGATCTTATTGTTATCAAGATTCTTTCTAAGTATCAACTTGATTGGTTAACATTTATGGTTGTTAGAGTAAAAACTAGAAAGACTTGAAGGTCTTGAGTCACTCCACAGGCCTAAATTTCTTTTCATATCAAATCCAAGTTTTGACTAGATTTTGAATATTTATGGTTCTTACAGCAAAAACAAAGTCAAAAGCAGCAATCAAGTAGTCAATGCAAAAAGAAAGTAAATGATTGACTAATATTTTAGGGATGTTAGAGCCATAATAAAATTGAAAACTGATTTTGCCAAATTCAAAGACAAATAATTCAGTATGTATATTTAAAATCAAATTGAAAATTAAACACATGCAAGATGTTACGGTCACTATCATTCTGTCCAAATTTTGTCTATATTAGTCAATATTTGTGGCTTCAAGAGTGGAAAAAGTGTCGAAAAACTGAAATTTTGTCAATTTCAAGGGCACATAACTAAGATTGTAACAGTGTGATAATGTTGAAAATTACACATAAGCAAGACCTTGTTGTCAACAAGATTCTTTCCAAGTATCATCTTGATTGGTTAACATTTGTGGTTGTTAGAGTGAAAACAAAGTCGAAAATGACAATTTTGTCAAATTCAAGGGCACATAACTCATGATGTAAGATTTCGATCAAGCTGAAAATTACACCCAGGCAGAATATAATGCTTATACATATTCTGTTTAAGTTTTGTCTTGATTGGTTAATATTTGTAGATTTTAGAGGAAAAATAAAGTCAAAACCAGCAAAATAAGAGCCGAAAATGGCAATTTTTGGCAATTTCAAGGGCACATAACTCATGCTATAAAATTCAGATCAAGCTGAAAATTGTACCAAGGCAAGATCTTATAGTCAGTATTATTCTGTCAAAGTTTTGTCTTGTTTAGTCAATATTTGTAGTTGCTAGACTGAAAACAAAGTCAAAATATAGCTGAAAATGGCAATTTTGTCAATTTCAAGGGCACATAACTCATGATGTAATATTCAGATCAAGCTGAAAATTTTACCAAGGCAAGATCTTGTAGTCAGCATGATTCTTTCAAAGTTTTGTCTTGATTGTTGAATATTTGTAGATTTTAGAAGAAAACTAGTCAAAACCTGCTATCTTTGACATTCAAGGGCAGATAACTCAGGTTATACTGATTCAATCCATATACTTTGAAGGAATCTGAGAGAGGGTCACCCAAAAATCATTCCTGTGAAGTTTGGTTGAAATCTATCCAGTAGTTTTTGAGAAGAAGATTTTTAAAGAAAAAGTTTACGGACGCACGGACGGACGGACGCACGACGGACACACCGCCATGACAATAGCCCGCTGGCCTGAAAGGCCAGTGGAGCTAACAAAGTCGAAAATGTCAATTTTACCAAATTCAAGGGCACATAAGTCATAATGTAATATTCCAATCAAGCTGAAAATTGCATCCAGGCCGAAAGGCCAGTGGAGCTAACAAGAGGGCCATGATGGCCCTGTATTGCTCTGCTGGCTTTAAACTTTATACTTTGAAATTCTTCAAGGAATACAATAGAGGTCTATCCAAAGAACATTCACGCTACATACATGACAATGAAATCCAGTAAGTGGTTATGGAGGAGAAATGTTTTAAATTTTTCTCAAAGTTACACAGTTCCATATTGCAAGAAATAGATTTTTTCATGGGATCAAATTTTTTTCAAAGAATCTAAAAGAGAACTATACATTGAATATTCATGCTAAATTACAATGAAATTGAATGAGTAGTTTTGGAAGAGACAGTTTTTAGTGTTGTCTCTTAATTACACTATGTTACCTTTAGTGAAAAATAAGCTGCGCCCATAACAGCCATCTTTTTTATCCAATCTAAAATCCTTAAAGAACATCGCCATTAAGTGATATGTGAACCATTGCACTAAAAGGGGCCTTCTTGGAAGTGCATAGATTAAATTTTGAAAAACAGATTAGGCTAAGCAGACATCAAACAGATGTTGTATTTAGTAAATTAACCAATGTAACTGCAGTATATTTTGAAATTCCCCATGTCTATTTTCCAGAAATTGCCAGTTTATAGCCAATTGCTGGTTTATGTGACCTATATGTATAGTCCTGCCAAGAGTTATATCTGACAGGTCAAGAGAATTTGGATGAGACAGATTATCAGTGGGCAGCAAAAGTACTGTAACTGCAAGTTGAAGAAACATGCAGGGGGGGGGGATGCTTTCACTGTTGTTTTAGTGTTACAAGCCTACGATACAGTGCAATCAATAAACATTCAATATGCTGCACGTATTTGAGTCTACTATGCAGCCTCTATCATAATAGTAATTAAGATATGGAAATTTCAGAAAATTATACTAAGGTGAGAAGTATCAACCCTAGTCAGTCTGTGATGTCATTTATCTTAACATTTTCCAGAATGTCCCTTTTAGCATGATGGGTCACATATTATAACTATTAAACCTTTCCCTAACATCAACATTTTAGAGTGGTCCACTTCAAAAACTGCTACAAATGACAAAATGGATGTTATTGAAGATAAAATTTGTGTGAAATATGGCATAGAAAATATTGTGACAAAAGGAGAAACTGCTGGTTATCAGCAGTTTCTTCTTTTGTTTCAATGTTTTCCCAAGCCTTTTCTATTAGGGACGTCAAACCCAGTCTTGTTTGGTGAAGGATTAATATAATTGACATTTTTCACCATACCTATTGTACGAGCGTGTTCTTTTCCAAGGGGAGCAAAATTAGTTTTAACTCCATTCTTGCCTCGAACAACGAAACAATATTCTGTATCTCGGTGTAAACCCTCTACTGTAAGATATATAGAATTTGTCTCATCTCCATTTCCACAACTACAATTTGCCTTGATCCAGACCTGTAAATTTTTTTATAAACTATTGTTAATCTAAAACAACACATAGGCGCCTTTTGAAGCCATACAAGATAGTGGCTTTGAAATATGTAGTAAGTTTATCCTGTAACAACGCCGAAAGTTTATCAAAACATTACAGTAAACCTTGTCTATTTATAGCTCAAAATTCTTTGCCATTATCAATAGGATGACATGAGCAGAGAACATGGAATGAGTTACATTTACTTACATACAAGTTATCCTTGGTACAGTACTGTACTTCATATTCTGTATTCTGTTCATTTTTTTGCTTCTTGTATTTCAATAAGACTAATTAAGCTGATACAAACAACAAGTTACTAGAAATCTATCACTAAAGGTGATAACAAGAGCTGTCACTGTAAGATGACAATGCCCCCGACACCGCTTTGATTTTAAATTATGGCCAATCTATGTTCAAGGTCAAGGTCATCCAGGGGTCAAGGTTACCAAAGTATGTGCCTACAGAAAGGTAATGTACCAAGGAATGTTGTGGTAAAGTATGAAGCGAATATGTTAAGTAATAAGGAAGTTATGGCCAATGTTAAAGTTTTTGGACGGAATGACGGACGGACAGACAGACGAACGGACAGACGAACGGACGGACAAGTCAAATTTATGATGCCTCCCTATCGGGGGCATAAAAATATCCCTGCCAGCACCTTTGTTCAGACAAGCTTTTTTATTGAATCAGGGTCCATAAGTCAGAAATTGTCAATCAGATAACTCTGAAAGTATATGTGCGATTTTCATGAAATTTGCGTCTTGCATATCTACAGGACCAAATGCACACTTGTGCCAACTGCCAAGTATGAAGCAAATTGGACAGTAACTGTGGGGGGTGTTATCCGTACAAGCATTTTTTGGTCAAATCAGGGGCCATAACTCAAAACGTATCGATCCAATTTTCGTGAAATTTGCCTCTTGCATATCTACAGCACCTAATGCATACTTGTGCAAAGTATGAAGAAAATCGGACAGTAACTGTAGGAGAAGTTGTTTGGAAAAGCATTTTTGTTCAAATCAGGGGTGGTAACTAAGAAAGTATCAGTCCGATTTTTGTGAAATTTGTGTCTTGCACATCTAAAGGTGCTAATGCACACTTGTACCAAGTATGAAGCAATTAGGACAGTAACCGTAGGAAAAATTGTCCGGCAAGCATTTTTTGGTCAAATTAGGGTCCATAACTCAAAAAGTATTCGTCTGATGTTCGTGAAATTTGTGTTTTGCATATTTACAGGTGCTAATGCACACTTATGCAAAGTATGAGGTAAATCAGACAGTAACTGTAGGAGGAGTTGTCCGCACAAGCTTTTTTTGGTCAAATAAGGGGCCACAACTCAGTCCAATTTTTGTGAAATTTGAATCTTGCACACCTACAAGTGCTAATGCAGACTTGTGCCAAGTATGAAGCAAATCCGACAGTAACTGTAGGAGGAGTTGTCCAGACAAGCATTTTTTGGTCAAATCAGGGGCCATAACTCTCAAAGTATCAATCCAATTTTCGTGAAATTTGCGTCTTGCACATCTACAAGTCATCGCCTCATTTTTAAGCTGCGCTATCTCCATTTTTGAAAAAATCCTATATTTGGTATCGATGTGTTTGTAGTTTTATGCTCTATCTCCTGACCACCAGATATCGTCGATTGGCAGGCTGGTTTTTGAGAAATCGCGTATGCATATTGCTCTATGTCCTGATTTTTGTCTGTAAGTTGATCCGAATTTTTGTCCTATGTCCAAGACATAAAGCAATCTGTGCCTGAAAATTTCTCTCGTCCAATGAAAATAAGAATAAAAACCATGTGACCTGTTATGTGACAAAAACACGAATTCCGATTACAAAATTTGAACAATAGATTTCTATTGAAGATTTTGATAATATGTAAGTACATATACGTTAGCAAGTCATTCATTAACAATTTCAAATGCTATTTTAATCAAAAGCTGTTCATAATAACACTATATGCGTGCCTGCATTCTGATTACCAGTCCTCGATGGGTAGAATAGCCGGATACTCTTTACAATAAATGTAATTGAAATTGATCTTGGCACAAAAGTGCTTCAACAAGTAGATTTTTCTCAACTATAACTCATGTAGCCATTATAAAAAGCAAACTCGTATATTTCTTTGGAACAAAAATGATATGAATTTGTTGCAATTTAAGTCTATGGAGACGAGAGTCTATATCCTTTACGATGCCATAAAAAGTTTAAATCAATTTGTAATTTGTACTCGAATATCTTTTTTTACTTTATCTAGAACAAAGGCCACCGGTTCATAATACAACCGCATGCTTGTCCCATTTCTACGACAAAACGACAATTTGTCTTATTTTATGATTCGTAAGGTAGGCTTATATAGCAAATAGTGTTTTTCTGAGTTATTTTGCTCTATCTTCTTTAGAAGTGAGAAGTGTGTTTGAAAATGACAGAATTTGCTCTATCTCCAAACAAAAATAATGATTTTTCTCAAAAAAGGCTCCATCGTTTCTTATCAAATTGCGCATGTGGATAGATAAGGTTATTTCTGACAGTCATGCACAATTTGGGTCAATTTCAAGCAAAGATAAAACAAGAGGGCCAGAATGGCCCTATATCGCTCACCTGAAAGAAGTTTGTGACATGCCCACTTTTTTGTACAAATCATAAATTCGTGAACAAATTTTGAAAAGGGTCACTCAAGGAACATTGTTGCCAAGTTTGGTTCAAATTGGCCCAATGCTTCATTTTTAAAGAGTTTTCGTATGATTTCTCTAAGTCTGATAACACTGCCCTTCCACACCCACATTTTTAGACGACAAAGAAAATTTGTGTACGCATTTATAAAAGTCACTCAAAGAAAATTCTTGCTAAGTTTCGTTCAAATTGGCCCAATGTGTTTTTAAAGAATTTTCTTAGGGTGTCTCTAACTTCGATAAGCCACGCCCTGCCACGCCCGCTTTATCTGACGAATCAAAATCCGCAAACAAATTTTAAAAAGAGTCACCCAAAGAATAATTCAGTCAAGTTTGGTTCAAATTTGGCCAACGGTTGATTTTTGAAGAATTTTCTTAGGATTTCTCTAAGTCAGAGAAGCCATGTCCTGCCACGCCCACTTTTTCTGACGAATCAAAAATTTGCGAACAAGTTTTGAAGAGTGTCACCCAGGGAACATTACTGCCAAGTTTGGTTCAAATTGGGCCAACGGTTGATTTTTAAAGAATTTTCTTAGCATTTCTGTAAGTCCGATAAGCCACGCCCTGCCTCGCCCACTTTTTTTGACGAGTCAAAAATTTGCGAACAATTCTTGAAAAGGGTCACCCAAGGAACATTTCTGCCAAGTTAGGTTCAAATTGGCCCAATGGTTGATTTTTAAAGAATTTTCTTCGGATTTCTCTAAGTCCGATAAGCCACACCCTGCCACGCCCACATTTTTTGACGAATCAAAAATTCGCAAACAAATTTTGAAAAGAGTCACCCAAGGAACATTCCTGCCTAGTTTGGTTCAAATTGGGCCAACCGTTGATTTTTAAGGAATTTTCTTAGAATTTCTCCAAGTCCAATAAGTCACGCCCTGCCACGCCCACTTTTCCTGACAAATCAAAAATTCACCAACAAATTTTCAAGAGTGTCACCCAAGGAACATTTCTGCCAAGTTTGATTCAAATTGGGCCTATAGTTGATTTTTGAAGAATTTTCTTAGGATTTCTCTAAGTCCGATAAGCCACGCCCTGCCACGCCAACATTTCCTGACAAATAAAAAATTCACCAACAAATTTTGAAAAGTGTCACCCAAGGAACATTTCTGCCAAGTTTGGTTCAAATTGGGCCAATGGTTGATTTTTAAAGAATTTTCTTAGGATTTCTCTAAGTCCGATAAGCCACGCCCTGCCACGCCTACATTTTTTGACGAATCAAGAATTTGCAAACAATTTTTGAAAAGGGTCACCCAAGGAACATTTCTGCCAAGTAAGGTTCAAATTGGCCCAATGGTTGATTTTTAAAGAATTTTCTTAGGATTTCTCTAAGTCCGATAAGCCACGCCATGCCACGCCCACATTTTTTGACAAATCAAAAATCCACGAACAAGTTTTGAAAAGGGTCACCCAAGGAACATTCCTGCCAAGTTTGGTCAAAATTGACCAAATGGTTTAGGAGGAGAAGATGTTTAAAGAAATGTGAACGGACAGACGGACAGAGGGACTGACGGACAGACGGACGATGAGTGACCACAATAGCTCCCCATGAGCACTTCGTGCTCAGGTGAGCTAAAAAGTTATTAACGTCTGAATCTTTAAAGTCGATTTTCTCGGAAAAGTGTTTTTGGTAGTTAGCGCAGGTTAAAAACGAGGCGATGAAGTGCTTATGCACATGTGACGAACCTAGGATTTCACTTAAGTATCTAGTCTATAGAATTCCAGTCTACAAGTACCTGTTAAAAACCGGGAACCATGAGTAAAGCCGGACTCAAACCAAAGAGTATAAAAGGCGCAGAATTTCTCTGTTGCAGTCATTCTGTTTCTCGACGTGAGAGGAACAGGTCGTTTTCAATATTGAAAATCATACAGCCGAATAAAATTGGTATTGTTGTGTTAGCTTTGTCATCCTAGTAGAGGGGACAGAGGACCGAACAGTGAATATTCGTATGTTCTCTAGTCGCCCTGAACAGTGACAAAATGGAGACCAGCATATACCATGATATAAAGCTAAGTGATTGGGGGCACTATTGGTGAGCTATCTCGGATGGGAGATAGGACTATCTCTGATGATGAGAGATAGGGTTGGTCGAAACTATTGATGAGCTATCTCGGATGGGAGATAGGCTATGTTGATCAATTAGTTTGGCCATACGTTTTCAAAAGCTTTGAGGCTTTTGGTAGTGCAACAGAAACAACTGTGTCATGTTATATAGCAGTTGAGCTTAGAGATCGCCTGGAAGGCTGATGCAAGGGGTTGAGCTACGGTAGACAAGATGGATCAGACTGCCTCATCACATACTGACTCGTACAGTGTCAGTTCGAGACTGGTATCGTCCTGTGTGTTGGTCAGGACATATCTGGTCTGATACAAGGTACAGGCTCTGAACGCGAGCAGTTTAAATTAAGGTACCATGAATGTTTCAAATTAGTTTCAAGACAATGCTCAAGACTATGTTCGATGTATAAACTAACTTTTAGAGAATTACTTCAATCAATCCATCTCCACACCATTTACTGGTGGGCCCACCCGCTACGAGATGTACTTGGATAAGGGCTGAAACATCAATGACAGCGGGCACCAAGCTGATGATGGAGATGGATTGGCAACTTATGCAATACTTCTGTATTTTAGGATAACAAATTGTTTAACTTTGATCAGCCCAAAACATAATGATACTTTTAATACCCCTTTCAAGATTAACAACGCCCTCATACACTCGGTGATCGGCACAGTAGGTTCAGCCATCCACTAAGTGTAGCTGAGCAAGTTTGCTCATGGTCAGCAGAGGAAGACCGTCTATACGAGGGTCATCCAATAATAAGTGAGACTGTTGTCATATCTCAAAAACTGTCTGACAGAATTTAATGAAACTTGGCACATACATGGCCTAATATATTAGCTATAGAAAAATTGCACCAAATGTTCTTATGTTATTACATCACGTTTATGACGTCACTTCCTGTGACACAAACAATTGTGACGCGGACGCGTCTCATGTGGCTTGGCGGAAGACGAAAATGTGCATGTATAAAAATTGCATTATTTTAGGGAAAAACAAGGACGGAAATATTTCAAATCTAACTAAAAATCATTTTTGACAAAGCTTTGTCATGTACAGCTATTTTCTGGTGGGTTCCAAAGTTTGATGACAAAAGGATTAGTGGGCAGAAGGTACCCACCTTTGGCCGGTTAACAAAAGCGTAAAGTGAAGAAAAATTCCCAAAAAAGACGATTTTTGTCCATGTAAATCAGCGCATATTGGTCCTGTCTGAGAAAGCAATCAATGTACAGTATTATTGTATATTTTAATGCCTGTCTTGAGATCTGTCTTTTACAAGAAGCGACCAAAGCTGAATGAACGTACAACTTTGGTTCTGCATGACGTCAAAAGGCAGGTAGGGTGACGTCACTTTTGACGCTTTATAAGAGGAATATTTTAGTGCAACCTCAAAATCTTCTGTACATAAATCCTCCAGACTTTGATCATTGTTGTAAGTTAAAAGAATGATCGCGATGTGTGCGTTTTGAGGATTTACATGCATTGGAAGTAGACATGGCCAGTCTAATGTGACACATTAACTCTGGTTGCCTAGCAACCGAAATTAGAAGAATTTCCCGCTGATTGAAATCTGTCATTATAAAGGGAAGATCTTATATTGAAGGAATATAGGGACTTTGAAAGCATATAAGTCAAGGTATTTCTGCAATAGGAACAGTCTCACTATTTATTGGATGACCCACGTAGATACTGTTGAATGGTTAATTACTTGATTCTTAATGAAGTTGGTCAGATTTATTGTTGATTATTTGAGCTAGGACAAATCAGTCCATTTAACTACATTTCATAAATGTTGATCATATAATATAGATTTTCATATAAAATTGCTCTACCAACTGAAGACACGTTACACACACTTTTGCCATGTATGAACTAAATCGGTCCACAAGTGTAGGAGGAGTTGTCTCGACAAAGTTTTGGTGACAGACAAACCAACCAACAAATAAACCAACCAACCACTGGACCGACAGGCTGATTCCAGTATACCCCCTCCAAACTTCATTTGTGGGGTATAATCAGTCACATTTTCATGTACTTACATTCAAATCATCCCTGGTACAGTACTCTACTTCATATTCTGTTACAATATCTTGCTTCTTGCATTTCAATATGACATAAGTTAACAAATACAAACAACATGGAATGAGTTACATTTACTTATATGTGACCCGTCGCGCTAAAAGGGACCTTATCGGGTGTGTGAAAAATATCGACCCTAGTCTGTCTGCGCAGTCCGTGCAGCCAGACTAGGGCCGACACTTTTCACTTTTATGTAATTTTCTAAATCTAGAAAGTTTTCCTTATCTTACTATATGTTCATTTTTCACATGCCGGGCCTGATTGAACTGTGCTGGGTCTTATAAGTTTGCCAAAATTTGGATTTTTTGAGTTCGGATTAGGTCCCTTTTAGCTGGACGGGTCACATATTCAAATTATTCCTAGTACAGTACTGTACCTCATATTCTGTATTCTGTTCATTTTCTTGCTTCTTGTATTTCAATATGACTAATTTAGCTAATATAGACAGCATGCCATGGAATGAGTTACATTTACATTTACTTACTTTCAAATTATTCTTAGTACAGTACTGTACTTCATATTCTGTATTCTGCTCATTTTCTTGCTTCTTGTATTTCAATATGACTATATTAGCTGATACTCCTACAACTTCCACACTATCACTACAGCCAGGCACAGGTCCTGTATAACAAAACACATAGCTACAGATAAGAGGGGGCTTTTCATTTGTTTTAAAATGAATTATTTATTTCATTGTTCATCAAATCCTATGTTGTGGGTACTCATTGGCATTTTTTCGTCAAGTCAAGTCAAATGAGTACTGACAACATATGATTTTGAATTGAAATAATAAAGTTAGACAGTGCTACAGATAAGAGGGGGTAATGGTTTTTCAAAATGCAACATCTATTTTGTTGTTCATCAAACACTTTGAGTTTGAGGGTTATGCTCATTAGAATTGTCTCAATGAAATTAGAAAGTTAGAATGTCTTAATGTCTTACCCCCCCCCCCCCTTATCTGTTGCTCTGAATTAACATAACACATCCTTTATCAGTATCTAAGGTTAAAAAAATAGACATTAGACATCAAGGGAGTTTTTACCAAGAGAGTGGGGCAGAATATCTATCAGCCCCTCCCCTCTAGGAGTTTTCCCTCATATCAATGTTCCAATTTTTACAACGTTTGTAGTACAGCGACGGCGAGAGCGAAGGAGGTGGTACAGGTAGAACAATTAACGAAGCAACACAAAGTCCATTATCAGCTACTATTAGCTATATTTTATTTACAGTATTTACACCCGACCAAGTAACCTGTCTACTCCAGTCTCCAGTCTGTCTTCAGTCTGCGGCTGCGGCGGTTAACAGCCTCTTATATACTCAGCCACTGGTTATACAACACTCTCAGGTCACGCCCCTCGAAACGCGCGTATATCCCCGAGAGTATTGCACAACTACAGTGCTGGCACTCATCGTGTTACATCCGCCCTTTTCTT
Source organism: Fragum sueziense (assembly GCA_963680895.1). Taxonomy (NCBI): domain Eukaryota; kingdom Metazoa; phylum Mollusca; class Bivalvia; order Cardiida; family Cardiidae; genus Fragum; species Fragum sueziense. The sequence goes on from OY804598.1 coordinate 2,212,632, forward strand.
TTTTAAAATTTGTAAACCTTGTTTACAAATTTAATATAAAGTGAGTAATTAAATTACGTCATGATACAAGAAAAGAAATAAACAAAACTGTATGGTATTCCTGTTGTAACCCACATCACTTGCTAAATTAACTAGAATCTTGACTATACTATATCAACAGAGGAGTGATGTCCATACATGAAATTACAATAATTTGAATAAGGAAGCCTAACACCTTACACGAATAATCAATGAAATGAACATTTATTACATGACAATGTAACAATCAATTGACGCATAACTTAATTAAAAAGAGAACCTTAACAATTTCAATTGAACATTTTTTTTTTTAACCTAACCTTAAGATAGCAAGGTAAAACTTTACAATTATTTAACCCTTACCTTAGAATAAGACTATTGTCCTTATTTATTGCACTTGATTACTGTAACACTACACATTGTCTACTACTAAAATTATTCCTGCATTACGGTATACCGACAATTTTCACAATGTTCCTCGTCCGTTTCGTCCTCATAGTAATCCTCGTTCTGGTTGTCCTCACAATCGTCCTCGTTCTGGTCATCCTCACAATAATCTTCCTCGTTCCCATTTCCATCATGATCGTCCCCGATACGTAGACAACTCTCACAGTCTCTATCATGGGGTTGGTCTACACCAACGACCACACAGTCATCGTCGTCGTTATTGTTTTCCACATTGACAAGAATGCAATCATCGTCATTGTCACCCGTAGTGGAACTGATAATATCCTCCGACTTTAAGAGTTCAAAAACGGCTGCAGCAACTTCCACGGACAGGTGTCCAACGTACCTGTCCGGCATTTGGTTATAATTATTATTGTCTCGTATCACCCGTTCAATTACTTCTGACATTTTGTGAAATTTTTCCATATTGTCATAAGCCATTTTTTCTTTAAATTTCCAATTTTCCTTTTTCGTCTAACCAGGATGGATATCAAAGCACAAGTGGGAGATATTCTAAGTTTCTGGATATATAGGTAAGTTTATCAAAGTTTATCAAGGCAATTATTTTTTATAGTTCTCTCAATTTTTCTTATCAACTTGTTTGTGTCCAATTATTGGTTTCCATGTAATTACTACGACAGTCTTATCAGCCATCTATCTACTGTTCTGTATGTTAATTAACCCTTTCATGGGCGGTCAACAGGTATGGATACAGAGTAGGTATCCTTTGGTCGGTGCTCGACACTGCCTCAGTCGATGGTTCTTTCCCATCACTCTCCATTGTTTGGAGCTCGACTCCCGTCGAATCCTTGGCCTGTCGTTGTCGCTTCACACACCTTTTACATAAGCAATCTGGCAGAAATTTTCTAATTCTAGGCATAATACAATAGCGAACTACAACAGCAAAGGCAGCCACCAGAGTTAGCACAATACTAGCAATATACCAGAAATTAAACCTTGTATGTCCGTCTACATAGTGCACATTATGTAGTTGACGTAGTAAAAAGTCCAAGGGCATGTCGTTTATTGTCGTCAATTGTTCCGGTATGTCAATGTTCGAGACATTTGGAAATTGTTCTTTAAAAGGTTTCCAAACCTCGTCATCGGTAAAATTTGCAATTTTCAACTGTGTGTATTGTTCATGAGTTATGTTTGTCTTACCCACAACGTAGGGTTGTGATAAAGTAAAGAACTTATTCGAAGCAATACAACCATTGTCTAACTTAATTACGTCAACGGGCGACCTAGTATGAGCCTCAGTATGCAGGCCATTACATACTAATGCAAAACTCAAGTTCGTCCGCGAAATAATCAACCATGTGGTGTCAAGTAAGTATTTAGCTATAGGCAATCTCTCTTGAGATACTTGCGGTGTACAGTAGTCTGTTTTCCTTGCGTCCACAAATAAATTAATCAAACAGGTATGGTCTACATTTACCGGAAATTCAGGACTTATTAAAGTACAAAATTTCGTGCGATGGTGACTACAAGTCTGAACTTCTGTGTCAGAAAGTAAACGATATCTTGTTCGTGCTTTATCTATTAAGAACGCGTTACTTTCTAATCTGTAATTAGCCAACAAATCAGTATGTTTTGTTTTCCCTCGGTGATTGACACCAACAGGTGGTGGTACTGGGATTGAGATAGCCTCAAAAACTTCATAGCTGTTATCTAGCCTTATCACTGGGATTGATAGAATAATAATTATTTTGCCATTAACGAAGGCTGTTTCTGTTCGCATATACTTATAAAACTCCCATATCTCAGTTTTTGGGTCGTTAATTAGTGACATTAAATCAGGCAACGCCTTCTGAATTTCAACTAACAAGCTTTGTAATCTCGGTGGACTAATTATCGTTACAGGAAGTTTTCCAAGCGCCAAATAATCTAAATCAGCTCTCAGCTGCGTGAGATATGTTTTCGCATTTTGTGTGAGAATAGTTATTTCACTTATTAGAAGATTCAGGTAACTGTATATTTCCAAAAATCGGCGGTTTTCGCTGATTTGCTTGGTAAGTTCTTGAGCCATAGAATTTATCTTTATATCCATTGCGTAAAGACTTTTGATTATTTTCGACATTGTTCTTCTGTTTTCGCGAATGAGTGTTCATGACTCATTTATAATGGTCAGACTTTGCTCAACAATATGAACTATCTGTTTTTGATTCGATTCCAGAGATGATACCTGATTGCGAATATTCCGTAGGTCAGATTCACTGACTACTCCAAATAACCATGACATTGCATCTCCTACAAATGGTAATAAACTCCTACGATTTCGAGTCTTTTTCGCAAGTGACATGAGAGGAAACAATTCACTCTTAATGTCCTTTTCAACCTCTTGCAAGTACTTAACTTTTTTGCCTTAGCCCTTGAAAAGCACTTTGGAAATTTTCTGTCCCTTTCAAGTGACCTGATTCGACGACGTTAAATGCATGTTTAACTCGTTTAAGATCTTCAGCTAATCTTGCCAGAAGATCCTGGATATTTTCAAAATCAATAACAATTGTTGCTAGCCATTTTGCCCTAGTGGTGCTTACTTCATTTGTCTTATAATATATAACATTGTCCCAAATAATTATTGCTTCAGCAACGATCGCGGCCGACGAACGCTGTCTAACATTTAGGACACATAACATTACTGCCAAAATGCTTAATGTAAACGTGAAGTTAACCATTGTTCTTTCCTACAATGAACAAGAACAATCAACTTAATTACTTACATAACAAAAAAAAACAAACAAAGCAAAGGTACCTTTTTACATGCCTCAGTTAACTATAACTGAAGGAAGCCTTATCTACAGAATACAAACTGAAAGGCTATAAACTCCTCATTATCATCCTAATTGGATTCAGAATCACGTTGGTTTCGTGACCTTATTCTCTGCCTCAATTCGGCCAAAGGTATATCTGATTCATCAGAACTTTGTGAACGCTGTCGTTTCAGCCTACGCACTAATTTACTCTTATCATAAATTATTGTGTCAGTCGATGATTCGCTATCTGAACTATCACTTTCAGATGAAATAGGCGGAACAACGTAATTACTTGGTCTTAATTGGCGGCCTGACTTATCTACAGGTACGTGCCATTCCTCTAAATTAGCTAAACGCAGGTGTTCAGCATGAGCTTTGGTCGTGCTTCCATCTAATTGATGCTTGATAATGAAAGTAACAGGTGATGTTTGTTCAATTATCCGGTAATAAGGACGCCATTTAATGTCCAATTTATTTTTACGAGTGTGGTTTTTGAGATAAACAGGGTCACCGACCTCAAGTTTGACGTCATCAGTTTTTCGGTTTTTGTACTCATTTCGTTTTTGTTTGGCCTTTTTCCTATTTCGGTGAACCAAAAGAAATGCTTTATGTTGTTGTTCTAACGAAATTTTATGAGGGTCTTCTCCTTGGTATTTTCGACGCGGCCTCAGAATCGTGTCGATCGGTAACACACATTCTCTATTAAACAAAAGGTAGAAAGGCGAGCATTTTGTTGATTCATTTACACCAAACCGGATAGCTGAAAGTACATGAGGTAGAAATGCATCCCACTGAGCATTTTCAATTTGCATTTTCTTTGACATAACATCAACTAGTATTCTGTGATATCGCTCTATAAGACCATTACTTTGAGGATGGTAAAAGGACGTTGTTACATGGTGTATATTTAATTCAGCCAATGTCTCTTTAATGACCTGATTAACGATTTCAGAACCGTTATTAGACAATATTTCAAGAGGACAGGAATAACGAGGTACAATTTCATCTATAATGAGGTGAGCCATCGTTTGCGCACTTTTATCGGGACACGCAAACGCCTCGGGATAACCAGAAAATAGGTCAATAAAACTGATTATGTATTTGTTTCCGGACAATGTAATAGGATACGGCCCGCTTACGTCAACAGCACATTTTGCCCACGCAAAAGGAGGCGTGTCAGTTTCTTGAACAGCTGGTTTAGTCTTTTTATTACTCCTTGTTTGACAAACTAAACAGGACGTAACATATTGAACAACATCTTTGAATAGATTAATCCAGAAGTATTTTGCTCGAATTGCATCATATGTTTTATCTATCCCCATATGTCCTAAAGATCTATGATATTCAGACAAAACATCAGTTTGAAGATGTTGAGGAATGTAAAGACGAAGAGTTGGATCGGAGTCAGTAAATGAAATGTAATACAAAATTCCATCGAGAACTAGATGTTTTTTAGCAAGAGAGGGGGATAACGTATCGTTTTGTAATCCCTGTTTAATTTGTTTCAGATTTTCATCTTTGTCTTGTTCAACAATCATGTCAAGTGGCTCATAGAAAAGGGGCTTTTCAACCTCGTCTTCAAGATGCGGTTTACATCTTGCGAAACTTTTTGGCTGGAACTCGTTAGAGTTCAGAACATTAATTTGGTACATTTGACCACTCACATCTGGGTCATTCAGAAGTGAATCATCTGTCTGGTTCTTAAGTGAGTTTGGCGGTACACGCGAAAGCAGGTCAGCTACTGAATTCATCGTGCCTGGCAGATACTCAATCTGACAGTCATAACCGGCAATACTTAAGGACCATAGCGAAACTTTCTTATTCTGGATCGGAGACTCCAATAAATATCTTAAAGGTTTATGGTCACAGTACACCGTAAACTTAGCATTATGGAGGTAATGATCCAACTTTTGCAAACTGTAATAGATTGCATATGCTTCTTTCTCTATGACAGCCCATCTAGTCTGGGTGTCACTCAGTCGGTGTGATAAATAGTATATAGGACGCTCAATTTCTTGTCCTTGTTCAATAACAGTCTGGGTAAGACATGCACCAATGCATTTGTCGCTTGCGTCAGTGTACAATTTATATGGTAAATTGACGTCAGGGAAGCATAATAAGGGCAATTCTGACAATTTGTCCTTTAATTTATCAAAAGCTAATTGGCAACTAGAGTCCCATTTGAACTTGGCGTATTTCCGAGTTAGAGAAATAATAGGTTCAGCTACGCTAGAAAATTGAGGTATAAATCTTCGATAGTAACTACACATACCTATAAAACTTCTAACCTCACGCACATTAGTTGGAGGTGAAAGAGATCTAATTACATCAACTTTTTTCTCTTCTGGCTGAATGCCATTAGCATTGATAACAAATCCTAAGTAATTTGTTTCTTTCTTCAGGAAACTACATTTCTTGAGTTTCAGACGAAGACCATGTTCACGAAGACGTTGAAACACTTGTTGTATGTGATTTAAGTGCTCTTCTAAAGTTCTTGAATATATCAAAATATCATCTAAGTAAGCGGTTGTAAAATCACTTAAGCCTTCCAAAACTCTATTCATCAGTTCTTGGAAGATAGCTGGCGCATTTGTAAGCCCAAACGGCATAACATTGAATTCAAATAGGCCTCGGTGACAAGTAAATGCTGTCTTTTCTTTGTCTGAGTCAGACATCTTAACTTGCCAATACCCTGATTTCAGATCAAGAGAGGAAAAGTATCTAGCCTTGCCTAACAAAGCTAGTATGTCATCTATTACTGGAAGAGGGTAAGAATTTGTCTTTGTAATTTTGTTCAATTGTCGAAAATCAACGCAAAACCTTTTTGTTCCATCTTTCAACGATTACAACTGGAAATGACCATGCTGATCTACTTCGTTGTATGATTTTAGAGTCTAACATTTCATCAACTGCTTGATCGATAATTTTTCTATTATTCAGTTGAGTACGATAAGGTCTGAGTTTAATTGGTTCATGTGTTCCAGTATCTATTCGCATCTTAACTGTGTCCGTATGACTCAAATCAGCATCAGTTCTTGCAAACAAGTCAGAGTTTTTGTTCAGGACTGTAATTATTTTTGGCTTGAATTCAAGTGGAACATCTAATTTATCTAACTCATTAGTGTCAATTTTCTTATCGGCGTTTCCGTGACTTTTCTCACTAATTGGCACGCCCGAAGATTGCTTATCTATGCTCATTATTTCTGTAGATTTAATTTGCCTGATACGTGCTACAGGTGTTCCAGCTTTAAAAGATAACGTCTTATTAGTGGTGTTAACGAGCATAACGGGTAATCTCCTGTTATCAGAAAGCCTAGAAATTGAATTCATCATTAACAAACCTGGCTCACTGCCAATTTGACCTACTTCGAAGGGAGAAATCTCATACTCATAACCTGATGGAAGATCCACGTGCCTTCTCACCTGACATTGACAAATATGGGCAGACTGTGGAGGAATCTTGGTTTTATGTTTCATCCTAGCAACAGAAGATATATGTATATCATCTACAAGCGGAACATATGACTCATCGACCCGGATACATCCCAAATCATGATACACACGCACCCCTCGTGATTGAAGCCAATCAAGTCCTATTATAATATTTCGGTTAAGGTCTCGTACTACATAAAATTTATGGGTCATTTTTAGCCCTCCTAACATCGATGTGAAGTGGAGTATTTCCAGCAGTTGTTAAGTCTAATTTATGTTTTTGCAACCTAGGTTTAATTTTTAATGCATTATAAACACGACTATGAATCAAAGATACCTCAGCGCCCGAATCCAAAAGAGCTCGATATTTTTGTTTTTGTAATTTGATAAGAAGAGAATTAGGTCCTTTGTTAACTGAATTAATTTGAATACATTTCCTTTTAGTATTTTTATTCTTCTTAGGAAATTTTGCTTTCAGTTTGTCTTCTGATTTTCTTCCCACACCGGCTTCTACATGTGGGAAGCATTTGAGTTTAAAGAGTTATTTTGTGTTTGCTTCTCTGGACAATTTCTAGCAATGTGTCCCAATTTCCCACACGCATAGCATTTAACGTTTTCCATATTTCTTTGATATTTCGGCTTTTCGGAAGTAGCATTTATACTGGCTTTTCGCAGTCGACAGTCTTTTATGACGTGCCCTAATTTCTTACAATAATGGCATTTCAACAACTTAGATCGTGAGTGACCTATTTCCATAGGCGTCTCTTCTCTAGCTTGCGCATTTTGTTGTCCTAACCTAAGGGTAAATCTTTTTCGCAAATTTTGTTCACCGGTGGCGATTCTCACAGCCTCATTAAAAGTCGGCGGATTATCACGCATAACTTTCATTTTCATGTAGTCCTGTGCTAGTCCATCAATAAAATATCCCACCAAATGTCGTTGCATCTGATCAGGTCCGTCGAATGCGTCCTCAGCGAGAGTTAACCATCTCTCAGCATAAACTTGAATTGATTCCCCCGATTTTTGCTTAACCCGTCGTAAAAGTAACAATGCATGTTGCTGGTCAACAACCTCCCCAAACCTTAGTCGTAATTCTGTCTTTGCTTGATCCCAATTATGTCCTATATTCTGCTCGTAATAACGTTTTAAAAAGTCGCTGACAGGGCCACTGCATGCCTGATATGCAATGTATTTAACAGAATCTTCTGTAACTCCTGTTAGTGTAGCATATTTTTCTATGCTTTTGATCCATTGTTTGAATTGCTTCGGATCAGAGCCATCGAAAATATTTACTATCTTCGCCACCCCCTGGGCCCCCACTGCCGTTGTTAAGTTCTTGATCTGTCCCTCAACAGATCTTGCGATCTCTAATAATTCTGCCATGCCTACGCAAAAGAATATGCAAAATTGACAACTTACGGTTCTCGAATTCCACCAATCACAATTTCAGCACAGCAAAACTACTGCAGGAACAGTTCCGTTCAATTCAACCCAGATCCTGGTCACGGCACCACAAAAGCGTCATGTAGTACAGCGACGGCGAGAGCGAAGGAGGTGGTACAGGTAGAACAATTAACGAAGCAACACAAAGTCCATTATCAGCTACTATCAGCTATATTTTATTTACAGTATTTACACCCGACCAAGTAACCTGTCTACTCCAGTCTCCAGTCTGTCTTCAGTCTGCGGCTGCGGCGGTTAACAGCCTCTTATATACTCAGCCACTGGTTATACAACACTCTCAGGTCACGCCCCTCGAAACGTGCTTAAGTCACGTTTCTCAACACGTGATATCCCCGAGAGTATTGCACAACTACAGTGCTGGCACTCATCGTGTTACACGTTCTCCTATGGGAGTATTTATGTTAACATTCAAAGATCTTTGATGATCTGCAGGTAACTTGCTTGTAAAAGCTATTTACTTCATGTTTATTGAAATATTTTCAAGTATTTTCAGAATTAAAGCAAACAACAAAACTGTTTCCCCAATACCAGCTTGTTCAATGCATTTTCCCCAAGTTAAGGGCCCCGGTCCCCTTTCCCTTTCTAAAATTAGACCCTGGACATAGACCAATATATAAGCTCCTTATATAGAGAGAGGATAAGCCAACTAAGCATAAATAGTTATATTGATTATAGTGTCTTGGCGGCCATCTTAGACACCATTTTGAAAAATAAACTTTTCCCTGACCTAGATTTTGGTAGATTTTTAGTATGTTATTAAGTACCATATATACTAACCAAAATGGTCTAAATACCTTTTGTTGCAAATCTTTTGAGAGTGACGGTGACAGTCTGTCATTAGCTACAAAATGTATTTAATCATTGGATTATTAATGATAATTCCATTCACAATCCTATCAATAACAGGTAATCACATTGAGTCTGTGTTCATGATCATTTCTAAGCTAAAAGCAATCATGATCATTTAAATTAGGAAACCTTAATTTTTAATTACATTTGACACTCACAGACAACAAATGATTAAAAAAAAATTCTGTTCGATCAGCTTATTTCCACTACGACCCCCCCCCCCCCCCCCACACACACACACACACACAACAGCCACCAGAAGTCGTCCTTAGAGGCAAAAGGCAAAATTCATCCCTATTCACTGCCTTTATCCATGCTCTGCGCTTGCGTTGATCTTGTGGAAATTGGAAAAAGTGAAGATTCTCTTTACTTCCTTCATTTTTCTTCCGATTCTTGCATTGATAACCGATGCAGTTTAAAACCATTTTGATTCCCTATAGATCTAATACAATGTTAATTTCCCATAAACCCATTGTTTGCCACCAGAAGTTAATCTGAGTCTTCTCTGATGAAAATTTGCTCTTTGATATTTGGATGTCCCTATTTACATCAGAGCGCTGTCTCATAAACAAACAAGAGGACCATGATGGTCCTATATCGCTCACCTGAACAAAATTGATATGAGCAACACTTATGTTCAATTCAATTGATATTTATGACTTTAGACCGAACATGAACTTATGGTCAATAACGTTGTGAAAATCAAACTCATCCGAGCTCTTATGGTGCTCAACATTGTTTTTGTTTTTTTAAATGATTGTAGATTCTAGAATGTAAACAAGGTCGAAAACAGCCAAAAATGGCAATTTTATCAAATTCAAGGGCACATAACTCTCGTCTTTCTGGTCAGATCAGACTGAAAATCAACCTCATCTGAGGTCTTATATTCTCCAACATTGTGTACAAGATTTGTCTTCATTGATTAATAATTGTAGATTGTAGAGAGTAAAGAAGGTCGACAACAGCCAACAAGAGGGCCATGATGGCCCTGTAACGCTCCACTGGCTTTTAGACTTTACACTCTAAGACTACGAAATTCTTCAAGGAATACAATAGAGGTCTAGTTTTTCATCCAATATAAAAAAGCACAGAATCTAATGAAGAACTGTACATTGAACATTTAGGCTAAATTAAAATGAAATCCAATGAGGCGTTTTGGAGAAGAACATTTTTGCAAGTTTTTCGAAAAGTTAATTCAATTAATTTAATTAAAATTTCAGTTCCGCACGAAATTTATTTCTTTGAAGGAATTTGAAAGAGATTTATGCAAGGAAGATTCCTGTGAAGTATAGTTATAATTGATCCGTAGTTTTGGAGAAGATTTTTAAAGATTTTTTTGAAAACTTAATTCAATTAATTTATTTAAAATTTCAGTTTTATACAGAATTTATTTATTTGAAGAAATTTGGAAGAGATGCATGCAAGGAAGATTCCTGTGAAGTTTGGTTGAAATTGGTCCAATAGTTTTGGAGAAGAAGACTTTTACAGATTTTTCGAAAATTTAATTTAATTTATTTAAATACAATTCAAGTCCTTCATGGAATTTATTTTTTTGAAGGAATTTGGAAGAGGTTCATGCAGGGAAGATTCCTGTATAGTTTGGTTGAAATTGGTCCAATTGTTTTGGAGAAGAAGACTTTTAAAGATTTTTCAAAAATTTAATTTAATTTATTTAATGGAAATTCAAGTCCTGCATGGAATTTATTTTTTTGAAGGAATTTGGAAGAGTTTCATGCAAGGAAGATTCTTGTGAAGTTTGGTTGAAATTGGTCCAATACTTTTGGAGAAGAAGACTTTTAAAGATTTTTCGAAAATTTAATCTAATTTATTTAATTAAAATTTAAGTTCTGCACCGAGTTTAATTTCTTTGCTGGGATTTAGAATAGGTTCATATAAGGAAGATTCCTGTGTAGTTTGGTTGAAATTGGTCCAATTGTTTTGGAGAAAAGGGATTTTTAAAGATTTTTCGAAAAATAAATTAAATTTATTTAAGGTTTACAGACCCTGAAAAAAATCACAACTTTCTAGCCGTATGAAATGCATCAAATTACACACAATAATTGTAAATACACTTTAAATAAGTTGATTCACCGTTCAGGATTTCCAGATTATGCTTCAAGAAGAAAATAATTTACAAATATCATTTTACTCTATATTCATATCCAAGGGAGGTAATTTTGAACACTTTTGGCAAATATTTCCATAAGTATGCATTAATTCAAAATTCTAAATGGTTAAAAATGCTTATGTTTCTATTTGGAATGGATCTGTAACACATTTTAGGAATTACTGGCACTTTTCAAATTTCGCATCTGGCTCTTTGTTGTTTTTGAGGGTTTGGATACCTTAATTAAAATTCAAGTACTGCACAAAATTTATTTTTTTGAAGGAATTTAGAAGAGGTTCATGTAAGGAAGATTCCTGTGTAGTTTGGTTGCAATTGGTCTATAGTTTTGGAGAAGAAGATTTTTAAAGAATTTTCAAAGATTTAATTTAATTTAATTATCTAAAATTCAAGTTCTGCATGGAATTTATTTTTTTTTTTTTTTTTTTTTTGAAAGAATTTGGAAGAGGTTCATACAAGAAAGATTCCTGTGAAGTTTGGTTAAAATTGGTCCAGTAGTTTTGGAGAAGAAGATGTTTAAAGAAAAAGTTTACGCACAGACGGACGACGGACACAGGGCCATGACATAAGCCCCGCTGGCCTTCGGCCAGTGGAGCTAAAAATGGCAATTTTATAAAATTCAAGGGCTCATAACTCTCGTCTTTCTGGTCAGATCAGACTGAAAATCAAACTCATCCGAGATCTTATGGTCTTTAACATTGTGTCCAAGATATGTCTTGATTGGTCAATAATTGTAGATTATAGAGTGTAAACAAGGTTGAAAACAGTAAAAAACGGCAGTTTTATCAAATTTAAGGGCACTTAACTCTTGACTTTCTGATCACATCAGACTGAAAATCCCACTCATCCAAGATCTTATGGTCCCCAACATTGTGTCCCAGTTTTGTCTTGATTGATTAATAATTGTAGATTCTAGAGAGTAAACAAGGTCGAAAACAGTCGAAAACAGCCGAAAACGGAAATTTTGTCAAATTCAAGGGCACATTACTCTCGACTTTCTGATCAGATCAGACTGAAAATCAAACTCATCCAAGATCTTATGCTCCCCAACATTTTGTCCATGTTTTGTCTTGATTGATAAATAATTGTAGATTCTAGAGAGTAAACAATGTCGAAAACAGCCGAAAACGGCAATTTTGTCAAATTCAAGGGCACATAACTCTTGACTTTCTGATCAGATCAGACTGAAAATCACACTCATCCAAGATCTTATGCTCCCCAACGTTGTGTCAAAGTTTTGTCTTGATATATTAATAATTGTAGATTCTAGAGTGTAAACGAGGTTGAAAACAGCCAAAAATGGCAATTTTGCCCAATTCAAGGGCACATAACTCTCATCTTTCCCGTCAGATCAGACTGGAAATCGATCTCATCCGAGATCTTATGGTCTCCAACATTATGTCCAAGTTTTGTCTTGATTGATCAACAACTGTTGATGCTAGAGTGTAAACAAACTTAAAAACAGCATTTTTTGACATTCAAGGGCAGATAACTCCGCACTTTTTGGTCCGATCAGGCCCATAATCGAACTTGTCCGAGAACTTATGACCCTACTTGTTTTGGCCAAGTTTGATTAAGATTGCCTACTTTTTGTGGATGCTAGAGTGTAAACACCCCAAATGTTGACGGACGGACGCCGGACAAAAAGTGACCACAAAAACTCACCTCGAGCACTTCGTGCTCAGGCGAGCTAACAGCAGAAAATTCCGACACAAGTTATGTCGCTTGTTCATAATCCATAATTTGTAAAGATCTGAAGTGACTTACCCTGGAAATACTTCCTGCCAAGTTTGGTTGAAATCCATTCAAGAAGAAGTCAAAGATTTTAAAATTAACCCCCATCCCCCCTAGCAAGGCCATTTCTGTGAAGATTTTTTTCTCTTGTATAGAGCTTCAGATTTATTTGAAGAGTGGTAGGTCCAAATGACCCATGGCAGGGAAATTGATGGGTCATATTTGGAAATGATGGGCCATAGCAATGAAAATAAACATAGTGATATAAAAAATTTGTAAAAGCTTGGGCCGCTTGGCCCCTGGAGTTGAAAAGTGATGGGCCATATTTGCCAATAGTGTGTCAAATGGCCCGGGCCCACTGTAAATCTGAAGCTCTGCAGTTGTACAAACTTTGTAGTCCTTGCTATAAAGACTCTAAATACCAAATAAGATGTAACCTATTTACCCCCTAATTGGCCCTATATGGGACCAAAATGATGATAACTCCCTGATTTGTGCAAATCTCAAGCCGCTTCCCATGGGGATGGTTCCTGCCATGTTTGGTTGAAATCTGTCCAATAGTTCTCAAGAAGTTGAAAATGTTAAAACTTAACGTACGGCGCACAGCAGAAGAAGCGCAACGACGGATGAAACATTGTTGCAATAGGTCACCATGACCTTAGGTCAGGTGACCTAAAAATGTCAAGAATTAGCTGTATGCACTGGATCTTTGAAACAGTACCTAAAAAAGTTATTGACAAACAAGCAAAAATTTGCTTGTTTGTCAATAACTTTTTATCAGAATGTATTCTAATTTTGTAATTCAAAACTTGCTTATCCAGTGTCAATTCATGGACTCAAGTTAAGCAAGTCAAATTTTGCAAAGATTTGCATTAAAGACTGCAATATGTGATTTTTTGATGAAATTGCTTTGTTGGAAACATATTAAGGAACTTCATTTCTCTGCATTTAGTTTAATGATCTCTGTTTATGACTTACCTTATTTCAATCTGGAATCTCTTATTTCCACTTAAACTATGCTTGAATTATACAGATTTTTGGCCGAGATTTGGGGGTGGGCATTTATTAGAATGTGGGCTTTTGTTAGAATAATTATGGTACTTTCCACCAAAAAACTTTGTCCCAAACTGACCTTGGATTTGGTGACTCTTAAAAAGGACTTTTATCAAGTTATACATGATCAACTCACCTTTATGTTGTGACTCAGGCCAACGGTCTTGGAAAGGGTCTGAAAAAAATGTTAAAATTTGTGAAATACCTGTAAACCTCTCCAAAACCTGAATTTGACATCCATATTAGAAAAGACTTCGGAAAACATTGATTCAAAAGAAGAAACTGCTGATAACCAGTACAACTGAAGATTTTTCCCCTACAACAGCTTGTACAACGCATTTTCCCCCCAATTAACCCATTACCACACAATGACTCTTTTTGACTCCCGACAAGATAATAGTTTTGACTCCCGACAAGATAATAGCTTTGGAAAACATTGTGGAAAAAATTTCTATGCTTGTGACAAGCAATTTCTTCATTTTCAACAATATTTTCCATCAAGAAAGACCAAAAGATGTAAAATTTCATTCACTTGATATTGTCGTCTGCAATATCTTTGAATTTCAACCAGTCTAAATTTTGTCGTTTGATAAAGGGTTAACGGCCAGGGCCCCTTTCCCTATTCAACAAAGCTAGAATTCTCCAACTTCACTAATCTGTAGCTATGCATCTTTGAACTAGCATCTTGCTTGGACAATGTCTGATCATGATTTGCTAATATTTGTAGAATGCTAGAGTGTAAAGTTTGTAAACATCAAAGTTTGATTGGATGGACAGACAGACAAAAGGTGACCACAATAAATCACATTGAGCACTTTGTTCTCATTGAGCTAAAAGCACTGTCAGGTAAGTTTTAGCACTACTTTGGCAAACTGCATTGATTATTGTATCATTATCCAAGATAATATATTACAATGGTATACAAGTTGGATATTACTTTACACTTAAAGAACAACAGACTGAACAAAAAACATAATATAATGTCCTGGACTAAACAATGCAAGGGCATAACTATTTCAAAGTCCAAATTTTTGCCATTTGGTAAAGGATTAAATTAAGTGCCATGGAAAACAATAAGGATACTAAGGCAGTAGTGGCATTTAAAAATAATTTCATAAGCTTTCCTCACTAAAGCTTTATATTGACGGGCAAAAGAAACACCTCATTCCTATTAAATGTCAAAGGATGAGTGTCAATAAGGCCCTTTCCGTGACCCAGTCCGATTTTCTTCATTTTCTTCACATATGACCACTAACTTATTGACCTTATGTAGGCAAAGTATCAACTTGAACGGACCTTTGGTTTGGAAGATATATTAAATCAAAAAGGGTGGGGTAAGTCACCCACTATGCCAGTAGATGTTAATCAATTTCTTATACAGTTTTAGTAACAAGAGGGCCAAGATGGCCCTGCATCGCTCACCTGAGGGGACTTTGAAACGAACAGCTTGCGAACTTCAAACTCGCATGACCCACTTTTTACATGACCTAGACATCATCAAGATAAACATTCAGAACAATTTTCACAATGATGAGTAAATAGTTTGGTTCTTAGGGCAAAAAACAAGATTTGACCTTTTGACCTAGTTTTTGACCTAACATTAGCCACTTTCTACATGACATTATCATCAAGATAAGCAATTCTGAACTATTTTCACAATGATGAATAAATATTTTGATTTTTTTGGGCAAAAACAAAATTTGACCTAGGTTTTGACCGCCCATGACCCACTTTATACATGCCCCAGATATTATGAAAATAAACATTCTTAAGAATTTTCACAATGATAAAGTAAATATTTTGGTTCTTAGAGCAAAAACAACATTTGACCTAGTGACCTAGTTTCTGACCTCCCATGACCCACTTTTCACATCACCAAGATAAGATCAGGATAAACATTCTGGAAATTTTCACAATGATAAAGTAAATATTTTTGGTTCTTAGAGCAAAATCAAAATTTGACCTAGTGACCTACTTTTTGACTTCACATGGCCCCCTTTTATAATTGACCAGATATCATCAAGATAAATATTCTGAACAATTTTCACAACGATAAAGTAAATATTTTGGTTCCTAGAGCAAAAACAAGATTTGACCTAGTGACCTACTTTTAGACCTCGCATGACCCACTTTTCACATCACCAAGATATCATCAGGATAAACATTCTGGACAATTTTCACAATGATAAAATAAATATTATGGTTCTTAGAGAAAAATCAAAATTTGACCTGGTGACCTAGTATCTAACCTCGAATGACCTGCTATTCATATCACCATGATAAACATTCTGAATTTTCACAACGATTGAGTAAATATTTTGGTTCTTAGAGGAAAAACAAAATTTGACCTAGTGACCTAGTTTCTGACCTCACATGACCCACTCTTAAAATGACCCAGATTTTGTCAAGACAAACATTCTGAACAATTTTCACAATGATAAAGTAAATATTTTGGTTCTTAGAGCATAAACAAAATTTGACCTAGTGACCTAGTTTCTGACCTCACATGACCCACTTTTAAAATGACCTTAATTTCGTCAAGATAAACATTCTGAACAATTTTCACAATGATAAAGTAAATATTTTGGTTCTAAGAGCAAAAACAAAATTTGACCTAGTGACCTAGTTTCTGACCTCGCATTACCCACTTTTCACATCACCAAGAAATCATCAGGATAAACATTCTGGAAATTTTCACAATGATATAGTAAATATTTTGGTTCTAAGAGCAAAATCAAAATTTGACCTAGTGACCTAGTTTTTAACCTCGAATGACCTGCTATTCATATCACCAAGATATCATCAAGATAAACATTCTGAATTTTCACAATGATTGAGTAAATATTTTGGTTCTTAGAGGAAAAACAAAATTTGACCTAGTGACCTAGTTTCTGACCTCACATGACCCACTTTTAAAATGAATCAGAATTCGTCAAGATAAACATTCTGAACAATTTCACAGTGATTGAGTAAATATTTTGGTTCTTAGTGGAAAAACAAATTTTGACCTAGTGACCTAGTTTCTGACCTCACATGACCAACTTTTAAAATGACCCAGATTTCGTCAAGATAAACATTCTGAACACTTTTCACTATGTTTAAGTATATATTTCCGTTCTTAAATCAAAACCAAGATTTGACCCAATGACCTAGTTTTTGACCTCACATGACCCACACTTTGTACATAACCTAGATATCAAGATAAGTATTTAGGATAGTTTTGACAAAGTTTTGGGGCAAAATTGGCATCTCTAGAGCAAAAGGAAGGATCTGTAATATTTGACCTTGTGACATAGTTTTTGACCTTGCATGACCCTCCTTTGATCATGACACAGATATCATAACGACAAACATTTAGAACAATTTTGACAAAGTTTGGACCAAAATTGCCACTTCCAGAGCAAAAGGAAGGATTTCACAAGATTTGACCTCATGACCTAGTTAATGACCTGGAATGACCCACTTCTTGACATAGCCTAGATATCATCAAGATAAACATTCAGGACAATTTTGACAAAGTGTGTGCCAAAATTGGCACTTATAAAGTAAAAAGATGGATTTTACAATATTTGACCTAGTGACCTAGTTTTTGACCTGGCTTGACCTATTTGTTATCATGACCTAGATATTATGAAGACAAATATTCTGAATAATTTTCACAACGATTGAGCAACAAATGTGGCCCCTAGAGCAAAAAGAAGATTTGACCTAGTGACCTACTTTTTGACCCCATTATGGCCCCGATTCAAATTCTTTGAAGTATTTTGAAAAAGCATGACCCATAGATCATATGTGTGAAATATGATTGAATTCTGTCCATTACTTTAGGAGGAGAAGATTTTTTTCTGAAAAGTTGACGGTATGACGGATGGACAGATAGACAGTTAGACAGATAGACAGTTAGACAGATAGACAGATAGACAGACGCCGGACAACAGACCGATCACAATACCTCACCTTGAGCACTTTGTGCTCAGGTGAGCTAACAATTTATATCTTAAAAACTGGTGAATCAAAAATCACGAATAAGTTTTGAAAAGGGTCACCCAAGGAACATTCCTGCCAAGTTTGGTAAGAATTGGCCCAGTGGTTCAGGAGGAGAAGATTTTTGAAGAATTATCGAATGATTTCGCGAAGTCTGATAAACCCGCCCTGCTATGCCCACATTTTTCACCCAATCAAAAAATTCATGAACATGTGTTGAATACAGTCACTCAAGGGACATTCCTGCCAAGTTTGGTTCAAATTGGCCTGATAATTGATTTTTAAAGATTTTTGGAATGATTTCTCTAAGTCCGATCAGCCCCGCTCTGCCACGCCCACAATTTTTGACGAATCAAAAATTCACGTACAATTTTGAAAAGGGTCACCCAAGGAACATTCCTGCCATGTTTGGTAAGAATCGGCTGAGTGGTTGAGGAGAAGAAGATTTTTGAAGAATTATTGAATGATTTGGCGAAGTCTGATAAGCCCCACCCTGCCACGCCCACATTTTTCACCCAATCAAAAATACATGAACATGTGTTAAAAACAGTCACTCAAGGGACATTCCTACCAAGTTTGGTTCAAATTGGCCTGATAATTGATTTTTAAAGATTTTTCATATGATTTCTCTAAATCCGATCAGCCCCGCCCTGCCACGCCCACAATTTTTAACGAATCAAGAATTCACCAACAAATTTTGAAAAGGGTCATCCAAGGAACATTCCTGCCAAGTTTGGTAAGAATCGGCTGAGTGGTTGAGGAGAAGAAGAATTTTGAAGAATTATCAAATGATTTCACGAAGTCTGATAAGCCCCGCCCTGCCACGCCCACATTTTTCACCCTTCACCCAATCAAAAATTCATAAACATGTGTTGAATACAGTCACTCAAAGGACATTTCTGCCAAGTTTGGTTTAAATTGGCCAGATAATTGATTTTTAAAGATTTTTACATGATTTCTCTAAGTCTGATAAGCCCGACCTGTCACGCCCACAATTTGTGACGAATTAAAAATTCACGAACAAGTTTTGAAAAGGGTCACCAAAGGAACATTCCTGCCAAGTCTGGAAAGAATCGGCTGAGTGGTTGAGGAGGAGAAGATTTTTGAAGAATTATCGAATGATTTCACAAAGTCTGATAAGCCCCACCCTGCCCAGCCAACATTTTTCACCCAATCAAAAATTCATGAACATGTGTTAAAAACAGTCACTCAAGGGACATTCCTGCCAAGTTTGCTTCAAATTGGCCAGATAATTGATTTTTAAAGATTTTTATAATTATTTCTCTAAGTCTGATAAGCCCTGCCCTGCCACGCCCACAATTTTTGACGAATCAAAAATTCACGAACAACTTTTGAAAAGGGTCACCCAAGGAACATTCCTGCCAAGTTTGGTAAGAATCGGCTGAGAGGTTGAGGAGGAGAAGATTTTTGAAGAATTATTGAATGATTTGGCGAAGTCTGATAAGCCCCGCCCTGCCACGCCCACATTTTTCACCCAATCAAAAATTCATGAACATGTGTTGAATACAGTCACTCAAGGGACATTTCTGCCAAGTTTGCTTCAAATTGGCCAGATAATTGATTTTTAAAGATTTTTCATATGATTTCTCTAAGTCTGATAAGCCCCGCCTTGCCACGCCCACAATTTTTGACGAATCAAAAATTCACGAACAAGTTTTGAAAAGGGTCACCCAAGGAACATTCCTGCCAAGTTTGGTAAGAATCGGCTGAGTGGTTGAGGAGGAGAAGATTTTTAAAAAAACCCAACAGACGGACCAACAGACAGACCAACAGACAGACCAACAGACCGACAACCTGACTCCTATATACCCCCCAAATTGAATTTGGGGGATATAATGACAAATTGGATGTTATCAATGATACTATTTGTGTAAAATATGGCATAGAAAATATTGAGACAAAAGGAGAAACTGCTGGTTATCATCTTCTTTTGTCTCAATGTTTTCCCAAGCATTTTCTATTAGAGACGTCAAAACAAGGTCTTGTTCGGGAAAGGGTTAAAAAGAACAATTTTGGATATCTGCTACCCCTCTGGTCTATAGATCTACCTACCTACAGGCTCCAGGAAATATCTGCAGCTAATCATAAACACAATTTTGGGCTTGTCCTTCAGTGTAGGATTTGCATTTAATGCCTCTAGAATCTCGGAAAGAAAAAGTTGATCTCTGTCGTTTAGATTTAAAACAGGCTCTCTCATATTGGTCTTGGTATTAATGCCTTCTTGTCCATGGGAACTAAATGCCAGTAGTACATATTTGCAATCATTAAAGTTGGTCTTCTCTATTATAGATTTCCAAGATTCAGAATCTATAGCGTCACCAGCCCCCTGTTTTTTGACACCCTCCATCCACTGTTCTCTTGTCAAATTGATAACAGATGATGCTTCTTTATCTTTTTCTTTATTACCAGTCTGAATCAGAGGTTCAAATCCCAAGTTACTCCAAAAGATACTCTCTAGAAGTTTTTTGTCCTCTTCTGCACCCTCTCTGTCTGCTACGGTGGTGAAAAAAGCAGCTTTACCAGTCATCATTGTGTGTGTCTTTGTTTTAGGCCTTAAATAGAGCAATGAATTGTGTGCTAAAAATAGACTGGATTTACTGTTATGTTTTGATAAACTGTCCCTGTTGTTATAAAATCTCGTAACTAAGGCTTGAATCAAACCGTAGCTACGAGATTTTATATTGACGCCGACGAAATACT
This sequence comes from Fragum sueziense, assembly GCA_963680895.1. Lineage (NCBI taxonomy): Eukaryota > Metazoa > Mollusca > Bivalvia > Cardiida > Cardiidae > Fragum > Fragum sueziense. Next base: position 2,233,215 of record OY804598.1, read on the forward strand.
ATTGTTTGTCCGAAATTTGTGCTAAATATTAGACTCGATTTACAGTTATGTTTTGATAAACCATCCGTATTGTTATAAAATCTCCTAACTATGGCTTGAATCAAGCCCTATGGCTTGAATCAAGCGGTAGTTAGGAGATTTTATAACAACACCGACAAAATACTATTGTTTGTCCGGAATTATGTCATGGTTTCGCTCTTGTTTCAGGACTTACTCTGAAGCATCAGCTCATTAAACTTCTTCCATGCAGATTTGACTCTAGTTATGGTGGGTGAGTCGCATCCACCAGCTGCCGAAAGCATGTCTCCCAGGTAGCAAAATGATGCCACCACCTCCAACTTGTCCTGTCCTATCTGCACCTCTGTCTTTCGTCGATTGGTCTTGCTTTGCTGCTCCCATACAGCGGGCACACTTGGGTCCTCTTTGAGCTTTTTCAGTCCGCTGCATTTCTTGTGGATCCAGCTACTGCAACCACTGCATAGGAATTAATTAATCATGTAACTGAAAGTCAGAAAATCATCAATATTTCTATTAACCCATTACCAAACAACATGGGAACATCCCGAGCTCTCCAGGGTATGAAGCCCCTTTCGGGCGGCACGAAATTCCCAAATCTACCAAGAAATGTATACCTGGATACTAAATGGTCACTTTTTCCAAGTGGTTGCTTAATAAGAATTGAGTCATCGTAAATCATAAACTCTTCATTGTTAAATAACAAGTCCAGAAAGTATCCATATCTAATTCCATTTTTATGGGCCGTTTTAGTCTTCAGATTTGACCGTAAACCCTTAAAATTTTGTAGTGTGGGAAAGAAAATAACAGGTTCTGGTCATGTTATCCAGAGGAAGAAAGTATAATTGATCTAAGACATTTCTTTTATCTAGTTTTGGTCACATTGAAAAACTGTTTTGAACTCAATCCAGAGGGATTAGAATAAGTTGAAGAAACTTGCTTCCAAATCGATGTAAAATAAATGCGTTCAAAGGAACGCCTGAAGAAGAAAGAACAAGAAGAAGAAGAAGAAGAAGAAGAAGAACGAGAAGAAGAAGAAGGAGCCTGAAGAAGAAAGAACAAGGAGGAGGAGGAGGAGGAGGAGGAGGAGGAGGAGGAGGAGGAGGAGGAGGAGGAGGAGGAGGAGGAGGGAGGGAGGAGGGAGGAGGGAGGAGGGAGGAGGGAGGAGGAGGAGGAGGAGGAGGAGGAGGAGGAGGAGGAGGAGGAGGAGGAGGAGGAGGAGGAGGAGGGGGAGGAGGAGGAGGGGGAGGAGGAGGAGGGGGAGGAGGAGGAGGGGGAGGGGGAGGGAAAGGAGAAGGGGTAGTCCTATCTATAAGCCCTGGCATATTTTATCTTTGAAGTGAGGAGGAGGAGGAGGAGGACGGGGAGGGGGGGGAGGGGGAGGAGGAGGAGGAGGACGCCTCTACCATTAAATAAACAATGTCAGCTTATTACTTATCACAAACAGAAAGTAGATACAAATAGTTCAACTACTTTTGCCCTTGACTTTGAGCTTCGACTTTGAAACGTCATCAACTTCTACTTTCACTTTTACAGATAGGGTCACTTTTGTACTTTGATCCAGACCAGTCGTCTCAATCCAATCGCATTTGGCGTAACATAACATATCACGAGGATTGTGATTGGTTCCGAGTTGTCCCGAAGGTCTTCGGTTGTTTCCGTTTGTAAACACAAGAACGCTGTCAAAACCTGTAATCCTGACAGACAAAACTCCACGTCAAAACCACACAAGAATGCCAGAGGAAGGCGAAAAGGTGATATTTCTTTTATCGATAAAGATTTGAAAACGCACACACATGATAATTTGCAAATATTGTCGGGAATGCTTTAGAATTGATGTCGATATTGATCACTGAAAACGGACCTGTCTCAGTCAGTGTTAATCCGAATCATATCTGATCAAAAATCGCTTTTTGACATTCGGATAACGCTCATTTTGATCAGAACTAGGTCCTATTCAAAAACCGGAGAAAAGTTATGTCAGCATTTCATCGTCCGATTGTTTAATTATCTTAAACGCTATCCCCAAAAAGCCTTATGATACCGATCAATGTACTATTTATTGGCGTGTATGATAAAAAATTCAAGACCAAAAAGTATTTCAAAAAGGTTTATAGGCAATGTTTTGCAACAACCCTCACCTGAGCAGCCTTTGTTTACCATGACCTTCCATTTAAAACCACGTGATCAACGCGAAATCTCGCACATGGAATGCGGGTTTTCCCAGATTATGACGTAACGGTAGAATTTGAAAGAAAAAAGAAATAAGATTATTTTATTTTTCAAATTGACGGCCCTTCTGAAATAATATAACAATAACGAGTTTAAAAAAAACTGATAACATGAATAAATAAATAAATGAAATATATCAGAAACGTCCGGCAAACGTTTTAAAGCTAGTATTCGCACCAATAATGTTTGCTACTATGTTGGGTCAATTCCATAACTTATGAGCATGGAGAACGAAATAAACGGAATTTCTCAGGAAAAGCAATACCATTCAAGTTGCAAGCTGAACAGATCGACATAAATTGATTTCCACAACAAGAACACTCCATAATTTCTGAACAAAGGCTGTCACGTGACTTGAGAAAAATTCGTAATCAAAGGCGATCACGTGATAGTCACGTGGCGGTAAATTCCGCTCTATTTTTGAACGAGACCTGGTCACGTGATCTGCAATAACAATGGCGACGAAATGGAGTGGAAATAGGGGGTTGTTGAGTTTCGAAAGGTTATACTCTTCCAGCAGGCCGATTTGAAATGAAATTTTTGGTCAAGTATGACAAAAAATGATTGATTGATCTATACCCTATAGAATTTTACCGAGTGTTGGATATAATACACATAAACAGACGATGAAATGCCGCCTAACTTTAGGCGCTGTTTTCTTGCCTTTTCAAATAGGACCTAGTTCTGATCAAAATGAGCGTTATCCGAATGTCAAAAAGCGATTTTTGATCAGATATGATTCGGATTAAGTCAGTGTCTGGCTGTCAAATTGTGTATTCTCCCATTTCTGGACAGTACGCCCACATTTTTTAACCAATCAAGACAAAACTTGGACAGAATGATGATGACTATTAATCCGAGTCTTCTCTGATGTAAATACGCTCTTTGATATTTTGATTTTTCGCTATTTACATCAGAGAGCGTTGCTCTTTGAAAAAATCAAGAAGTTCGCAACAAATTGTTGCGCATCGTTCACCGTCCGATCTTAAACGCTATCGTTAAAACCCCTGATGATATCGCTAAATGAACCATTTAATGTTATGGCTGCTGAAAAAATTACGACCAAAAAGTATTTCTAAAAGGTCAGTGGCGGATCCAGAGGGGGTTCGGGGGGTTCAAACGAACCCCCCTCTGAAGCCTAATTCTTTCATTTTCATGCATAAATTCAGTCAAAGTTGTATATCAATAGGAAAACGAACCCCTCTAATTGTAAACTCGAACCCCCTTTCAGAAATCCTGGATCCGCCATTGAAGGTTAATAGGCAATGTTTTGCAACAACCCTCACCTGAGCAGCCTTTGTTTACCTTGACCTTCCATTCAAAACCAAAGGTTATACTCATCCAGCAGGCCGATTTGAAATGAAATTTTTGGTCAGGTATGACAAAAAATGATTTATTGATCTATACCCTACAGTGTTTTACCGAGTGATTCGATATGATACACAAAAACAAAGATTCAAGTTACTTGTAACGTTACCGAACTTTCCGCTGTTTTCAAAGAGCAACGCTCTCTGATGTAAATAGCGAAAAATCAAAATATCAAAGAGCGTATTTACATCAGAGAAGACTCGGATTAGATGACTATCAGATCTTGCCTGTGTATAATTTTCAGCTTGATCTGAATATTATATCTTAGTTATGTCCCCTTTAATCCGAGTCTTCTCTGATGTAAATACGCTCTTTGATATTTTGATTTTTCGCTATTTACATCAGAGTGTGTTGCCCTTCGAAAATATCAAGTTCTCTGCTCGATGTGGCGCATCGTTCACCGTCCGATCTTAAACGCTATCCTTAAAACGCCTGATGGTATCAATAAATGAACCATTTATTGTTATGGCTGCTGAAAAAATTAGGACCAAAAAGTATTTCCAAAAGGTTTATATGGGATATGCAATGTTTTGCAACAACCCTCACCTGAGCAGCCTTTGTTTACCGTGACCTTCCATTTAAAACCACGTGATCAACGCGAATTCTCGCACATGGAATGCGGGTTTTCCCAGATTATGACGCAATGGTCTAAATATATAAGAATCTAAAAAAGAAAATAAAAATAAGATAATTTTATTTTTCAAATTGACGGCCCTTCTGAAATAATATAACAATAACGAGTTTAAAAAACACTGATAATATGAATACCGGTAAATAAATAAATGAAATATATCAGAAACATCCGGCAAACGTTCCAAGCTAGTATTCGCACCAACAATGTTTGCTACTTTTTTGGGTCAGTTCCATAACTTACTAGCATTACAAAGGAAATAAACGGAATTTCACAGGAGAAGCAATACCATTCAAGTTGCAAGCTGAACAGATCGACATAAATTGATCTCCGCAACAAGAACTCTCCATAATTTCTAAACAAAGCAGTCATGGCGAAGACCGTCGGACCGGCAGACATGTCCGATGAAATTTCCCTCCGTCTGATAATTTTTTTGCTAATGTCAGTCCCACTGTCTGATCTTAATTTTGACCTGTAAGCTAGACAATGATAGTTCGGATTGACAAAATTTTATTCGGTCTGACAGGTAACTCATTACTGTCAGACCGAATGTCTGACAAAGATTTGTTGTTCTTCGCCATGTCTGACAAAGGCGGTCACGTGACCTGAAACGTCAACTTCTGTCCTATATCCTATATTTGTCCTATATTTTGATTGCTGTCCTATATCTAAAAGGTGTCCTATATAGTCATCACCATACTATATTTTCATGAGATAATATAGTGGTGAAAAGAAATTGAAGAAATAAAGATTTTAATAAGCTTAAGGAATACAACCCATCATTAGCTCTAAATGATTCGTGTAATGTCGGCTGTTTCCGCAACAACGGAAATAATCGAACATGTTCAGATTTACGGAGATTTTTTAAAACATTTTTTGTAAAGAGACATCTACATTAGATTTGAATTTGTACGAACAGTTTCTACAACGAATCCCAGCCGATGAATTTATAATAACGTCAAATGAAACGACAAAAGACGAAAAAATCAAAATATTTTGGCATTTAGAATGACCTCCTTTTGCAACAACAACAACTACAGCGCACCCAGTGATCTCCCCTGAATCAGAATTACGTATCTCTGACGTAATATGTCACTGTTTGGAGGTTGATTCGCACCATAAATATTTCGTTCCATAACTGGTCACTTTGTTTACCGTAATTTGAGCTTTTTCTTTGGGAAAAGGTAAGCTTGACCTTTGCCATTTCTTTCTGTTTAACCCTTTCCCAAACAACTAGACACAAGATAAGACCAAGTGATGCTTTCTCTACGCTAGGTTTGCGTGAAAAAGAAACCAATGAGAGAAAAGAAGCAAATACTGATACAAGCAGTTGTATTTATTTTCTTTGTAGAATTTCTATTTGATTATATACATGCCCGTAGAAAGCAATTTCATGGGGGGGGGGGGGGGGGGCTAACGGCCTTGTGCTGAATATTTGGGGGGCTAATTTGGATTTTCCCAAAATTTTTAGTGTAAAATTAAGAAAATTCGTCATTTTTGAGCAACTTTTCCCCCAAAAAGCTCCCCCCCCCCCCCATTCCTACGGGCCTGATATATTTTTGTGTTTCTGTCTCGTCTTTTCCATCTCTTTAGCTACTAATAAGGCAGCAAACATGATTCAAACATGACATCAGAAAACTGATATTCAAAAGTTGCTTGTTATACCCCCGCAAACGAAGTTTGGAGGGGGTATACTGGAATCAACCTGTCGGTCCAGTGGTTGGATGGTTGGATGGTTGGATGGTTGGATGGTTTGTTGGTCTGTCTCCAAAACTTTGTCCGGACAACTCCTCCTACACTTGTGAACCGATTTAGTTCATACTTGGCACAAGTGTTCATTGTGACCTGTAGATGTGCAAGACGCAAATTTCACGGAAATCGGACCGCTACTTTTTGAGTTATGGCCCCTGATTTGACCAAAAAATGCTTGTCCGGACAACTCCTCCTACAGTTACTGTCCGATTTGCTTCATACTTGGCACAGGTGTGCATTAGGACCTGTAGATGTGCAAGACGCAAATTTCACGGAAATCTGACCATTACTTTCTGAGTTATGGCCCCTGATTTGACCAAAAAATGCTTGTCCGGACAACTTCTCCTACAGTTACTGTCCGATTTGCTTCATACTTGGCACAGGTGTGCATTAGGATCTGAAGATGTGCAAGACGCAAATTTCACGGAAATCGGACCGCTACTTTTTGAGTTATGGCCCCTGATTTGACCAAAAAATGCTTGTCTGCTCAACTCCTCCTACATTTACTGTCCGATTTGCTTCATACTTGGCACAGGTGTCCATTAGGACCTGTAGATGTGCAGGACGCAAATTTCACGGAAATCTGACCATTACTTTCTGAGTTATGGCCCCTGATTTGACCAAAATATGCTTGTCCGGACAACTCCTCCTACAGTTACATGTACTGTCCGATTAGCTTCATACTTAGCACAGGTGTGCATTAGCACCTGTAGATGTGCAAGACGCACATTTCATGAACAAAGGACCTATTCTTTCTGAGTTATGGCCCCTGATTTGACCAAAATATGCTTGTCCGGACAACTCCTCCTACAGTTACAGTCCGATTTGCTTCTTACTTGGCACAGGTGTGCATTAGCACCTGTAGATGTGCAGGACACACATTTCACGAACATCAGGTCTAGACTTTCTGAGTTATGGCCCCTGATTTGACCAAATTTCAAAAAATCGGATTGGCAATTTCTAAATATGGCTCCTGATTCAACAAAAACGCTTGTCCCAACAAAGGTGGTGGCGGGGGTATTTTTATCACCTTCAGTGATAGATTTCTAGTTCACGTAACCCTTTCCCAAACAAGACCTAGTTTTGGCAGAGACCTATCTTTCTACAACATTCCTGGCTTTATTTTTTTTCAAAATATTTCTTGTGATGATAATACCGTCTTCAACTCACACTCAGACACACAAATTTCTGGGGCATTTTAACAATTTTCGACATAGACATGTTTGGCTAACGATTTACATGCAGATATTATGTACTTGTAATATTTTTATTTCTACCATTGTTAAAGTATTGAAACTTTGCACACATGCTTGTGGTCAGACATGTATATATTCCTTATTTAGGATAAAGATTGGGTAAAGATTCATTACCCTTTCAAATTTCTACTTGGGTAGACTTTTTAGCTCACCTGAGCACGAAGTGCTCAAGGTGAGCTATTGTGGTCGCTTTTTGTCCGTCGTCCGTCCGTCTGTCCGTCCGTCCATCTGTCCGTCCGTGCTATTATTTGGCAATTAGGAGTTACTGCAGTTGTCCGTTCAAGGTTTAAGAGTTTGTCAAGAATTACGAGGTTAACTCCTATTTCCCTCACCAAAATTTGCCAGTAAGTCAATTTTGGCATTAGGAACACTGTGCAGAGAGAAACTCCTAATTCATGAACTGGGACTTTTGTTCATACTATGAACAGTTAAGTAGAAGTTACCTCCCTTACATCATTGTCTCCTCTCATGCCATTTGCCACTTCCAAATTTGAATTTGCATTATGGGTATTTTTTTATAACTCATATGGCTTGAACAGGCAACTTTGCTTTGCATTATGGGTAATTTTTGATAACTCCTAAGACTTGGACAGGCAACTTGGCCCATATCAAAGATTTCAATATGGAGGTTTGATATCCATCTGAGATGTAATGAATGAATTGATGTGAGTACATTTAGATAATATCTTACAAACCTATGTTCAAATGTTGTAGACTTGTGATAAAAAAAATCTTAACACATCACACATTTCATGAATGACTACACTACAGATTTAGAGAAAAAAAAACCTCTTTTGTAACTGAAGCAGTTATCGGACATACCAAAGCCCGGATACCAAAATGTTTTGTACCTTCTATACAATGAAATGGGAATTTTGGTAAGATCATTGGAAGAAATGATATCAACATAGAGTTGCCCTTAACTTTGGATCTTAACAAATATGTTAAATCATTCCAATATGTTCAAATTTGTTCTGTGCAAAATGAAATTATGGTCCTGAAACTTTAGAGAAGCTCATAAATTTAGAGTTGAGCATTTTGAAAATGAGCCAAACTTAGTGACTGGTATTGGCTTTGTAAATTAAACTGATGGGTGCACATGTTACAACTTTATTTTTGAGAACTTAATTCTTGATGATTTCTCACCCCTCACCCCCTTCCTCCCCGTTGTAAGTCTGCTGATGAGAAGCAAATGTTCGGCCTGACAGTCAGCTTGGAAAATGTTTTACTGTCGCAGTACAGTGGGAGTACTGATATTTACTTCACATACAAGACAAGGGGGTCATAACTTATTTTGCTGTAAATTGCTGTCCATTGATAGAAATGATAGCCAACAACTCGAAGTATTTTGGGGGGATTTTTAAACTTGGTTTTAGGAATAAAATGTTATTTTAGATTGTAACTGGTCTTATCACGGTGGGTAACCCACATGTATGACTTTTGGGAAGCGTACACACTGAAAAATCGTCCGCTTCAAGGTATTTTTTGTTTAATTTCTCAGCTTATACTCTAAGGATTTTGATGAGATAAAGCGCACGGAACGCGCAATTGAGAGGGCCATTCCCATCTGTAACTCACTCTGCCCACAATCCAGTGGTTTCGTCAGACTTGAATGTTTGAAGAAACCACGGGATTCGGAGCGTAGTGAGTTACAAACGGGAATGGCCCTCTCAAATGTGCATACCGTGCACTTTATCTCATCAAAAATCCGTAGCGTATAAGCTGAGAAATTAAACAAAACATACCTTGAAGCGGGCGATTTTTTCGGTGTGAACGTTTCCCAAAAGTCACGTGGGTTACCCACCGTGTTATAGAAAAAGATAGATTTGGAAAGTTATCTAGGTTTGCCAAATATGCATGGGGTAATTTAGACTTGCCTGTAAAAATGTAAATAAGAGCCTTTGAAATAGAAATTCATCATACTTTATTCCCTCCTTTCCCAAACAAGACCTGGTTTTGATGTCCCTAATGGAAAAGGCTTGGCAAAACATTGGGGCAAAAGAAGATACTGCTGATAACCAGTTGTTCCTTCTTTTGTCCCAATATTTTCTGTGCTATATTATACACAAATCCCTTCCTTTTTAACATCAATTTTGTCCTCTAAAACAGCTTTTAAATAGGACTACCCTAAAATGTGTTGTTTGGGAAAGGGTTAAGAGTAAACATTCTTTTATTTACTTTATACAATGATATTATCTAGCAATTTTGATATCCAGAATTTTAATTCGGAATTTTTTCCATTGATCTAATTTTAACAATGGTGGTGGGGACTTAAAACATGGTCAATATATATTAGTATTCAACCTTTTCACTCCCTTATTCTTATAAATATGCACTAGTTTCAGTTTTCAATGCTATATTCACTTTAACAGCAACAAATATTGACCAATCAAAAAAAAAATATGCAGGAAATTGCTGACCTTAAATTTTTTTACAAGTCTAATTTTCATCTTTCATTCCCTATTATGCGCCCTTGAATTTGACCAAATTGCCATTTTTGGATTTGTTTTCTATCTAACAGCCTCAAAAACCATATTCTTTCCGTTTACTTAGACTATGTTGCTGAAGTATTTAGGTTGTATCTACATTTAAGCATTGAAACATGAGTATTTACAAATCTAGCCAAAACTTCAATTGAAGAGATTAATGCATATGGAACGATTCAGACCCTTCAGGTTTTTCTATGTGTTAACCCATTATCAAACGGCAAATTTTCAGGTTAGTCCAAATTCAAAGATGATGCAGACGACAATTCCAAGTGAATGGAATTTTGAATTTTTTGGTCTTTTTACATGGAAAACATTGTGGGAAATGAAGAAATTGCTTGACAGAAGGCTGGAAAATGCCAGAGATTTGACAAAGGATTTGTTGCCATGAAGGTAATGTTCCTTCACATCAAGACCTTTCATTTTGGAAAATGTGTTTTTATAGTTGCTCAAAATTTAGAAAGTTAAACTGTCCATGTTAAAATGAGTTTTTTTTAAATTTTAATCTAGCATTAAAGAGCTAATATTGTTTATGGAAATACATGTTAAAAGCTTTTTGATAATAAGAAATTAAAAATTGTTCATGATTATAAGTTTTGATTTTAATCTTTGATAAAGAGCTAATATCGTTCAGTTATAAGAGTTAATTCTCATAGATGACTCAAGAGCTAATATTGTTCATGGAAATACACATTAATAAATGTTTGATAATAAGAAATTTAAAATTGTCCATGGTTGTACGAGTTAATTCTCATAGATGATTTATCCCATTACCGTTCAGTGACGCCTTTTGACTCTCTAACAAGAAAAATTTTGGGAAACATTGTAGAAAATGAAGAAATTACTTGTGACAAGCAATTTCTTCATTTCCCACAATGTTTTCTACTTAAAATAACAAAAAAGATAAAATTTTATTCACTTTGAATTGTCATCTGCATCATCTTTGAATTTTGAACTGTCCAAAATTTTGTTGTTTGGTAATGGGTTAACCCATTACCAAACAACAAAATTTCGACTTGTCCAAATTCAAAGATGTTGCAGACGACAACTAAAAACGAATGAAAATGTACATTATTTAATCATTTTGTATGGAAAATATTGTGGGAAATGAAGAAATTGCTTGTCACAAGCAATTTCTTCATTTCCCACAATGTTTTCCAGAGCCAGTTTCTTGTGGGGAGTCAAAAAGAGTCACTGTGTGGTAATGGGTTAAGAGCTAATATTGTTCATGGAATACATGTTAAAAGCTGTTTGATAATAAGAAATTAAAAATTTTCCATGGTTATAAGAGTTAATTCTCATAGATGATTTAAGATCTAATAATGTTCATGGAATCAAATTAATAATAAGAAATTACAAATTGTCCATGTTTATAAGAGTTAATTCTCATAGATTATTAAAGAACTAATATTGTTCATGGAAAAACATGTTAAATAAACTGTTTAATAATAAGGAATTAAAAATTATCCATGCTTTTAAGAGTTAATTCTCGTAGATTAGTAAAGAGCTAAATTTGTTCATAAAAATACATGTAAAAACTGTTTGATAATAATAAATTAACAATTGTCCATGGTTATAAGAGTTAATTCTCATAGATGATTTAAGAGCTAATATTGTTCATGGAAATTCATGTTAAAAACTGTTTGATAAAAAGAAAGTAAAAATTGTCCATGGTAATAAGAATTAATTTTGATAGATGATTTAGAGCTTATATTGTTCATGGAAATAGATGTTAAAAACTGATTGATAATAAGAAATTAAAAATTGTCCATGGTTATAAGAGTTAATTCCCATAGATGATTTAATAGCTAAAATTCTTCATGGAAATACATGTTAAAAACGGTTTATTTATAAGAAAATCAAAATTGTCCATGGTTATAAGAGTTAATTCACAGATGATTTAACAGCTAATATTGTTCATGGAAATACATGTTAAAAGCTGTTTGATAATAAGAAATTAAAAATTGTCCATATTGATAAGAGTTAATTCTCGTAGATGATTTAAGAGCTAATATTGTTCAAGGAAATGCATGTCAAAAGCTGTTTAATAATAAGAAATAAGTAATTGTCCATGGTTATAAGAGTTGATACTCATAGATGATTTAAGAGCTAATATTATTCAAGGAAAGTCATGTCAAAAGCTTTTTGATAAAAAGAAATTAAAAATTGTCCATGGTTATACGAGTTAATTCTCATAGATACTTTAAGAGCTAATTGAGTTCATGGAAAAACACATTAAAAGCTGTTAAATCCATTCCCAGACAACAGAATTTTAGGGTGGTCCAATTTAAAAGCAGCAGCAGACAACAAATTTTATGTGAATAAAGATAAGATTTGTGTACAATATAGCTAAGAAAATATTGAGGCAAAAGGAGAAACTGCTGGTTATCAGCAGTTTCTTCTTTTGTCTCAATATTTTCCCAAGCCATTTCTATTAGGGACTTCAAAACCAGGTCTTGGTTGGGAAAGGGTTAATGATAAGAAAATAGAAATTGTCAATGTTTATAACAGTTAATTCTCATAGATGATTAAAGAGCTAATATTGTTCATGGAAATACATGCTAAAAACTGTTTGATAATAAGAAATTATTAATTGTCCATGTTTATAAGAATTTATTTTCATAGATGAATAAAGAGCTAATATTGTTCATCGAAATACATGTTAAAAGCTGTTTGATAATAAGAAATTAACAATTGTCCATGGTTTTAGGAGTTAATTCTCATAGATAATTTAAGAGCTAATATTATTCATGGAAATACATGTTGAAACTGTTTGATAATAAGAAAGTAAAAATTGTCGATGGTTATAAGAGTTAATTCTCATAGATGATTTAAGAGCTAATATTGTTCGTGGCAATACATATTAAAACTGATTGATAATAAGAAATTAAAAATTGTCCATGGTTTTAAGAGTTAATTCTCATAGATGATTTAAGAGCTAATATTGTTCAAGGAAATACATGTCAAAAGCTGTTTAATAATTATAGATTAAAAATTGTCAATGGTATTAACATTTAATTCTCATAGATGATTAAGGAGCTAATTTTGTTCATTGAAATATATGTTTAAAGCTGTTATATAATAAGAAATTAGTAATTGTCCATGGTTACAAGAGTTAATACTCAGAGATGATTTAAGATCTAATAATGTTCATGGAAATAAATGCTAGAAACTGTTTGATAATAAGAAATTATTAATTGTCCATGTTTATACGAGTTTATTCTCATGGATGATTAAAGAGCTAATATTGTTCATCAAAATACATGCTAAAAACTTTTTGATAATAAGAAATTAGAAAGTTTCCATGTTTATAAGAGTTAATTCTCATATATTTGATTCATTGGATTTTTACGCCGTTTTAAACTACTATGGTCATATCGCGGTGGCTGGAGACCTAACCATGGATTCCTGTCATTTATCATACCACAACACCCTTAGTGAGCCTCCAGCTGCTCCCCACATAGGTTCACGATATCAAACCATTGACGGGTGACATTTTTGTCAGAAGGGTATTTGCCGTGGCAGGGTATCGAACCCGTGACCTCTCATTTGAGAGGCAGATAATACTTATATATGATAAAAGAGCAAATTTTGTTTATGGAAATACATGTTAAAAGCTGTTTAATAATAAGAAATTAAAATTGTCCAAGTTTACAAGGGATGATGACCCAAAAGTTCGTACACTGGGCTAATAAAACTCAAGGAATGTTAACTATCAAAACAAAAATTGTACAGTTTTTTTAATTTGACATCTGTACAATAAATGTGGAAATTTTCAATAGAGAACATATAAAAGTTATTGCCCAGTGATGTCAGCTGAACGCGATCATGACCACTTTTATTTAAAGTGCTTATTTACTCTCACACAATTCAGTGTCCGAGGTATAAATGTGCGGCAAGTGTAATCATAAGATTTTAGAATCGAAGATCGATTTACTATCAAAGCGGAACCTTGCACTGTTTATCCCAGTTTTGACGTTGTTAACCGGGATGTGGCCTTTTGCAGGACTATCTTGGCACTCATTGTGAACTATTGAAGTCAGAATATTGGATGTCACTTAAACATATTTTCTCTAAAACACTATATTCTTGTTTTCTTTATCATTCTAAATACATGTGTTGGTGTATGACCAAGATTGTGACAGAATTTTATAATAGACCGACATTCAAATTTTGTTGTCGACGTCATATTGCTATTCCACTAATCAGTTCTATCTTGTAAAAAGTAGTGTCTTCATAACAACTCTTAAATCAACGTATACAACTTGATGTCACTACGCAATACCAACGAAATAATACTTTGCACCAAAAAATCTCACAGCAATTTAAGAAAAATGATTAATTCAACGATCTTGTATCATTTTTCGACATTCCCCCGCCTAGGTACGCTCACGTTCCTATGGTAATACAGTTTACGGTCGCTAGAACATTTTTGTTAAGCTTTAAAATTTTCATACTATCTATAGATAATGAACTACATTATTACCAAATTATATACTGACCAAGCTAGTGATAAAGAAGTTATGGGTATATTGTACAAAATTTCTGGATCATCCCTCGTATAAGAGTTGATTTTCATAAATGATTAAAGAGCTAATATTGTTCATGGAAATACATGTTAAAAGCTGTTTGATAATAAGAAATGGAAGATTGTCCATGGCTATAAAAAGTTAATTCTCATAGATGATGAAAGAGCTAATATTGTTCATGGAAATACATGTTAAAAACTGTTTAATAATAAGAATTTAAAAACTGTCCATGTTTATAAGAGTTAATTCTCATAGATGATGAAAGAGCTAATATTGTTCATAGAAATGCGAGTTGATGGATGTTCAATGTTTAGGAGTTAAAATTGTCCATGACTTTAAGAGTTAAAATTTACATATAAATCATATGATTTAAGAGCTAAAAATTTTCATAGAAATGCGAGTTGATGGATGTTCAATGTTTAGGAGTTAAAATTGTTCATGACTTTAAGAGTTAAATTTTGCATGTAAATCATATGATTTAAGAGCTGATTTTGTTCATAGAAATGCGAGTTGATGGATGTTCAATATTTAGGAGTTAAAATTGTTCATGACTTTAAGAGTTAAGATATGTGACCCATCACGCTAAAAGGGACCTTATCGGATGTGTGAAAAATATCGACCCTAGTCAGTCTGCGCAGTCCGCGCAGCCAGACTAGGGCCGACACCTTTCACTTTTATGTAATTTTCTAACTCCGGAATGTTTTCCCTATTTTACTATATGTTCATTTTTCGCATACGGGACCTGGTTGACCTCTGTTGAGTCTGACAAGTTTGGCAAACTTTGGGGTTTTGGAGTTCGGATAAGGTCCCTTTTAGCGTGACGGGTCACATATATGTAAATCATATGATTTAAGAGCTAATATTGTTCGTAGAAATGCGAGTTGATAGATGTTCAATATTTAGGAGTTATGATTGTTCATGAAATTAAGAGCTAATATTGTTCATAGAAATGCGAATTGATGGATGTTCAATATTTAGGAGTTATGATTGTTCACAAAATTAAGAGCTAATATTGTTCGTAGAAATGCGAGTTGATGGGTGTTCAATGTTTAGGAGTTAAAATTGTCCATGGTTATAGGAGTTATTTTAAATTGGTACTCACTTATCAATATTTATGAGTTAATATTGTTCATGACTTTAATAGTTAATTTAATCTTTTGAGTAAAAAGCTAATATAGTTGGTGGAAACGTTTGTAGCAATAATTAGGAATCAATATATGATTTATTCCTAGTTAATCAAGAACTTAGATTATGTATATTTGTTTCTGATAATTTTTACCTTAGTTAACGCTTTACATTTAACAAACATTTTGGAATGATCCAATTAAAACAGTCTGTGTACAATATAGCATAGAAAGTATTTAGGCAAAATATCAAAAATGGTTTATTTCGCACATTTCTTTTGCCTCATTGTTTCCAAAAACATTCTTAATTGTATTTTACTATTATGAAAATGTGCCTTTTTAGCTCGACTTTTCGAAGAAAATGAGAGCTTATACTGTCACCCGGGCGTTGGCGTTGGCGTCGGCGTTGCAACAAAGGTTAAAGTTTTTTCAAACATCAATAACTGCCATACTATCAAAGGGATTCAACCCAAACTTGGAATACTTATTCACCATCATGCCCTCTACCCTACTATCAGGGCCCATGACCCTGGCTCCACTATATTTGGAGTTATGCCCCCTTTATACTAAGCAACTTAGAAAGTCGAGCGCGCTGTCTTCGGACAGCTCTTGTTATAGGAAAGAGTTGGATAAAAACGTTATGAAATATGTCATGGAATTTTCAAATATTGCAAGGGAATTTTTCTGTTGACTCGTTGCAAGCCTGTATAGTAGAGTGAGTTTCTTACTGATTAATTGTAAAGATGTGGTTTTGTACAACGAAAATGTCTATTGACTATGCTAAAGTGTGCTATGTTGTTATACCTAGACAAATTTACATTACAACATAGGGATCATCATTCAATTTTCCACATAAGTATATAGATAGACAACGACATGTGAATGATCAAAGATCATCGAGTCTAAATTGACGGGGGAAGAGGGATTTCGAATTATAACAATATGTGACTCAAACCCGTCTCCCAGTAATAAGTTGACAAAGTACTATCTGTATACACCTACTGAACTCACACGGCAATGTTGGACAGCACGCAATACCTGTCATTGTTTGCTTTTATTCGGAGGAAAATAGGCACTCCTCCCTATTTACATGTATTGGAATATACTGTAACCGTTCGTCACGGCTCACGACTTGATGTCTATTTATAGTGGTCTATTTATAGTGATCCCATGATATACTAATTCCAGGAAAACAATAAAGACCACACACATTCACTAAGTATATGCCAAGTCAAAAAAGAAAGTGTGCACAGAGAATTACCGGATTTACTAGCATTAGTTTGAATATTGATTTTATAATATTGGTATCAAATTAAAGATAATTTGATTGCCTATAAGCGGATGTATTTTGAATTGTGTGAAATGGAACATTGCTTGTGTTTTCTTAAGATATTAGAGATAGTGGTCAATTTCAAAATTCACAGAACATACTGACGAACATGACATAGTTAAATAATCCATTTCCTTGGGACTTCTGCTTCAATTTTTTTGTGACATGTCTTTAATGAATGACGACAATCATTTGTTGTCTCACGGATCGAATATAACGTCTCACTGTAATGTTTGGAATTTTATTGCGTTAATATTGCAAGATGTATTTCTCTTTCTGCAAATTCTTTAATTATACTCTAAATCCAGCGAAACTCAGAGAGAAAAGATGTTCGGCCCTACACCACACTCAGGACTATTTTTCATGTGTCCCGTGCCGATGACAATTTGCATAATGCAGGCATAGCGTAAGATTTTGGTATCTTGATAATGTTAAAAACATATGGTCTCAAATCTCTTATGGGCCGTTGCTCTGCCTTCACCGATTTCCAGTGCCGCGGCCTTAGCGCAGTTGGTAGCGCATCTGACCCTCATGCGAGAGGTCCCGGGTTCAATACTCGGCCGCCGCTAATACCCTTTCTGACAAAATTGTCACCCACCAATTGGTTTGAAATCGTCAACCTATGTGGGTGAGCAGCTGGAGGCTCGGTAAGGGTGTTGTGGTAGTACTGGTTTGAGAAACAACAGGAATCCATGGGTAGGTGCTCCAGCAGCCGCAATATGACCCTGGTAGTTGAAAACGGCGTAAACCCCCAATAAACTCAAACCGATTTCCAGTGTTGCTAACATGTGCTTGCTGCACTGAATCACCATAAATTATGTAGTTTTGAAACGTTGACGTAAGGGCGTCAACGTCATGTACAGTAACGCTTTTGTCTAACTCTTGCACCTTCCGGTTTATCAGACTGAAGCTTGTAAAATTGTATCTTTTTGTTTTGAAAACATGATTGCAAACGTCTAATTTCCTTTCGATGACATTTATGTGACAACGACACATTTTACGCCGGTTCAAGACATTAGCAAAACTGACGTGTGAAATCTGCCAAGTTTACTAAGACGTGATCCCGTCCATAGGTCACACATACTCAGTTCAAGTCTGAAAATCTAAATGTTATGTGATTTAACCGGATGTTGAAAATGTCTGAAATGTTGCAAAATTTGTGCATACCTTTAACGCTAATTACATAAGCATTAGAAGTTATCCGAAATGGTTGGGGGGGGGGGGGGGCAATATATTGAGATAGCCTAAGTTTTAGGTAACGTGACGTCATGCATGCGGTTATAACATCAACGTTATTTTTTCGGCGTTCCCAGGACATTGATGTTCATGCGCATTATCGTTTGGATGACGCTAATGCGACGTCATCAAACTAGCGGTTATAACGTAAATGTTGGGTTTTCTGCATTCCCGAGACTTTTTTGTTCCAACGCACTATCAGACGTCGTGTAAGCTTTATCAAATAATCTTGTTTCAGGTGTGGGCCAAAGCAGCTGCCCTCGTCCATGCATTTGAAAAACTTAACATACATTACATGCAATACACATATGTCGATTGGCGACGATAAAAAATTCTCTTGCAGAGGCAAATGTGTTTCATAGATTGATATTGTTTGTATTTTACCAGTTTGTAATTCAGTTTCTTAAGTGTCAGAAAGGACAACAAGGTAGGCCTTGTCCCATTGTTGTTTTTCATCAGTAGAGGAAGTGAGCGGACAGCTTTTCGTCCGTATTTAGGCTTTGTCTACTTCCATATTATTAATAAGATGATTTGTATGTGTGTCTCCATATAATTAAATAACATGTTTTTATGAATTAAAAGGTTGTGTAAACTTAATTTTATCTTGGGACCACTATAAATTACAGGATTTATTAGGTGCAAAATACAGATTGATCCCCTTTTTTAATGAAGAAGTGCCGAGCCCGGATAGCTCAGTCGGTTACGTCGGAGTCTGTCAATCCAGGGGTCGTGAGTTCGAACCCCGGCTCGGCCAGTATCCATTCTGACATTTGACAAAAGTCATTTGTCTCTCACCAATGGGTGTGAATCATCTATGTGAGAGAGCAGCTGGAGGCTCGGTTTGGATATTGTGGTTGTACTGGTGCGAGAAATACCAGGAACCCACGGTTAGGTGCTCCAGCCGCCGCGATATGACCCTGGTAGTTGAAAACGGCGTAAAACCCTAATAAACTCAAACTCAAACTTAATGAAGAAGTACCTATTTGTGGTCAAATTTTGATTTAGGGATGAATCTGGTGACTATATAATGATTATTTGCTAAATGCAACATTAAAAGTTCCCTTAGTATTAGACTTTGAAATACTAATATTTTGGACATATGAAGTTAAAAGGAGGGAATTGAATGGAATTGAATTAAGAAGGGAATTGTTCGCAGCATTGTGAGTTAAAGCTCGTTGTTTGAACTCGATAAACCCATAATTGTCAAATGTTAGAACAAAAAGAAAAATCAGTTCGTAATTAGGAGTTACTAAACTCCTAATTCCGTTAACTCCTAATTGTCAAATGTGAGTATGTCCGTCCGTCCGTCCGTCCGTCCGTTCACAATTTCTTTCAACATCTTCTCCTCCTACACCATTGGACCAATTTTGACCAAACTTGGCAGGAATGTTCCTTGTGTGATACTTTTCAAAACTTGTTCGTGAATTTTTGATTTGTCAAAAAATGTGGGCGTGGCAGGCAGAAAGGGGCTTATCAGACTAGAAATCATAAGAAAATTCTTTAAAAATCAACCATTGGGCCCAATTGAACCAAACTCGGCAGGAATATTCCTTGAGTCACTCTTTTCAAAATTTGTTCACAAATTTTTATATTTGTCAAAAAATGTGGCCGTGGCAGGGAGAAAGGGGCTTATTAGACTTAGAGAAATCATTAGAAAATTCTTTAAAAATCAACCATTGGGCCAATTTGAACCATACTTTGCAGGAATGTGCCTTGAGTCATTCTTGTCAAAATTTGTTCACAAATTTTTTCATTTGTCAAAAATTGTGGCCGTGGCAGGGAAAAAGGGGCTTATCGGACTTGGAGAAATCAGAAGAAAATTCTTTAAAAATCAACCATTGGGCCAATTTGAACCATAGTTGGCAGGAATGTGCCTTAAGTCATTCTTTTTAAAATTTGTTCAGAAATTTTACTTTTGAAAAAAAAACATGGCCGTGGCAGGGAGAAAGGGGCTTATTAGACTTAGAGAAATCATAAGAAAATGCTTTAAAAATCAACCATTGGGCCAATTTGAACCAGACCTTGCAGGAATGTGCCTTGAGTCGTTCTTTTCAAAATTTGACCACAAATCTTTTTATTTGTAAAAAAATTGTGGCCTTGGCAGGGAGGAAGGGGCTTATCAGACTTGGAGAAATCATAAGAAAATTCTTTAAAAATCAACCAATGGGCCAATTTTAAGCAGACTTTGCAGGAATGTTCTTTGAGTCTCTCTTTTCAAAATGTGTTCACAGTTTTTTTCATTTGTAAAAAACTGTGACTGTGGCAGGGAGAAAGGGGTTTATTAGACTTAGAGAAATCATAAGAAAATTCTTTAAAAATCAACCATTGTGCCCAATTGAAGCAGACTTTGCTGGAAGGTTCCTTGAGTGACCCTTCTCAAAACTTTTTCGCGGATTTTTGATTCGTCCAAAAATGTGGGTGTGGCAGGGAGGAAGGGGCTTATCGGACTTAAAGAAATCATAAGAAAATTCTTTAAAAATCAACCATTGTGCCCAATTGAACCAGTCTTTACTGGAATGTTCCTTGAGTTACTCTTTTCAAAATGTGTTCACAAATTTTTCCATTGGTCAAAAAATGTGGGCATGGCAGTTAGGAAGGGCTTATCAGACTTAGAGAAATCATAAGAAAATTCTTTAAAAATAAATCATTCGGCCAATTTTCTATTTCCCTTATCTGTTGCTCTCAGGCTGGCCCCATGTTTATCTTATGTAAACAAATAAGGGATTAGCTTTAGCTTATCAGATGGTAATCTTTCACTAAATTCTATCAATCACAGACAAAATCTTGTTAATTGAGCCTATCATAAATGATCAATCTCTAACAGATCAGTATGCTTTGAAAATTAGCCCTATGTTGTATATTGCGAAATCATGAAATAATTGTTGAAAATTAACTAACTCAACAATTGTGCTAATTCATACCCAACCTTACAGGATCGATTGGAACAAAATTATTTCTTAATTGTTTCCAAACAGAAAGTCCTTATAAGTTTCATGCCTTTGAATTTGACAAAATTGCCATTATCACTCTTGTCATCTTGATTCAGGTGAGCGATTTAGGACCATCATGGTCCTCTTGTATTCTTTTCATCCTATAAAATTTCACAATCCAACACTTTTTTGTTGAGCTATCCTGTCCTTTTTTATAAACATTTTTGTTTATATATATTTTCTTAATACTAACATTAATTTTACTATTATATAAATATTCCAATACAAACAATAAAAAAACTGTAAAATTCGTATGGAACAATTTATTTACTGTAAGTATAATGAACAAAGAGTGCCATTTTCCTTAAGAAATTGGGCGGTGGTAAATAAGGGGGTGTATTAGTCAAAGTGATTTTTTTAAATTTGTGTACGGCGAAACTGTTTATTTTTTACTTTATTTGAAAGAATATACACATAGGAAAATTATGATCTTCCTTTTGTGCCATGCATTTTGATATATCATTGGAATTAATGTTATTTAAAATTGACTATTGTTTCAGATTCGTCCGAAAAGCTTGTCGAAAGTATGGTAGCCATGTATTACAAAAGCAAAAAAAATTTTTTGCTGCTGGTTATTATTTTCTTACTTGTTAGTCCATTGTTGGGGATAATATAAGCTATTGATTAGATGCAAACACTTGTGTTTCTTGCTTTTAATCATACAGTTTTTGTGTTTAAAAGCTCACTTGTGGTGTTTGGCATTTCATGATTTTGTATGACCCTGATGCAAGATATAAAATTATCAAAATTTCACTAACGAAACGATCAAAGTTGATAAAAATTGGCAATTAGATGCGGGATACCATGCTGATTTTAAATATATATAGTTACTTATGTATCTTTATGATTCTATTGATGGGTCGTATACCTTAAAAGAGATGCAGATTAAAGTAGTGTGTGTTGTTAAATAATGTCAAACTCCACACAGCGATAATGCTTTACATTATCACTGCAGGCATATAAATCACATGACCATGGTGAATGTCACATGATATCGTAAAGTTGGCGGACATCTATTTATATTTCTTAAATCATTTTTTAAATCCAATAATATTTTTTATTTGGATTCATATCTGACACCTCATATTCTTAAAACATCATTTAAAGCATGTTTACTTTTTCTTAAATAAAAATCTAAATAAAAAAATCAATTACCTGAAATCTTGGTAACTCAAGCTGTGTCGGCAGAGATCTCCCCAATCCAAATTCAGGGGAGATAACTGCGAAGGAGATTGAAATAATGTAGTACCATATTCAGATCATTAATCATGTGATTTTGAATTTCTATTGACCAATGGCAATTGTTGGATGAATACATGTATCAACTACATTGATTTTGTTCAAAATATAAGATGCACAGCCTTTAAGTTTACCTAAGCACTTATTGCTAAGTTTGGGGCATTGCATTGGATCATGCACCAGCTGTCTGTCCAGTCTGTACACACTTACAAAAAAACTTCTCATCATAAACCACTAGCTTTAAAATTTTGCAAGGCCCAACATCTTATGGATTCCTATGAATGGAAATTTAGCCCAGTATTAATGGTGTCCAGTTTTGATAAAGAGAGAAATTTTATACCATCTTTTTAGGTTCTACAATTTAGTATAGAGCTTTGAAATTTGTGAGTACAATTATCATATACAATTATGAATACTAATAGAATTTAGGCATAATTCAAACTTCCAGTAAAATTAGCAATTATGTTGTGGGTTTTCTGATTTAACAAAGGAAAGAAAATGAGAAATTTGACACTCTTCCTCTCCCTGATCCTAAAGCATAAAGTTGTCAAATTTTGGGTGAAATATCATTGCATGGTTTCTTAGTAGAATACTCAAGTCAAGTCCTCTGTTATGTGTTCTTGAATTTTATGAACAGGTCAATCATCTCTTCCCTCTAGGCACAGAGCTATGGAATTTTGTCCAGCATCATCTCATGGAACTTCAGGAAATTTCAAATTTCATTTATGCTTTGATTAAAATACTATGTTGTGGGTTACCAGATTGAAGAGAGATAAAGAGGATAATCTTCTTCCAAATCATAAGACCTACACTCACTCTCTCCTTGGTTTCATATTCAAAATGAAAATATAGAGGTATTGTCCACATCAGTGAAAGCCTTCCAGCTACAGTAGTTTGCTGCATGTATTGCTGTCTTCTTTTACATTCTCCTCTGTCTTTTGACAGTCAATGTCTAATATGTTCCATTCTCTGTGGTCCCTCTCTGACAGTTGCTCCCACATCATATTGGGCCCTCCTGGTCTGAGAATGCTAGTGACCTGCATCAAGAAAGCCTTTTAATTACCCCATTGGATCTCCTCACATGTCCATACCATCCAAGACTCGTTTCCCATAAGCTCTGTTCCACGTCTTAGAGGGCAAGCTGTTTGTGGACTCTGCTTGATATGGTATAAAAGATATCCTGTGGTGGTATGTAGCAGTTCTGTCTGATCATCACAGTATCATTGCGCTGCTGACTTTGCAAGATTTGATTGAATAAGGAACCATGTCTCATTTGCATAAATAATCAAGCTCCAGACAGGGGCTAAAGATGTTTTGCCTGGTGTTTTGTAATTGAGGGTGGGTGATGTGAAGATAGGCATCAGCTCTTTGAACTTCTTCAAAGCAGCTTTGACTTTGGTTATGGTAGCCAAGTTACATCCATTGGCTGCATGTCTCCCAGATAGTAGAATGATTCAACTACCTCTAACTTGCCTTGTCCAAACTGCACCTTAGACTGGGGGTCTTCTTTCAAACTGGAACATCTGAAGTTGGGACCTTCTTTGAGCTTTTTCATACTACCACTGCATTTATTATAGGCCGACTTTCTGCAATCACTGCATAGGATGTTACTACCAACACCAGCTTCTTACATGGTGTGTATGAAAACTTAGGCTTGCTGTCCAAACATCCAACCCAGAGCTGTGAAATTTTTTGTGTATGATTGTCTAAAGGATGTCTCAAATTATTACTATGCTTTGGAAATTGGTCCTATGTTGTCGGTTCCTGGAATTTACATAGAGATAAAGAAGGAAGTCTGTAACAATTTTTTCTTTGCCTTACTAAATTAAGCTTAGAGATTTATTGGTGTAGCATCACTATATGGATCTCTACTGTGATTATTAACACTAAAGACATCACTTTGCAAGGAAACAAGCCCTATTTCATAGGTTTTAATAAAAAAGGATATCTTTGACAAAAGGAAATCTTTGATGAATTCACTATACATGTACTTTTTTCTAAGAAACTTGTGTCAAGACCCATTGGCCATTACCAGACCCCTTAGAGATTTAAATTTTTGCATGAAACATGTCTCAATGCCCTATTATGGGATAAATGTTATGACATGCACATCATTTCATGTTAAATCTAGCAGTTGTGCCATAGAGAAACAACAATGACTAGGTATTTTGAAGTGCCTTTTGGAAGGTTGAGGTCGTGAGTAATGTCCTATATTTGTCCTATATTTTTGCTCCAAAATGTCCTATATTACTATATTTTTTTCAAAATTTTGAGTTGACGCCCTGTGATGACTAAAAGATCTTGCCTCGGTATAATTTTCAGTTTGATCTGAATATTACATCATGAGTTATGTCCCCTTAAATTTGACAAAATTGGCCATTGTCAGTTTTATTTTGGCTTTGTTTTCACTCTAAGCAACTACAAATATTGGCCAATCAAGACAAAACTAGAACAGAATGTTGGTGACCATAAGATCTTGCCTTAGTATAATTTTCAGATTGATCTGATTTTACATCATGAATAATGTGCTCTTGAAATTGACAAAAATTGCCATTTTCGGCTTTATTTTCACTCTTACAACCACAAGTATGAACCAATCAATACAGAACTTTAAAAGAATCTTACTGAATTAAAGGCTACCAAGCTTGGCAGTTTATTGTACCGTATATTGGAAGAAAATCATTAAATTAACGTGTTTTATAAAAGATCCGCCAAACTCGGTTGTTTTAAAAGTTTTATTTGCTTTTCTTTACATCGTTGAAAAACTGACTTTCGAGAAAATAAAGATCGGCAATTTCCATAAAATTGCCACGGATTGACGTCATCAATGGCTTGACTCCGCCTCCAATCTAGAACATGAGGAGTCTGACAAAGATAATGTGTTCGACTTTTCTGTCATATAGCGAAGTCTCAGTTTTTATCCATTTCTCGATCGTAAGAGTAATACAGACAAACTTAAACCGTTTTTTGGACAATCCCTAATTCATTTACGACCTATTCTTTGACTGTTTTAACATTTTTTTTCCTAACATTTACTGAGGACGAATTCCCTGTTTTGAGTATCGATTGGGGAAGTCGCTTTATGACAGAAAAGTCGGACATTTAACTTTTTCAGGAATTTCAGACTTTCCGGGAAATGACCCATGACTGCCCGTTTTTCCCGCCATGACGTCATTCAGTGGCCAGTATGACGTCATAATTTCAAGTCAGAAGTTTAGCGTATTTTCTTCGGCAAAGATCGGAAAAGACCAAAATATCCAATTTAAAAGACGAAATAAAAACACTTCTAATGTTGGAAAATTGTAGAAACTTTGATATTTGGTTAATAGTAAGGTGTTCTTTCGGCACAAGACTTTAATTTTGCCAATCATCGGACACTTTAAGATCTTACATTCTTGTAAATTTCAGCTTGATCTGAATGTCAAATCTAGAGTTATGTGCCCTTGAGTTTTACAAAATAGCTGTTTTCCACTTTGTTTTCACCCTCTTTACATCCACAAATAATGATCAATCAGGTCAAAGCTTTAATAAAATGTTGGTAAAGTTAAGATCTTCTTTGATTGTGATCCTAAGCTTAATAGAAATATAACATTATGTGCACTTGAATTTGACAAAATTGCCAACGAAACTAGAACTGTCGCAAAGCGGACAAATACCCCCCACTAGCACGTTGTCACTGAAAAAGTGCTAAAGTTCAAAGTGGCATAACGCTAAAACTACTGCCTGGATGAAGATGAAAATTGCAGGTGCACAACTTCATATGATAGGAAACAACCTGCTAAAATTTCAGCAAAATCGGTCAAAAACTGTGGGAGGAGAAGAGGACACAAAATTATGTCCATGGACGGACAGACGGACGGACAGACGGACGGACAACCTGAATCCAGTATACCCCCCCCATAACTTTGTTGTGGGGGGTATAAAAAAGACCCTGTGAAATCATTGATGTAAAAGTAGTCATGGATTTGCTTATTTGTGCAGCCTGAACTTTTGAAATTGCTTTCAAGAAAACGAACAATTCAGGCCTGTGGAGCGCGTCCAGACTGCCAGGGCTGTCTAGTTTTACCCCCCATGGATTATAGGGTACATTCGTTCATTCCTGAGTATTTTCCCCCGTTCTTTTTGAGGCACTATCGTCATTAGTCCAACACGTCAGTATCTTCTGATATGGTAATATTGGTGACTTGTTGGTATCTAGTAAATAAAATAACTACATGCAACATACTAAGTATAAACTAGCCTATATACAACAATAATAGAGACGGGAAAACCTGTTCTTGTTTGGGAAAGGGTTAAGGCCTTGTCACTATGTGTGAGTACTCATTGAAATCATCTCAGCCACACAACTTGATTGACTCTGAGTACTCACAACATATGTTTTGATGAATAATAATGTCAATAAATGCAATAATACAATTATTGTCTTTGGAAAAAAATACCCCCTTTAAAGAGTTCATTGACTGCTAAAACTAAATCCTTCTTCCGACAAGAACACCTTTCTAATATGCAAGTGTCAAAGTTTCATTTTTCTTTAAAACATGAACAGTGTTCTTATTTCGTCTTTGAAATATCTTTTGGGATCTTTCCCGAAGACGAAATTTGAAAAACTTCATGTTGGGCATATGACGTCAACCTGTGGCAAGCGAGATTTCTGACACAGTTAAGGCACGACTTTTCTGTCTTAAAGTGACATTCCACAGCGCATTTAACCCTTTCCCAAACAAGACCTGGTTTTGACGTTCCTAGAAGAAATGTCTTGGGAAAACATTGAAACAAAAGAAGAAACTGCTGATAACCAGCAGTTTCTCCTTTTGTCTCAGTATTTTCTGTACTATAATATACACAAAATATATCTTTAACAACATCCCTTTGTAGTCTACAGCAGCTTTTCAATTAGACAACCCGAAAATTTTGTTGTTTGGGAAAGAGTTAAATGGTGTCTGATATATATATTCTATTGTCACCGCTTTATGACTGTGATTGTGGGTGGAGTCAAGTCATAAAATACCGTCACACCGTGGCAATTTACGAAAATGATCAATCTTTACTTTTTCCAAAATCAATATTTCTCAATCCAAGTTATGATGTAAAAGATGCTCAATTAAACTGTTAAACCAATCAAGTATAATGGATCTTCTATAAAATAACGTTTATATAGGGAATTTCATCTTATATGCGGCGAAATCAACTTCCTCGCTTGGTAACCTTTAACCCATTTCAACATAATAAGTAATTAACGCCTTTTGACACCCCACAAAATAAAGTATTTGGAAAACATTGTGGAAAACGAAGAAATTTCTTCTTGACAAGCAATTGATTCATTATTATGCCCCCTTTCGAAGAAAATGGGGGTATATTGTTTTGCAAATGTCGGTCGGTCGGTCGGAAGGTCGGTCGGTCGGTCCGTAGGTCGGTCGATCGGTCCGTAGACCAAACCTTGTCCGGAGCATAACTCGAAAAGTATTAAAGGTAGAACCATGAAACTTCATAGGTGGATAGATCTCATTATGGAGAGGTGCAGTGCACAAGAACCGTAACTCTGCCGATCAAACTTTCTGAGTTATTGCCCTTTGTTGATTTTCAAACTTGATTCTTGTCCGGAGCATAACTCAAAAAGTATGTAAGGTACAATCATGAAACTTTACAGGTGGATAGATCTCATTATGGAGAGGTGCAGTGCACAAAAACCATAACTCTGCTGATCAAATTTTTGAGTTATTGCCCTTTGTTGATTTTCAAACTTGATTCTTGTCCGGAGCATAACTCAAAAAGTATGTAAGGTAGAATCATGAAATTTTACAGGTGGATAGATCTCATTATGGAGAGGTGCAGTGCACAAGAACCGTAACTCTGCTGATCAAATTTTTGAGTTATTGCCCTTTGTTGATTTTCAAACTTGATTATTGTCCGGAGCATAACTTAAAAAGCATGTAAGGTAGAATAATGAAACTTTACAGGTGGATAGATCTCATTATGGAGAGTTGCAGTGCACAGGAACCATAACTCTGCCAATCATATTTTTGGAGTTATTGCCCTTTGTTGATTTTTTATAACTTGATTCTTGTCCGGAGCACAACTCAAAAAATATGTAAGGTAGAATCATGAAACTTTACAGATGAATAGATTTCATTATGGAGAGGTGCAGTGCACAAGAACCGTAACTCTGCCAATCAAATTCTTGGAGTTATTGCCCTTTGTTGATTTTTACACTTAATTCTTAACCTTGCCTATATCTCATGTCCTTTTACACATACAGCCTTGATATCTTACACATAGATACCTCCTATCAACATTGTTCACATTTAACCATGACCTTGGACCTTGTGACCTTGACCTTGGAGTTTGACCTACTTTAAAAAAAATAAACCCGGCATATATCTCATGACCTTTTACAAATACAGCCTTGATATTTCACACATGGACACATCTTACCAAGACCTTTCACAATTGACCATGACCTTGGACTTTGTGACCTTGACCTTGGAGTTTGACCTACTTTTAAAAAACTTTAACCTGGCCGATATATCATGTCCTTTTACACATACAGCCTTGATATTTGACAAATGGAAACCCCCGACCAAGATCTATCACGTACGACTATGACCTTGGACCATGTGGCATTGACCTTGGAGTTTGACCTACTTTTAAAAAAATTAAACTGGGCCTATATCTTATGTGCTATTACACATACAGCCTTGGTATTTAACACATGGACACATCTTACCAAGACCTTTCACATTTGACCATGACCTTGGACCTTGTGACCTTGACCTTGGACTTTGACCTACTTTAAAAAACTTTAACCTAGCAGATATATCATGTCCTTTTACACATACAGCCTTGATATTTGACACATGGACACCTACGACCAAGACCTATCACATTTGACCATGACCTTGGACCTTGTGACCTTGACCTTGGTGTTTGACCTACTTTAATAATACATTAACCTGGCCTATATTTCATGTCATTTTACATATACAGTCTTGATATTTCACACATGGTCACTTCCAACCAAGATATTTCACTTTTGACCATGACCTTGGACCTTGACCTTGGAGTTTGACCTACTTTTAAAAAACTTAAACTAGGCCTATATCTCATGTCCTGTTACCTATACAGTCTCAATATTTTGCACATGGACACCTCCTACCAAGACCTTTCACATTGGACCATGACCTTGGCCTGTGTGACCTTGACCTTTAATTTTTACATACTTTTAGAAATCTTTAACCTAGCCTTTATCTTATGTCCTATTACACCTACAGCCTTGATATTTCACACATAGACACCTCCTACCAAGACCTTTCACATTTGACCATGACCTTGAATATTGCAACCTTGACCTTGGAGTTTGACCTACTTTTAAAAAGACTGAAACCAGGCATATATATCGTGTCCTTTTACACCTACAGCCTTGATATTTCACACATGGACACCTCCAACCAAGGCCTTTCACATTTGACCTTGACCTTCACCTTGGCAATTGGCCTACTTTTAAAAACTTTAACCTGGCCTATGTTTCATTTTACTTTTACGTATACAGCTTTGATAGTTCACACATAGACACCTCCTACCAAGAACTTTCATATTTGACCATGACCTTGGACCTTGTTAACTTGACCTTGGACTTTGACCTACATCAAATGTAGGCCCTTGAGGGGGCATATATGTTTTACAAACATCTCTTGTTTTATAGGTGTTGTTATAAAATCTCGTAACTACAGCTTGAACAGGCATGTGACACTTATACTCGTACTCGAGTATTATGAGTACAAGTACCACTTTTCCCCGTACTCACTGGTACTCAGTACTCATGGGGAAAATGAGTACTCATACTCATACTTACTCAAGTACTGACCCTTCAGTACTCAGTACTCATGAATCTTTTTGAGTACTTTATATTGGAAAACAGATTTCAAAAGAACAAATGATTCAATCAGAATACAAATGCATGGACCACATTCAGTATACCTGTCATTATTTTACAGTTTTACCTGTGTTAACCCTTTCCAAAACAAGACCTTGTTTTGACATACCAATAAGAAGACATTTCAGAATCATTGAGAAAAAAGAAGAAAATGCTGATAGTCAGTATTTTCTCCTTTTGTCTCAATATTTTCCAAGCTATAATGTACGCAAATCCAATCTTTCTCATTACCCATTTTGTCATCGGCATCAGCTTTCAAATTAGACCAACCTCAACTTTAGCCATTTAGGAATAGGAAAGGGTTATCAATGACACAATTCACACCTTTAGGCAATTATGATAAACTAATCCTTTGTTATGTATTGTTTGGCTTTATATTTTGTTAGTCTATCATAGATACTAACCTGTATTAAAATTGTATACCTTTTATACCAGAAAATGAACTCAAGTTTATTCCCAGCTTATTCATGTAATTCCTTACAAAAGAGAGAGATTCAATACTGCTTAACACATTACCACACAATGACTCTTTTTGACTCCTCAAATGAAAAAGTCTTCGGAAAACATTGTGGAAAATGAAGAAATTGCTTGTGACGAGCAATTTCTTCATTTTCCACAATATTTTCTACTCTTAAAGTCGTAAAAATTTCGAATTCATGCACATTGAAAATGTCGTCTGCAACTTCTTTCAATTTGGACCAGTCTAAAATTTCATTGTTTGGTAATGGGTTAATAAAATCTGGTACTGCACATATCAGCATTCATTTGCAACATCAGTGTGATTGCTAAGTACTACATAAATATATTTGTTTTGCTTAGCAGGATTTCTTGTTGAGCAATAAACCATGTTAAACACAAAATGTAACTTTTCCTTGTTAAAATTTTGGTGTATATTGCATGTCATTCTAGTACTCATATATACTCAATAATACTTAAGTACTACTCAAGTACTACTTAAGTACT
Source organism: Fragum sueziense (assembly GCA_963680895.1). Taxonomy (NCBI): domain Eukaryota; kingdom Metazoa; phylum Mollusca; class Bivalvia; order Cardiida; family Cardiidae; genus Fragum; species Fragum sueziense. The sequence goes on from OY804598.1 coordinate 2,264,296, forward strand.
GTAACCAGTTTAGTACTCATTACTCATAATTACAAGTACCAAATCTGAAATACTCAAGTATTATTCAAGTATTAAAAAGTCAGTACTCGTCACATGCCTGAGCTTGAATCAAGCCCTAGTTATGAGATTCTATAACAATACCAACAGTTTATCAATACATAATGGTAAACACGGTCTTTTTTTAGCGCAAAATTCATTGCTATTTCTCATTTCAGTTTCCTGCCATTGTTGAGCTAAATGTGGGCGGGGTACACTTTACAACTACTTTACTGACGCTAACAAAGACCCCAGACACCATGCTCTCGGCCATGTTTAGTGGGAAATATTCGGCAGTTAAAGATAAAGATGGCAGGTACTTTATTGATGCAGACGGACAAAACTTCATACACATCCTAAACTTTTTACGCTATGGAGAAATCCCACCTACAAAAGTTGCAAGCAGTGTATATCGTGAAGCTGTGTACTTTGGTCTACATACTCTTGTGGCTGAACTTGAGAAATATCCATCCATCATGGCAAAGATTCAACGAAACAATTTCCGAAATAATTTCCCAGGTTACTCAGACTGTTTGGAATCTGTTATCGAAGCGGCCGGTAAAGAAACGAGAAACACAACAACCAACGTGAGGCTGATATTATTTCGAAAGGAGAACCAACCACAGAATATCAACTTTAATTTGAACCACACTTGTGTTTATACCTCATTCAATGATAATGAGTCGTTCACTGCAGATGCTATCTTGGGACCTTGGTCGCAGCAAACGTCGGGGAAAGATTTGTTGAACTGTTTTCTGTTTGATTTGAGAGATAGAGGTTTTAAAGTTACGGGAAAGCATTTGGGTACGTGTAATTATGAATGTGAAACAGAAAGATGTAAAAAGTCATTTTACAACATCTCTTTTCACTGGTGGGTTGATTAGTGCTTCATTCACTTGTGTAATTTTACACTTGCCCACATAATAACACTTTTTTATGCCCCCACAAGATAAAGGCTTTGGAAAACATTATTGAAAATGAAGACATTGCTAATGAGTCAGAGTTACAGATAAGTGTGGTTGAAGACATTCTTACATTGTCCTTTCTATTCAAAACCCCATGCTGTTTGTACTCATTGAAATAAATCTCAGTTAGATGATTTCATTGAGTACCCACAACATGGGGTTTGATGGACAATGCTTTATAAATAAAACATTACATATTGAAAATCCTTTACCCCTGGACTCTTATCTGTAGCTCTGACATGTAAATTCTTCATTTCCCACAAAGTTTTATACACATAGAGACAAAAATATATAAATTTTTGTTTATTAGTTGTCGCCCACAACATCTCTGATTTTTGACCAGTTTAAAATTTTGCAGTCTGATAATAGGTTAACCCTTGCTCTTCAGTCTGATAATTAAAGTTTTTAAATTATGGCAAAATGAGAACTGTTGGTTATCTTTATTTCTTTGTTTGCTTCGATATTTTCCGAAGCATTTCCCATCTGAAGTATTAAAACCAGGACTTGTTTGGATGATGGTTGATGTTTTCTGAAGCTTGCGCTCTTTGTATAAAGTAAGCCAATGTGTTTGGGTATGGTTTAATGCTATAAGATTATTAGCTCACCTGAGCACAAAGTGCTCAAGGTGAGCTATTGTGGTCACTTTTTGTCCGTCGTCCGTCTGTCTGTCCGTCTGTCTGTCCGTCCGTTCACAATTTCGTGTTTACACTCTAGCATCTACAAATATAGGCCAATCTTGACCAAACTTGGTCAAAACATGTGTGGCCATAAGATCTCGGATGTGTTTGATTATGGGTCAGATCGAATTAGAAAGTCAGGAGTTATCTGCCCTTGAATGTGAAAAATACCTAGTTTTGACATTGTTTACACTCTAGCATCTACAATTATTGATCAATCAAGACAAATCTTGGACATAACGTTGCAGACCATAATATCTCGGATGAGTTCGATTTTCAGTCTGATCTGACCAGAAAGACATGAGTTATGTGCCCTTGAATTCGACAAAATTGCCATTTTCAGCTGTTTTCGACCTTGTTTACACTCTAGAATCTACAATTATTAATCAATCAAGCCAAAACTTGGACACAATATTGGGGATCATAAGATCTGGGATGAGTTTGATTTTCAGTATTATCTGATCAGAAAGTTGAGAGTTATGAGCCCTTGAATTTGACAAAATTGCCGTTTTTGACTGTTTTCGACCTTATTTACACTCTAGAATCTACAATTTTTGACCAATCAAGACAAATCTTGGACAAAAGGTTGGAGACCATAAGATCTCAAATGAGTTTGATTTTCAGACTGATTTGACCAGAAAGATGAGAGTTATGTGCCCTTGAATTTGATAAAATTGCCGTTTTCGGCTGTTTTTGACATTGTTTACACTCTAGAATCTACAATTATATATCAATTAAGACAAAACTTGAAAATAATGTTTGAGACCATAAGATCTTGGAGAAGTTTGATTTTCAGTCCGATCTGATCAAAAAGCCGAGAGTTATGTGCCCTTGAATTTGACAAAATTGCCGCTTCTGACTGTTTTCAACCTTGTTTACACTCTAGAATCTACAATTATTGACCAATCAAGACAAATCTTGGACACAATATTGGGTATCATAAGATCTGGGATGAGTTTGATTTTCAGCCTGATTTGACTAGAAAGTCGAGAGTCCATGTGTAGCCCTTTGAATGTGATCAAAATTGCAGTTTTCGGCTGTTTTCGACCTTGTTTATACTCTAGAATCTACAATTATTGATCAATCAAGACAAAACTTGTACACAATGTTGGGGATCACAAGATCTGGGATGAGTTTGTTTTTTAGTTTGATCCAATCAAAAAGTCGAGGGTTATGTGCCTTTGAATTTGACAAAATTGCTGTTTTCGGCTGTTTTTGACCTTGTTTATACTCCAGAATCTACAATTATTTATCAAACAAGTCAAATCTTGGACTATGTTGGGCATCATAAGATCGTGGATGATTTCGATTTTCACAACGTTATTGACCATAAGTTCGTTTTCAGTCTTAAAGTCATAAATATTTATTGAATTGAACAAAAGTGTTGCTCATATCATTTTCATTCAGGTGAGCGATATAGGACCATCATGGTCCTCTTGTTATTATACATGTTGTAATACCAGAAAGAATGGTGTGATGATTTTCTATTAACACTTTCCCAAATAGCAAAATTAGATCTTTCTAAATTGAGAACTTCTACAGATTCAGGATTTCCAAAAAAATCCCAAAACAGAGGTTATTATTTACCCCCCCCCCCCCCCCCGCCCCAACCCCCCAACCCCCCCGCCCCAACCCCCCAACCCCCCAACCCCCGAACAGTTTTTCAAGCAGCCTTCTATGTCTCTTATAGAGGGGGTACAAGTGTGCTGTAAAATTATGGTTTTTACCCCAGATTTGAAAGTCTTGGAAACCCGGAGATGACATTTTCTTTTTTCTTTGAAACAAAATTAAGTTCAGCAGGACAAGGAATAATCAATGTCCATTTTAATGTATTTGAACAGTCAAAAGTACATGTATTGTGATTTGGGAAAGGATTAAATTGTGATCATTTATTTAAATTATTTTTAAAGTTCTCTATTTGTCTTTTAAGTTTAACAATATGAACCAGATTTTCACGTTAGCATTTTATGTTACATGTGTATTATTTTTATGCCCCTGTATCGAAAGATCGGGGGCATATTGTTTTACTCGTGTCTGTCCATCTGTCCGTCCGTCTGTCTGTCCGAAAACTTAACCTGAATACTTAACATTGGCATTTTCTCCAAAAGTATTCGACATACAAAGCTCAATTTTGGTATGTAACTTTATTTCAATGATATCTAATTATCTATCTGTTCCATGCAATATGACGTTCCTGGTCATTTGACAACCCTTATCAATTCTTAACACGAAAACTTAACATTTTAGAAAAATAGCCATTTTGGGGGCATTCGTGTTGCACAAACACATCTTGTTTATTTTGTTGTATTATATTTAAGTATTTAGTCATCTTGTTTTATTTCATTGCCTGCAACACATGAATTGTAACTACTACATGTTGTCTAAAAAAGTTAACACTTTCTCAAAGGACACATTTTTATTGTAATCAAATTCGAAAATTCGAACAGAGGAGAAAATGGATGATGGTAAAGAAAAGATTTGTGTAGTACTGTACTATATACAGCAAAGAAATAAATTATTGATACAAACTGAGAAAAATAAATTCTGGTTATCAGAAGTTTCTTCTTTTGTCTCAATGTTTTCTCAAGCTAATTCTATCAGGGATATCAAAACCAGGTCTTGTTTTGGGAAAGGGTTAAGACAACACAATTTGTGACTTGTTCAAATTTAAAGAAGTGGAGAAGAAACTGTCAAACATACTTTTCTTATGAGCTCATCTTCTGTATTTGTTGTGCACATTCATAGAATTTCAATAGAATATTTCAACTTGTGACTTTTTATGTCCCTCTAGATAAATGGTTAGTAAAACATTGTGACAAGCAATTCCTTATTTCCCACTATGTTTTCTACCCACAAAGACATAAAATGTAAAATTTCATTCACATGAAAATTTTATTCACATGAAAAATTCATTCGCATGAAATTGTCGCCTGCAAAATTTATCTTTGAATTTGGACAAGTCCAAAATTTTGTTGTCCTCTAATGGTTGATTTTTTAGCTCACCTGAGCACGAAGTGCTCAGAGTGAGCTATTGTGATCGCTTTTTGTCCGTCGTCCGTCCGTCCGTCTGTCCGTCCACAATTTCTTCAAACATCTTCTCCTCCTAAACCATTGGTCCAATTTTAACCAAACTTGGCAGAAATGTTCCTTGTGTGACCCTTTTCAAAACTTGTTCGTGAATTATTGATTTGTCAAAAAATGTGGGCGTGGCAGGGCGGGGTTTATCAGATTTTAGAGAAATCTTAAGAAAATTCTTTAAAAATCAACCATTGGGCCAATTTGAACCAAAGTTGGCAGGAATGTGCATTGAGTCACTCTTTGCAAAATTCATCCACAAATTTTTACATTTGTCAAAAAATGTGGCCGTGGCAGGGAGGAAGTGGCTTATTGGACTTAGAGAAATCATAAGAAAATTCTTTAAAAATCAACCATTAGGCCAAACTGAACCAGACTTTGCAGAAATGTTCCTTGAGTCACTCTTTTCAAAATTTGTTTTCAAATTCTTGCAATTGACAAAAAATGTGGCCGTGGCAGGGAGGAAGGGGCTTATCGGACTTGGAAAAATCATAAGAAAATTCTTTAAAAATCAACCATTGGGCCAATTTGGACCAGACTTTGCAGAAATGTTCCTTTAGTCACTCTTTTCAAAGTTTATTCACAAATTTTTACCTTTGTAAAAAAATTATGACCGTGGCAGGGAGGAAGGGGCTTATCGGACTTGGAGAAATCATAAGAAAATTCTTTAAAAATCAACCATTGGGCCAATTTGGACCAGACTTTGCAGAAATGTTCCTTTAGTCACTCTTTTCAAAGTTTATTCACAAATTTTTACATTTGACAAAAAATGTGGCTGTGGCAGGGAGGAAGGGGGCTTATCAGACTCAGAGAAATTGTAAGAAAATTCTTTAAAGATCAACCATTGGGCCAATTTGAACCAGACATTACAGGAATGTTCTTTGAGTCACTCTTTTCAAAATTTGTTTTCAAATTCTTACAATTGACAAAAAATGTGGCCTTGGCAGGGAGGAAGGGGCTTATTGGACTTCGAGAAATTATAAGAAAATTCTTAAAAAATCAACCATTGGGCCCAAATGAACCAGACTTTGCAGGAATGTTCCTTGAATCACTCTTTTCAAAATTTGTTCTCAAATTCTTACAATTGATAAAAAATCAGGCTGTGGCAGGGAGGAAGTGGCTTATCGGACTCAGAGAAATCTGTCCTATTTCTCTTATCTATTTCTCTTATCTGTTCCTCTGGCTGGCCCCATGTTTATCTTATGTAAACAAATATGGGATTAGCCTTAGCTTATCAGATGGTAATCCTGCGCTATATTCTTTCAATCACAGACCAAATCTTGTTAATTGAGCCTATCATAAATGATCAATCTATAACAGATCAGAATGCTTTGAAAATTAGTCCTATGTTGTATATTGCGAAATCATTAAATAATTATTGAAAAAAAACGTCAACAATTGTGCTAATTCATACCCAACCTTACAGGATCGATTGGAACAAAATTATTTCTTAATTGTTTCCAAACAGAAAGTCCTTATAAGTTTCATGCCTTTGAATTTGACAAAATTGCCATTATCACTCTTGCCATCTTGATTCAGGTGAGCGATTTAGGACCATCATGGTCCTCTTGTTTTTTTATAAATCATCATAATTTAATATTAGTTGATTTCATTAAAATCCGAGCGTTTTGATTGGCTAAAATTTTTTTTTCATAACTCCATGAAAAAAAATTGACATTGACGGAACTTCTTTTGGAATCAACAATATGGATAAATGGATGTACCCTGTACAAATCGGCATATTACGTTCGTTTTGAGTTGTAAACTGCAATTTTTATCATTAAATCGTACTCTTAAATAGATTTTCTAGTTGAAACAAACTCAATTTCAAAGACTTATTGCTTAAAACGCACTTGAGAGGATGGAAAATAACGTTACGACGACTGAATTCGCTGTAAACAACGTTGCAGTTACGGGCGCTTTTTATGACGTCATTTAAAGTTTTCGTCACGGAAAGGCACGTGCTTAAGATCTGAATACCTTGGCAGCGACCAGATATTGCACATCTATCCGCTTCTTTGAACATAGTCCGGACGATTTCTCATTTTCTCTAGTCGCAAATATTACTATTTACGGTAATAAAATGTATTATTAAATTATAAGGAATGAAAGAAATTTTATTTTTTTCATGCAGGTATGAAAAATAAAATCTAATCACACTTTTGTATATACCGCTTCCCGGATTCATACAGTGTGATTAGATTTTATTTTTCATACCTGCATGAAAAAAATAAAATTGCATTCATTCCTTAAATATTATAGGAAATGTAACATAATTCTTCTGTGCTAGAGAGCAGCATTGGTGGTAGTGCAGATTAAACCTTTCCCAAACGGCAAAATTTTTGACTGATCTAAATTCAAAGATGTTGCAGACAACAATATCTAGTAAATGAAAATTGATATTTTTTGGTCGTTCTGAGTAGAAAACATTGTGGGAAATGAAGAAATTGCTTGTAACAAGCATTTTTTTCATTTTCCACAACGTTTTCCAAAGCTAACATGTTGCTGTCTGGTAATGGGTTAAATCAGTACCCAATACTCAGGGTTTAGAATTGTACATGTAATATGTTAATGTTTAACATGTCCGTTATCGCTTTTCAAGGAAACACTCATAAAAGCAGCTTGTTTTAAGCTGCAGTTACGAGGTTTTCGTTGAAAAGCATAGATTCGCTATATCATTATCCACTCCTTTCTGATGTTCCCATAGTCAGTAGTTTTTGTAGAAGTAGTAGTAGTATTTATGGTTTTTATCAAGCAAAAGCTAATAAATATGTATGTTAATAGGAAATTATGTTAAAATAAAACAAACAAAAAAATATTAATACTAAAATGTCTCTGTGGATAACACAAAAGAGAGATAAACTCTTAATTACCAGCATTTCTTTCTTTTATGTCAATGTTTTCACAAGGCAATTTTTATAAGGACATCAAAACCATGAGGTCTTGTTTGGGAGAGGGTTAGGTTTGTCACATATCAATGAAGTTTAATTATTATAAACTTTCTTCAATTGTTGGGTCACGTGATTTCCCATCATGCTTTTAGTCTGATCAGGACATGTGCTGCCATGTTACAGTTGCTGCATACCCGATACTAGAATGGCAACAATTTAGAATGGTCCAAATTCAAAGATGTTGTATACCATAATTTCAAGTGAATCAAATTAAGATTTTTGGGGGGTAGGAAACGTGGGAAATGAAGAAATTGCTTGTTACAAGCAATTTCTTTGTTTGCCACAATGTTTTCCAAAAGACAATATCCTTTAAGGAGTCAAATAGAGTCATTGCCTGGAAATGGGTTAACCTTGTTCTGGCGCCCCCAATAGAAAACGCTTGGGAAAACATTGAGACAAAAGAAGAAAATGCTGATGATCACCATTTTCTCCTTTTGTCTCAATATTTCTGTGCTACTTTGAACACAAATGCTATCTTCATTAGCATCACTTTTGTTGTCTGTAGCTGTTTTCAAATTGGATGACCCTAAAATTTTGCCATTTGGGAAAGGGTTAAGAGGCTTTCAGAGAACATTATGGGTCTTGGTCAGGCTGATCTGGATTCATGTTGGTCTCAAATACCACTAGAGCCTTCTCGTCCAGATCTCAGCTTTTCATTATGCTTAGACTGTTTTTGAATTTGATTAATTTCAATTGTTTTAGATTTAATTTTGTGTGTCTTTGACTGTTTTTGAATTTGATTAAGTTTGATTGTTTTAGATTTATTTTAGACAGTATTTACTTTTGTTTTGTTTTATTTGATTGTATGGAAGAAATAATTAAAACCCCAATTATGCACCTTGAATTGATTTGTTCTTTATATCAATTTTAATTGTTTAACGAGCCGGGACTTTATGTCCGGGGATCTAATGTCACAGCCCTAGTGTCGGCGTCGCGTTACATCTTCACTTGAAAAAATTAAACCTGGTCTATATCTCATATCACCGAGCCCGGATAGCTTAGTTGGTTACGTCGGAGTCTGTCAATCCAGGGGTCTCGAGTTCGAACCCTTGCTCAGCCAGTGTCCATTCTGACATTTGACAAAAGTCATTTGTCTCTCACCAATTGGTGTGAATCATCTATGTGAGAGAGCAGATGGAGGCTCGGTTTGGATATTGTGGTTGTACTGGTGCGAGAAATACCAGGAACCCATGGTTAGGTGCTCCAGCCGCCGCGATATGACCTTAGAAGTTGAAAACGGCGTAAATCCAAATAGATACAAACTATATTTCATACCATCCTCGGATACCCCGGGGTATGAGCTATGCTACATGTATTGTAGCTCATACCCTGGGGTATCCGATGATTATTTCATACACTGTTAGAGATAAAGCCTTGATATTGCACAAATGGATACTTCTCGCCAAAACCTTTCATTTGGGAACATGACCCTGACCTTGAGACCATGACCTTTGACCTAATGACCTTGGAATTTCTTTTATTTTTGTGACAAGCTCTGGTATAGGTGAGCTATGTTGTCCACTGACAACTCTTGTGTCAAGAAGTTTAATGGTCGATGGGGCTTTTGAGGCTTTTGTCAGTGTAATCAAGCTAGACATGTTTTTGTGTCTCAATCATAATCAGTTTTGGAAAATATTGATTAAAAAAGAAGAAAATGCTGATATCCAGCATTGCCTTCTTTTGCTCAAATATTTGTATGCTATATTGTACACATACCCACAAGAAGCAATTTCAGATGAGGTGGACTTTTCACAGGGGAGGGGGATCATTGTTCATGAACTTGGTTGTATTTACCTGTATTACATATTCACTGGTGGTGAACTCGGCCAAAGCGTGGGACGTTTTTTCGTGGTCATAGTATTCCGTCGGTGTTGTTATAAAATATCGTAACTACGGCTTCGATAAAGCCGTAGTTACGAGATTTTATAACAACATAGACGGTTTGTCAATACATATCGGTGAACCCGTCTATTTTTAAAACAAATTCATTGTTATTAGAAAAACTATCCAATCAGATCTTTGAACTCACATTTAAACGCAAAATATCTGTTCCTTGTTGTAGCGAAAATGTCCATCGCTTTGGCCGAGTTCACCACCAGTGAGAATGTAATTGGACACATACAACGCAGTACTTAGCAAGGGCGGTAACCAGTCTAGCTAATCCATTGATAGGCCGTAGAGGGCATGTTTACCTTATCTGGCTGCTTATAAGCTCTGTGTGACCAATATTTTTCTATACTAAGCACAACAATATAGGGATATCAGAATTGGTTTAATATTTTACCACGAAATTTCAAAGATTTGCTCAAATTTCTTCAATAAACTTGTTCCTTAACATCTTAAAGAACAAAAATTTAAAAGTTTTTCGGTCGCACTATTATAGACTGGTTAATCCTCGGGCGTAAGAAGCAGTACCGTCTCCTTTGAAAATCGCATAATAGTGTAAATAATGCGTATACGACTTGTAGAGTCAAAATCTGTGTTTCTTGAGATTGTCCCTGTATTTGGATGCATGCATGTTTAAAGTTGTCCTGAAAGATCCTGGTATGTTAATGCCGGTTATTTTCAATCAGTGAACTTAAAACCTCTACGACAGCGAAAGAACGGAATAACGCGCCGATCAGTTGCTTGGTCAATGCAACCCCACAATTATGCGCTTTGTGACACAGCAATCTTCAATACGACATTAGTTTGGTGAACTGGACGCTCCAACTTTCCTACATCTGCCAGTGTTGGCGGTCGTTTAGACGACAACGTTGAACCACCTTTTCACAGCTAAGGACTTGTTTGCGAATGTGTATGCACAAATTTGGCCCATTTGTGATTTTTCAATGCTGACCCCTCTTTATTGTTTATGCCTATGTTATGAAATCAACGACCTGTGACTGCACAATATTTTCACACAAAGCAAAAATAATAATAGTTTTATCACAAAAAGTATAACAGCTTCCCAGAAACTTAAAATTCTATTTTTTTTATTTATCATTGAGTCTCATTATCCTTATATTGTTGTGCTTAGTATATTAAGGTTTACGAACTGAGAATGAAATGCAGAGCCAGAGACGAAATTTGAAAAGTGTCAGTTATTCCTAAACTGTGTTAAATTTCCATTCTAAATACAAACATAAGCATTTTGTATGGTTTAGAATTTTGAATTAACGCATAGTTATGGAAATATTTGACAAAAATGTTCAAAATTACCTCCCTTGCATATGAATATAGAGTAAAATAATATTTGTACATTATTTCCTTCTTGAAGCATAATCTTGAAATCCGGCATGGTGAATCAACTTATGTGAAGTGTATTTACAAGTGTGTGTAATTTGATGCATTTCGTATGGCTAGAAAGTGGTGTTTTCATTCTCAGTTCGTAAACCTTAATCAAGATATGAAAATTATACATCCAAAAACATCGGTGACAATCACGAATCATATCAATCTGTTGCGGTGAAGATCATTCTTAACACTTGAGTCTGTGTTCGACAGGTTGCTGACAGTATGATTCTCCCAAAATACCCATGCTTTTAGCTAAAAATCTGAAAGAGGCCAGACAAAGGAATATTCATGACAAGAATCGTTCATATCTGGACAATATGTTATTCAATGGAGGAATATTTTTAAACATTCACTATGATGAATATTCTACAGTGCTGATAAGCTCCGCACAAACCCCCATGCTGTTTTGCTCAAATGACTTTATTAGGAAAAATCTAAAAGTTGTCATGCAAATGAATATACCTGCCAAAAATAATCATTGGAGTAGGCCTATATCAAACATAAGAGAGTTTTGTTTTACCCTTTCACTCAATAGGTTATTATACAATAATGCTTTATATGGTGTTGATAAGCCTCACCAATAAAGCCAATTTTTGGCTTGACCAAATTCCTTAGGATAGTCTGTACAAAGTTTCGACTTCAAAGTCTGTTCTTTGAGAGTCTTAACCGTTGTCCAAACTGCACATTTTCAGACCATTTGATTTGTTACCAACACGTGGCACCATTTTATGGAAGCCCTGGAGGGTCATTTTGCATTTTGAATTTTGACTTTCTACTTTTGACTTTCGACTTTTTGAAAATGGACGCACTGGGTCATTTTTGCATTTTGAATTTTGACTTTCTACTTTTGACTTTCGACTTTTTGAAAATGGAAGCCCTGAAGGGTCATTTTTGCATTTTGAATTTTGACTTTCTACTTTTGACTTTCGACTTTTTGAAAATGGAAGCCCTGAAGGGTCATTTTTGCATTTTGAGTTTTGACTTTCTACTTTTGACTTTCGACTTTTTGAAAATGGAAGCCCTAAAGGGTCATTTTGCATTTTGAGTTTTGACTCTCTACAAGGCGTGTATGCAAAGTCGAAAGTCAAAAGTAGAGAGAAAATGCAAAATGACCCTTCAGGGCTTCCATTTTCAAAAAGTCGAAAGTCAAAAGTAGAAAGTCAAAACTCAAAATGCAAAAATGACCCTTCAGTGCTTCCATTTTCAAAAAGTCGGAAGTCAAAAGTAGAGAGTCAAAACTCAAAATGCAAAAATGACCCTTCAGGGCTTCCATTTTCAAAAAGTCGAAAGTCAAAAGTAGAAAGTCAAAACTCAAAATGCAAAAATGACCCAGTGCGTCCATTTTCAAAAAGTCGAAAGTCAAAAGTAGAAAGTCAAAATTTAAAATGCAAAATGACCCTCCAGGACTTCCATACCATTTAAATAAATCTGTGTCATTTTCCCATTAATAGTCTTATTTTGTTGTTTGCTAACGTATTTAAAGTGTTCCGATTTTTGCCATTAACCCATTCCAACATAACGATACGCTCCACAAAGTAAAGCCTTTGGAAAACATTTTGGAAAAATGAAGAAATTGCATTTGAGAAGCCATTCATTCATTTCTCAGAAAGTCTGAAATCACTGGTGGTGAACTCGGCCAAAGCGTGGGACGTTTTTTCGCGATCATAGTATTCCGTCGGTGTTGTTATAAAATATCGTAACTACGGCTTCGATAAAGCCGTAGTTACGCGATTTTATAACAACACAGACGGTTTGTCAATTGATACATATCGGTAGACCCGGTCTATTTTTAGAACAAATAAGAAAAACTATCCAATCAGATATTCAAACTCACATTTAAACGCAAAATATCTGTACCTTGTTGTAGCGAAAAACGTCCCTCGCTTTGGCCGAGTTCACCACCAGTGGAAATATTGTCGTCTGATAAAAGGTAAAAACCCATCAGGTGATTTTTCTCACTAAGTGATTTATTCCCAAATGAAATGCCCCATCTTCTAGTGCTATTATTGAACACAAAAAAGAATTGACGTTATCTTACACTTATCTTTGGTAGCATTGCTTCTTTGTTAACGATTTTCTAAACAATACCACTCAGGAGAGATACGAGCCTAATGAAATGAAAAATCCGAGACTAATGGAGGACCGAGAAGCGTGGATGTTGTGATTGTAACCATGTAGACTAGTGAATGTGTCGGCTGACGCCCCTATCTTCGACTACGAAACAATACCGATGTTTATCAGAAATGAAACCTCATGGTGGGTTATCACGTGACTTAAATAAAAATTTCAACAACAATTGAAGAAAATCTTCAATAAGTCTGCAATTTTATATGTTCAATTTGAATTTGCTTGAAGCATAGGTATAAAAAAGATCTCGGGAGTTTGTTGGTTGTGATGGATCTTTTAACCCATTACCACACAGTGACTCTTTTTGACTCCCTCACAAGAAAAGGCTTTGGAAAACCATGTGGAAAATGAAGACAAGCAATTTCTTCATTTTCCACAAATATTTTCAAACTCAAAACGGAAATATTTTCAGAGTTTTATCAACTTGAAATTGTTGTCTGTAATACCTTTTAAATTGGGACCAAATTTTGCTGTCTGGTAAAGGTTTAAACAGCACCTGAAAAAAAATGTCATAGACGAGAAAACGAAATTCTGTTTGCTCATTAATAATTTGTTATCCGGTTTTGTTCAAAAGATCCACCAGACCAAGAAAACATTGCTATTTTTCGTCTTCGCCTCTTTAAATTCAAAAATCAAATATTTTAAGGGGGAATGCTCCAGTTTTTTCGGAACACTCGGTCATTACTGTAGTAAATTAAATGTTTCGTACCAATATGTTTCGCTGCCATATTTTCAATAATATAACACACCATTACAATTTACCATTTTCGACGGCAAAAGTGTATTTATTATGCAAAACTGATTTCCTCAAGATGGAAATCGATTATTTAGAGCAAGACAATCGTAAGTGTGCATGCAGTTACCCCTGTTTTGCGTCATTTTATTCATGTGTAGCTGATAAATATTGTAATAAGTGCGCTGACCTATACATCTTCTTTTTGAATTATTACCAGGACATGTTGCTTAATACAATGAGGGAGTTTTATCAAATTCTTTTATGTAGAATTTGAAATATTTCCATAAATATGCAATTTTTGACTTAAAACACTCCAGCTTCGTTGATCTAACCGAACATGTGAGCATGCTTTTTTTATATATATATACATTTACGCGTTTATAATAGCACATATTTTGGGTTTTACTTTAAATCCGTTTTCGGGACTAAACAATTATGAATATACAGCATTTTATTAGCATTTTAGTGACCTTGGAGAGGTGCAAGAATTGTGCATTTTTTCAATGTAGGGGTATATGATACGAATGCCTGTAAAACTCAAATAAGATCGCTGACCATCTGTTTTTATTTTATTTTTCATTTGGTAATAACATGTAATTTCAACATACAAAATATAAATAAATTCTATTACTGGGAAAAAATCATGGAAACTGGAGCATTCCCCCTTAAAAAGATTTATTGAATATTTTCCGCATTTGTAGTGGTGTTGTTGTGTCACGTGATTGAACGCCGTTAGACTTGATGTGAATATCGCCCGTGAATTTTGGCGTCTTTTTCAGTTCTAAACAGCTTTCGGAAACATCGAACAAAAGAAGAACACAAGTGACCATTATTTGCAAAAAATAAATAAATAAGTAAAATAGATAAATAAACAAAGAAAAAAGCCCTGTTGAACTGTGCATTTTTAAAACACGTTGTCTTAGAATACCTACAAATAGCTTTGACTTCCACACTACTCGTATATAAGTAGATCTAAATTTAAAAAAAATCATTGACACAAAAGATTAAAATGGCACATTGTATACATGCGCAAATAGAGTATTTCCAAATGGGAGGGGGCAAGCTAATATTACATAGGCCTATTTTCTTATGAAAATTTCAAACAAAAGTATTGCGTCGTTTAAATGATGTTTTTAGATTAGACTAATTTCCATAACAGAAATGGCTTTGGAAAACAGCGAGGCTTTCAAATGAAGAAAATGCTGACAATAAGCATTTACTTCCTTTAGCCTCAATAACATTTTCTATGCTGTTTTTACACACAAATCCAATTTTTATGAACACTGTTTTGTCATCTGCTGTATCTAGAAAATGCTGATCTTCAGCTCTGTTTTCTTTTCTCTCGGTGTTTCGTAAACTTTCTATGTCAGGGTCTGTTTGGGAAAAGGGTTATTAATGGTCGATACAGGTTGATTCTTTGGATGGAAGTAAAAAATAAAACTGACGTTACCATCAGAGCATAATTGAAGTGTCTTTGTGTGACATACCGTTGTAAATAACAAAATGGATTTCTGACGGATAAATAAAACGGTTTTATTATTTTATGAAGTGCTCTATTGTGACAAAGACTTTTGTCTAATTCCAGACAGTCAAACAAATACAAATATCACAAACAATGCATGCATTTTCGTTTTGTTAGTGCAAACAATTGCAGTTCGTGCATACAGAATTCACATCGCCGCTTTTCTTTAAAAACATCGTAACTGCAGCTTGAAAAGTTGCAGTTATGAGTTTTTTTATGAAAGGCGACGATATGCATTTACAATAGTTTATCACTAAACCAATGATTTATTTGGTTGCCAAGAACAATACTATAAATAGGCCATGTTGACTCGAGATAACAAAGTTTCCGACTCGTCCGTAGTCATATCCGAGAATATACACGGAGATATAGTCTCTAAAACAAACATGGATAACTTAACAGGGCTTACTTATACTAGAAGAAATAATGGCGTCAGTGAGCAGAAGGAGAATTCGTTTGCATATAAAAGCGAAAAGATGTTTAAGCATGAGGTCGAAATACAAACACTTGAAAAAATAATGAAGGCACTGGGCATCACGATGGCTATGTTCGGTATATGTCACATGGACACGATTGATGGTCACCAACAAAGCAATGGTCGACGTAAACGTAGATCGGGGACCATGTTTATGAGAGTACATTCCGTGTATTGTTGGCTAGTGTTGACGCTTTTTTGTGGTTACCTCATGCGATCTGTAGCTGCTTTTTTCGTTGGAAATTCGGAGAGCTACACGTATCGTGTGATTGTGGGCACATGGTCCTTACAAGTCACGTTGAACGTGTTTATAATGATGAAGGCACCCCACTCGCGGTTTGGACATCAGGATGTGGCCTGCAAGACATGGGAGACTAAAGTGTTACCGCTCATGGAATGTCTCAACGTTAGTCTGAATATAAAGAAGATCAAGACTATAGTATCCGTGATTGTGATCGCTGGCTGGATGGCCGTCATTCTTAACGTCTCTCTAATACCGATATTCCTGTTCAAGGAGGATTCGAACTTCAGGTATGCCATCCATTATTAGATACGTTGGATTTAAACTCTTCGTGCAACTTCGGGTGTCATCTGTGGCAACGGAAATTGACTAGGGTTATCGTCGTAATTTTCAGTCGCCACGGGTGCCCCTCGTCTATTTTCGCTGTTACGAGTGACATCCGGATATTAACGAGCGTATATCATCGTCAAGTTTCGTTGCCACAGATGACGCCCGAATTCTGACGAAGTGTTTGGTATCTATTGATGGATGGTATACTTTCAGTGAAGCCATTGCGACCACGCTCATAGCACCTCTACCAGTCAACTTCTACACGAAAGTGTTTGTCTGTGTGTTCGGCGCCTTTGAGACCGTGGCTTGGATTGTACCGACACTGTACATGGTTGCTGTATGTTTTATCGTCCAGTCTGCATTCAAGGTCTGCTCCCTTGCTTTAAAAAACACCGTGGACGAAGGCCGAGAGACAAACACCTACCCGAAATGTCTGTACAAACAGCGCCTGCTGCACCTGAACATTTCTAAATGTCTGGAGTTGATGGATAAAGATTTCCAGTATTTGTTCGCGAACACGTTTTGCACGAGCATTCCTCTGGCGTGCTTTACCCTGTACCATATACTGAAGTCTGATTATGATACGATGAACGTTACAGTACTGGCGTTCTGGCTGGTCGCAAATATAGTCTTTGTTACCATGGCAACCCTGGCTGGAGCTACAGTCAATACAGAGGTGAGTGATATTCTGTTCTTTAACATTTTTCCAAACGCTCGAATTGAATTTTGGACTCTTCCGATAAGGAATCTATCCTAGATGACAAAACATGTGGACAAAAATATGATCTGTGTGCTATATAGTTAAGTAAATATTAGGTCTACTTTAGCAATACGAGGGACGTTCAATTAAAAGTGGTACTAATGGTCCACCATACCTCATGGTTCTATAGAACTAGTGGTGCTTGCGGCTATTTGACGGGAATATTACTTTAAAGTTATTAAAGTTGGTTCAGTCATATACACTGGCTATTTCGCTGTGCGCAAAATGGAAAACGAAATGAAGTAGGATGTACGGGTCTACATTAAATGTCGCATAGGCTTCAAATATCTGCATCACATGTATATAATGAACTATATCAGATTAGTGGACATTCGAACGTTGAGTATACGTCAGTGTTTAGGAAGATAATAAAAATTAAAATTGGTAAAACTGGCCTTAATGATGCCCCCTCTCAGGCAGCCCGGCTAGAGCCAGTACCAAAGGAAATGTTGCTGTAAATTCCGACATGACCGAACAAGACGCGTGGTTTAATGTGCAAGAAATAGCAGATAAAGTTGGTTTAAACATATGATTGAACAATAATCTACTATTATGAGCACCAATGGCGTGTTATTAGCAAGCTATGGTTGCGAAAAGATCAGGCAAGGTCTGTAATAGCCAAACAATTAAAAGCGCGGCAAAAGTTTTGTACGCGGTAATTTGCAAATGTAACGGGTGTATTGTTCAAATTACTGTTTCAAATAGTACCACTATCGCCGGTCATTCAAAAAAGAAATGTATGTGGGCGAAAGTAAAGAAATATCACGAAAACAGCTGGTCTAGGACCTGCTAAAGAGGCATGTACCAAATCCATGACAACGGGGCTGTTCACATACATGTGTCATCTTGTCCAAGACTTCCTGAAAGAGACACATGCTGCACATCGTCTTCATCCACCCTTATAGCCGGGATTAAGCTCGTGGGGCTTTTTTGTCTTCCCCATGATGACGGAAAAAGCCTCTGGTCGTCGGTATAGGCCTTCATGTTCCATATACAGTGCAATTTACCAGTGTCTGCGGGATGTTCCAAAAGAGGCCCATTTATTGGCATATAAGTAATGGATCTCTAAACTTCAGGAGTGTGTAGGTGTCAAAGAGGATTACTTCGAAGGGTTGAATAAGCTTAAAATTGAATTGCGACATAACTATGGCTTATAGAACCCCAGTTCCAAAATTAATTGAACGTCCCTCGTATGGTTTCTTATGAGACTTCATTTGACCACAAATTTATCTGGAAACACTGTTGTCTTAAACGACATATGCCTCTTTCTTTTTCTTCCAGTTCTGAGGTTGTTGGCGCTTTTTGTGAAAAACTTCGTAACTACAGCTTGATTAAACTTGTAGTTATGAGGTTTTGGAATAAAAGTATCGTTTTAATTACCAAACGGCAAATTTTTAGACTAGTCCAAAATCAAAGATGATGCAGACGACTATTTCGAGTGAATGAAATTTTGAATTTTTTGGTCATTTTACATAGAAAACATTGTGGTAAATGAAGAAATTGCTTGTCACAAGCAATTTCTTCATTTTCGACGATGTTTTCCAAAGCCATTATCTTGTGGGGAGTCAAAAGGAGTCACTGTGTGGTAATGGGATAATATTTCTTACAGGCTCATTCTCCGCTAGACAGTATTTATGATGTAGGAATGACTGGTGTCACTATGGAGGAACTCGGCCAGGTATAGAGACAAAGCATAATCACGTGATGCAACAATTTCAGAAAATCTTCAATAGTTTTGTTAATACTTGACCGATTTGAATTCGGTTTGAAGCAAAAAATGTGGACACGCATTAGATGAACGTGTTGGATTTTTTTTTAAAAAATAACTGATAAAAAAGTTATTGAAGACAAACCAAAATTTTGGTTTATCTTCAATAACTTTTTTTATCATATGATTTTTCATAAATCTAAAACATCCAGGTTATTCCTGACATTTTCCCGCCTTCTCTGCTTCAAACCGAATTCAAATTGGTCAAGTATTGACAAAGTTATTGAGGATTATCGGAAATTCTAAGTCATGTGATTATACACCGTGGTTTAGGACATATTTTGCCTTACGAATGTCCCACACAACGTCAATACCTCCTTAATGCTTTGATGAAAACGGGACTATTTAAGGCGTATTTTGTCCTTCCAATGTCCCACAAAAACGTTTATGACAATATTTGTAAGACATAAATGCATGGTACTTGCTTTTCTGAAACATATGGACTTGTTTCGGCATGGCATTTACGACGTGTTTTGTTTTACCATGTCCCACAAAGCATTTAGGACATGAGTCGCATATCACTAAATTCTCGAGACATAGGTAATAAGATTGCGCCCGAAACAATTCGTGTATCATTCGTAATACAAAAATACGTCCTCGATACTTTGTGGAAACTTTGCTCATAATCTGGCTTTAGTTCTTGCTTTAATCTTCTCCCAAATAAACCATTGTTTTGACGTCACCAATCTAGAGTACCACTTACTTGCCGCAGTAAAAGAGAATTAGGGTTAATTACAAATAGGCCTACGATTTTGAATTTAGTCAATATTTGCGACCGCAAATACAGAATGTCGAGAAAGTAATTCTATTACAATGATGTACGATGATTTGATCGTCGCATTCTCAATACATCTTCTGAATTGAACACTGGTAGATTCATGAAAGAATATACTAGTCTAGTTCGTTTCTCGAAATTGTTTTTTTTTCTGGACTATTCAGAAGATCCCTTTTAGCGTGCCGGGTCACGTATTTCTCTTTATGTCATTACAGTTACACCTGTTTACGTCCAAACTGAACGGCAAGGCTATTGGTTTTACCGTCATGACGTTTGTGACTGTTACAAAGGAACTCTTTCTTACGGTAAGACTTTTTTGCATTTGACGGTTTTCCAGTTTCAGTCAATTCATTGATTGTTCAATCATATAGCAATGAATTTTGTGCTAAAAGTAAACCAGTTATACCGTTATGTTTTAAGAATCAATCGGTGTTGTTATAAAATCTCGTAACTGCGGCTTGAATCAAGCCGTAGTTACGAGATTTTATAACAACACCTACGAAGTACCATTGTTTGTGAGAAATTACATTACGGTAACTGGATAAAATCGTTCCCTATTATGCATTATGACCTCAGATTTTAGATGTTTCCCGTTTCCACAACGTTAAACATTCTTGGCGAGTCTTTCAGTAGTCCTCGTCATCTTCTATAATCTGGTTCAACAGAGTACTAGGCCCTACATACCAGGATGACTATCCCACGTGATTTTTTTTTGGAAGAGTACACACCTACAAATTGACCGAGACGAGATAAAGTGCACAATTCTTACTTGTAACTAACTGTACACCAAATCCATTGGATTTGTTTTCAAAACTTAAAACGAAAGCATTTCATACAGCATACAACCCCACCCAAGCACCTAACGGAGATAAGTGGCCGGTTAGGACTTTTGGCCAGTAAATACTGGCCAAAAGTCCTAACCGGCCACTTTAAAAATGCCGATAACTTTCTTAAAAGTTATTAAATTTTAATGAAATTTGATAGGTGAGTTTTTAAGCATAATGTATGTGAATTTCCATGATAATTTACCAATTTTTATCAAATTTGGATGTGTAATAGAGGAAAAGCTCAAAAAGCTCTAAACCTTAATAGAGCTCGAGATATTACACCTTTAACAATTCTTAGTCCACAAATCGTTAGCTGTAACCCAGACAAAGAAAAAAATTGTAAAACAATGTCAATTTTGTGTGACGTTTGATTACAGAAGAAACAGAAAGATTAGGAGGCATGGTAAAATGGTGTTTAAATTCAACCGGCAAAACATTTTATCTAGCATATATGCTCAAATATGGTCTAGTGTGGAAAAACGATGCAACAAGCTGATTTTTACAAATATCCTACATTTTGTAACTCGTCAGGAATCAACCGTCTATATTTAAAGCATTTTCGAAGAAAATCGTGTTTTAGGTGCTGTTTTTAGGAACCGTTTTTCTGCATACATAAGCTCTTTCATTTTCTTCTAGGGTCATACGCCGCGCTAAATTTTCAATTTTTTTTTATTTTTTTTTTTTCTCAGTCTATGTTGCAGCTAACGATCCATGAGACCAAAAACACTACATTGACACTATTCCGAGCTCTGTGTGAATTTAGAGCTTCTTGAGCTTTTCTCATGTTGCGCTTTAAATTCAATAAAACAGCGGCAACTATTCACCAAAATCGGATGGAAAGTTGCTTGATAATTCACATAGCAAGTTTCAGAAAAATCCAATCACCACATAAAAAAATATCTCCGTTTTTAAAGTGGCCGGTTAGAAGTTTTGACTAGTATATATGTGACCCGTCGCGCTAAAAGGGACCTTATAGAAAGTGTGAAAAATATCGACCCTAGTCTGTCTGCGCAGTCCGCGCAGCCAGACCAGGGCCGACACTTTTCACTATTATGTAATTTTCGAAATCCGGAATGTTTTTTCTCTATCTTACTATATGTTCATTTTTCGCATACAGTATCTGGTTAACCTGTGCTGAGTCCGACAAGTTTGTTAAAATTTGGATTTTTGGAGTTCGGATAAGGTCCCTTTTAGCGTGACGGGTCACAATTACATTACAATGCTTTCTTTCTCGTATGTTACAGGTCGGAGGATTATATCTGACATATTTCGTCGTGCTGTTGCAATTTTAACAAGATTGTTGGACCTTTTCAATGAGGGATTGCGGTTTGGATTTAGCCTACGTCATTTTTGAGCTTTCTTGTTATTTTTGTCATTTTTGTTTCTTAGTCCGGTATGCACCTTAAAACCTATTCCCTCATGATGTCACTTTTTGGCGCAGTGAAAACGATTTTGAAAACAATGTGGGCCAGTCAAATTATTCATTTCCCACAATATTTTCTATCCACGAGGTCAAACAAATGCAAAATTTAATTATTGCAACACATCTGAATTTTGGAAGTCTAATCAAGATCCGTATGTGTACCGGTCTCAAAATTACCAGTTGTAATGTTTGGTGATAGCAATACATTTGTACAGCAATAAACTTCAAAACGATGTAAAAGAAGAAGAACAACAACACAGACGATGACGTCCGACGACGAAAAGAACAACAGCAACAGTCGTGTTTATATTATATTTATTTGTATTACTTAATTAGTTTGTACTTGTTTAATTCTATCTAAATTTCTTTGTAAAAATTATAAGTCCATATCTCATTCTTTTGTTTATCACGGTTGGGATTGTGCATGATGGGATGGATAACGAATATGGACAAATTTGCCTCGCTTCAGGTAAGAATTTGTGCAATAATTTTCTTATTTCTGTGTCAATTTTCAAGCGGTTTGTTGCATGTACCCCGCATTACTGAACTCAGATATATGACTTGTTTGTAGAATCTTTGTACTTTGTCCAAAAATTGATCCCAACTGACCAGAAAAACGACAAAACGACAGGCCCCTTTTCTAGTTGGTTGGGATCGGTTTTTGAGAAAAATACAAGGGGTTTCCAGATAAGAAATATATCTGAGGAAAGGGCTCAGTAAGACGGAGTACATGCAACAAATCGCATGAAAATTGATACAGAAATAAGAAAGTTATTGCACGCATTTCTTACCTGAAGCGTGGTTAATTTGGCCGTAGTCGTTACCATTTCGCTTTCTTGTCGGTTGGGACAATATTTCGGAAAAAAACCATGAGTTATCTAATATGTCATACATCCGATGAAAGAGCTCGGTAAGGCGGGGTACATACAACAAACCGTTTGAAGATTGACGCACAATAAAGAAGTTAATGCAAAATATCTTACCAGAATCGAGATTATTTTGTCAGTATTCGTTATCCATCCCATCATGCACAATCCCCACCGTATTTATGCTACCAACGTTTTACATGAACATGCACCACATCCAGAAAACCCCTGGGCCCGAAAAGCATGGCCCGATTGTACAAACTTTGGTTAGCACTAACCGAATCATTAAAAATCTGTTTCGTTTTAATTTTTCTGTGTATAGGAAAATCTAACCAAAATAGGTATTAAACCATTTGGTTAACGCTTACAATCGGACCCGTTTTAGTTTTTCTCTGCTTCAACCAAATTCAAATCTGTCGCGTATTTACAGATTTATTGAACATTTCATCGCTTTTCAACGAAAACCTTGTAACTGCAGCTTAAAACAAGCTGCAGTTACAAGGTTGGCGTCGAAAAGCAGCGATGTGCAGCAATTGTGGTGGTTGTTGTTGGTGGTGTGTAGGGTGATATCCGCCGTGCACAAATATGTTTAGGAAATGTCGGCCTAACAGATACTAACACAGATACAGATCAGTCTGTGCACAGAAAGAGTCTGATCGAGATCCATAATTGTTGTTCTCTGATAAGTAGATCTAGGTCTACTCGTAAAACCCCATTTCCATGTAAATTTATGACGTTCCTAATTTAAAATAGAACAAACATTTAGAGAGCTGCGACAATGAAGAGCGAAGCTGATCACACGTAAACTCTGGAAGGAAAGGAACGAAATTCACAACTGTGCGTCCTAAACGTGACCGGAATTGGTCGACCATAAACCACGCCCACCCCAAGTGAAGACATTTTCCAACGTATGACTTTTTTTTTTTTTTTTTTTTTTCTCAAGAAAAACTCGTAACTATAGTTTGTTCAAATCGTGTAGTTACGAGGTTTTCGTTGAAAATCGACGATGTCTTAGGAAAAAAGGCGACCATGGCTTTCAAGGCCAAATTCATATTAATTTTGCCTACCTAGTCTTTCCTTTTTAACCCTTTCCCAAACAGTCACAACTTTAGAAAGTTTCAATTTGAAAGCTGTTTTATATGGCGAGATGGACTTTGATAAAGGTAAATGTATCCGAGTATTCAGCGCCCTCCGATTCCGCATTCTCTTGATGCTGATTATTATTGCGAGCGAATAGGGTCTAAAGTCAAAATAGCGCTAGACCTATGATAAAAATAGGGGTAGACCGCTAAAAAAGCGGTCTACCCTTATATTTTTAGCGGTCTACCCATAAAAATATCGGTCTACCCATAAAATAAGGGTAGACCGCTATTTCAATTAACGGTCTAGCGATAAATTACCGGTAGACCGATAATTATTTTTGACCCTTCTGCTCGAAATTTCATTAGCCAATCAAATGGCTCGTTACATCCTCAACCCACCGTGAATATCAACGACCGTATAGTACAAGCTCTGTGATTGGCTATGGAAAAAAATAGGGGTCTACCGATAAAAATAGCGGTCTACCGGTATTTTTATCGCTAGACCGTTAATAGATACAACAACTCCAGCATGGAATAAAAGTATTCAAGGTATTCAAATGGATGATCAAAGTGCCTAATCAAAGTTCTCTACTACATTGTTAACAAATTTGCTTCCCAACAGTACTTTCAGTGCTTTGATTTACATAGTTAGCTCAAATGTCATTACGATATTATTACCATGTCCCAGATTGAATATACAATGTAGTCCATTTCCTTCAAAAACGTCACAACTTTAGCTTATCAAACCTGTAGTTACTAGGTTTTGGAAGATACAGTGACAACATACAGTTGACGCTCGTTAAACTTTAAACTTGAAGTGTTATGTCGAAGTCATACCGTCTTTTTACCATCAGAATCTTCTCACTCATAAGCACTGGTGGTGAACTCGGCCAAAGCGAGGGACGTTTTTCGCTACAACGAGGTATAGATATTTTGCGTTTAAATGCGAGTTTAAAGATTTTGATTTTTTAACTCTAATAGCAATGAATTTGGTCTAAAAATAGACCGGGTTCATCGTTATGTATTGAAAAACCGCCGGTGTTGTTATAAAATCTCGTAACTACGGCTTTATTGAAGCCGTAGTTACGAGATTTTATAACAACACAGACGGAATACATTGTTGGCGAAAAAACGTCCTCCGCTTTGGCCGAGTTCACCACCAGTGATAAGCCTGCATGGGACCAGATTTTCATTTGTATACAAGCAGTGATTCGAGTTTAGAAATGTCAATATAGAGCAATACCACGCTACTTGCAACAAAAAAAAAAAAAAAAATAAATACGGGTTAAACAAGCCGTAGTTACAAGATGTTACTACAACAGCCACGTAAAATACCTTTGTTTGTCCGAAATTACGTCACTATTGACTGGATAAAATCGTTCCCTATTCGTTACATTCACGCAGGTCGTTATTTTAAAAATACATATAAGGTTATAAAATGTCGATCTATGTTGTATTTATTACAAACTTGCCTAATATGAACATTTCACCTTACATCTTGGTTGTGACACCTTTAATAGAGACATGGAAAAAAATCGAGAAAAAAAGGAAAATGTTGATGATCAGGTTTTTTCCCTTTGTCTCAATAGTTTCCATGCTGTATTGTAAACAAATATTATCTATATCACCATAATAGATATTGTCGTCTGCAACAGCTTTCAAATCGGATCACCACAATTTTTGTCGTTTGGAAAGGGTTAAAGGCGCCCATTCTGCCTCGTCGAAAATGCAAAAAGGTCCAATAATTGCAGAAGTAATTCTTTTAAATAGCAATGAGTTTTGTGCTGAGAATAGACTACAGTATGTTCACCGATATGTTTTTATAAACTGTCGGTTTGATTAAAGCTGCAGATATAGCGGACGAGAATTGACCTGGCAGAGCACTCCATTCGATTTGCATGGGCTGCTCTGCCAGGTCATTTATCGTGAGGTATACGAGATTTTATAACAACACCACGAAATATTATTGTTTGTCCGAAATTACGTCTTTATTTCCTTGATAAAATCGCTCCGTATTATCCAAGCTGTATTATATAGTCTGGTCACGCTATTATGGTGCATGTTTACTAAATGTACATATCACTGGTGGCGAACTCGGCTAAAGCGAGGGGCCTTTTTTCCCGAACAATGTATTCCGTCGGTGTTGTTATAAAATCTCGTAACTACGGCTTCGACAAAGCCGTTGTTACGAGATTTTATAACAACACCGACGGTTTGTCATTACATAACGTTAAACCCGGCCTATTTTTAGAACAAATTCATTGTCATTAGAAAAAAATCTTTAAACTCACATTTAAACGCAAAATATCTATACCTTGTTGTAGAGAAAATGTCCCTTGCTTTAGCCGAGTTCAATACCAGTGATATGTAGACAACGGATTATCTAACTCAAAACCATCGTAATTAATTTTGCATGTGATGTTTGAATCTTGCAGGTGTCTCCCTGTCAGAATCGAGCTAACACAAGCAAAATTTTAGTCAAAATAAAGAACGCATTACATTGTTCACATCGAAATCTGTAAACATATGCCATAATATCACTGGTGGTGAACTCGGCCAAAACGAGGGACGTTTTGCGCTACAACAAGTTATAGATATTTTGCATTTAAATGTGAGTTTAAAGATTTTTAACTCTAATTGCAATGAATTTGGTCTAAAAATAGACTGGATTCACCGTTATGTATTGACAAACCGTCGGTGTTGTTATAAAATCTCGTAATACGGCTTTATCTAAGCCGTAGTTACGAGATTTTAAATAACAACACCGACGGAATACAATGTTCGCGAAAAAACGTACCTCGCTTTTGCCTAGTTCATCCCCAGTGAATAATGTGACCGGACAGTGACACCAAGTTCATATTTGCCTTCTACGTCAAGTCGCTAACCACCTTTTTCATTTCTACTGGAAATGTTCTAGTAACAGTTATCTAAAGCTCGTTATCGAAAGAAAGAGCAAACATGGTAGCAGAGTCCGTATTCACCTACAAATATAAAAAACAAATCTATCTAAAATTACATAACAAGCCATATGATTGGACGAGCTATGTCTCGGCCAATCGGATGCGTTGTTGTGTAATTTTACAGCCATACTTGGGGTCAGACTGGTTAGTGAACGCCACCCTGAGCTACGATTCCACTCTTTCTGGCCGAATATAATGTAATACGCAACTATACTCTAGCTGGTCCAGACAGACCGCACGTTGTTCTGGTGCCTGAATGTGCAAACAATAGACCCTTTAACGATATGCCGAGACAGGAGAGCCCAGCCAATGACGTCGCAGTCTGTCAATCCAGGGGTCGTGAGTTCGAACCCCGACTCGGCCAATATCCATTCTGACACTTGACAACTTGATAATTTATCTCTCATCGATGGGTGTGCATCATCTATAATAGAGGAAACATGCATGCATGGAGCTGCAATGTCCAAGAAAGTAATATTTAAGCAGCAACCTTTTACACATTTCGGTTAAAGAAGACACAATTTTCATGCCTAATATGTATTCTATACCCAGTTCCAAAAGAAAGTGTGCACTTTAGCGTTTTGCTTTGACCTTAATTTTCACAAAGTTTTGGCAATTTAGGGAGTAAAAGTGATATCTTACTTCAGATTAGACCTTAAAGAAAATTGGCATCAAAACAGATGTCGATAGAACTGCTCATACTGCACACACGCAGTCAGATCATTATGGTGTTGATGGTGTTGAGATTTGCACTCGTTATGTACAGCTGCTTCTGTGGAAAGAGGTACACGCTTATATACCGTTGTTTGGTTTGATAAGGCCTTCCAAGCCATTTCAATGCTAAAGTTTGAACTTTCCTCTAAACGTTATGTGTACGTTAACGTTAGTAATGGCTACGTTAGTGGTCTAGTAAATTGTCGTCGAACGGTGCAACAACGTTCTACAACAAATGTGTATGCCTAAATATTAGATGTCATAAAAATGGATACTTGCTATTAGAACATAAATGCCGTATAGATTCAAATTATGCGTCGGTTTTTGTTTTCACCATTTTCGGTCGTGTCACCGACGTTAATTTCACGTTAATGCACTATGTTCAAATGTATTGAAAATTTGATTTTATGTTAAGGTATGGCAAAAGGTTTGCAGTGTGTGTAATTTCTGACCAATAGCTTATTTAGCACATGAGGCATGCGTAAAACACTAAAAAAGCAAAATCGCAATTAAGCCGAAAATGCGTGCGTGCTTTGTGATTTCTGAATCAAAATATCGTTTGTCAATGGTCTTGAGATATGTCATACAAAATTTCCTAACGGTAGACGGTAAACTTTTCGAGATATTGAAAATTTAAAAGTGCACACTTTCTTTTGGAGTTGAGTATACATACTAGCTGTAATTGGACACCTTGATCAAAGATCCTCACTGTAACGGCTAAACGTTTCCCAAATGGCAAAGAAAATAATGGTCTGTTCTTATTTGTAAATCGTTAAGATGACAAATCGGTGTCTGTTTTGAAAAAAATGTCTACAATATGGCACCGAAAATATTTAGGAAAGGGGAGAATATTCTAATCATAGGCATTTTCTTTTTTGTCATTTTTTTCAAAGTCAAAATCATGTCATCTATGGGAAAGGGTTATATAGAAAGAAGATCTTTTGTATGGGTTTCTATTTGTAGATCGAGACATCACGAAAAATATACGTATTGCAATATTGTTTGCATAGTGGAATAGTGCTTTTTGAACATTGTGATTTTGTGTATGGATACAGTAGCATAAAGGTACTTCAATTTACGCTTCAACAATATTAATGATAATTATATCCCTGTTTAAAATACACATTTCCTTCGTACGCCGTTGAAGAATGGTTGAGAAGAGTTTTCTAAATATCTTTGCAAGTAAATCAAACATAACCTAACTGCAAACGTAAACAAAGTCGGAAAGTACAGTACCGGTTCTACGCCATGAACATCACCAAAAGTTAGATGACTGTCAACGACCGTAGATTCGCACAAAGATGTGTCAAGTTATTATCATTCGTATAAATTAAGGTTAAAAGGTTCTCTGATATTATGTAGTAAATTAATTAACGTGTTAGTGTTCAGATCTTCTACAGATAGACCATTGTCACATATCTCGCCAATAAAGCTACAGAATCTGTCTATTTCAGAGGTTTACCATGAATTTTGACTTCACCTACCGTTCCCCGAACATCAATAGGCGAATCCGTTTTCGTCGCTAGTCGTCTGTCATAAGAACAACCGAGACATAGGGGCGGAGCCTTAACTGTTACAGCAGTTCTGAGGACTCAGAAGATATGACAAGATACTGTGATAATTAACAACTCAGAATTGCAATTACAAGTTGTTGCTACGTTACATAATTACCACAAGATAGAGTTTGGATTAAGAAACCAGTTACCCCCTCTTATTTGTTGCTCTGCCAACCCCAATAGAGAGGTGACTATAATGAATGAACCATAGACAAAAGAGTATCAGCATAACGAATCATATGTCGGTTCACAAAGCCTTTTGAATAAAAGAAATCAAAACCAGGGCTTGTTTGGGAAAGCGTTACATTTCTGAAATCGCGTATATAAACTCAAACACAATTTCTATGCACATTTGCTTCTAGAATAATAATGGCAAAAGAGAGCGAGAAAAAGTACAAGAAAGGAGATGGTGGTGAATCACGTGATCTTCATGATGGCGATATACAATGTGGCTACGGGAACTGTAAACCAGCATGTCTACAAACGTTCAACAATCCAAAACTACTGCTGGCAGTCATGGCAATATTCTCCCTAACACATGGTAAGAGGAGATGGTATATCGTCGCTTTTTAACAAAAATCGCGTAAATGCAGCTTGTTTTCAGTTACGGGGGCTTTTGTCCAGAGAAAAGTGATGAAAAATGTTTGTTATTTCATAAAGAATGTGAAAACAACTAGAAATTCATATACCTCACGATAATCGACCTGGCAGAGCAGTCCTAGCAAATTGGCCGGGATGCTCTGCCAGGTCATTTCTCGCGAGGTATACTAGTAATCAATTTAACAAATTGTCGTATGTGATGCGATTTACTCAATGCGAAATTCAAATGGACTGATTTTGGCGACATTGTTTCTACACGATGGAGATTGAGCATCATGGGATGGACAACAACTACAGACAATAATAATTTCGATTCGTGTCAAATATTTCGCAATAAGCTTTTAATATCTGCGCCAATTTCAAACGGTTTGTCGCGTGTATCCTGCCTTACTTAGCTATTTTCTCAGATATATAAATTATTTGTGAAATCATTTTACTTTTTCCAAAAATAGATCCAAGCCGACCAGACAACGAAATGTGGTTCTCTATCTCGATTAACCATGTGTAATGCTTGAGTGACAGCAGTTGGCTATGACATTCTCCCTTTTCACCTTTAAGCATGAAGAACGGTCAAGAAATTGAAAATCTCAACTGTTTCGGTTCAAAATCTTGCCTACTGAGACAGAGCAATACGTGACTGGAACACCCCCAGAAGATTTTCCTTGCAGAGCCATAGGCTTTGTCAACGTAGTTTTCGCCCCGTGATACCGATATTCTAACTGTCATGATAAATACCGGTACATGCTCCAGACAACATCATCTATATATAGGTTTCGATAAATCATCTGGCAGAGCATCTCTAGCTATTAGCTAGAGATGCTCTGTCACGTCATTTATCGCTAGCTATATCTATGTTCATCTCTGTTTCCAGGTTTTATCGTGAATGGTATCAACAATGTTAACACACAGACTTATGAGAGGCGGTTCGGACTGTCCAGCGCTGATGCCGGGCTCATATCCAGCGCTCACGAGTTTTCAGCTGCCGCTTTCGCCATCATACTGGCATTTTTCGGATCCGGCAGATACAAGGGTCGGTGGCTGGCTGCAGGTTCGATACTGGGTGGTGTCGGCTCGCTAGTGATGGTTCTACCACACTATATTACCGACCTGTATGACTGGGGGCAGTATACAGAGATACCCGTATGTGTCGTCAACAGTAAGTAGGCCTAAGGGACAAAATCAATAGGGAACGATTTTATCCAATTAACGGTGACGTAATTTCGGACAGTCAATAGTATTTCTTAGATGTAGTTATACAATTGAATAAGGCCATAGTTACGAGTTTTTAAAACAAAACTAACGGTTGATCAATACATGAAGGTAAGCCCACTCTATTTCTAGCACAAATTTCAATGTTATTGGCCCTATCTAGAACATTTTTGTGGGCTTAGAATGTCTAAGAATGTGTGTTCACTTTCGAAACGCAATATCTAGTAAACATCTACTGAATCTGTTACGTTTCTTATATGTTGGTGTAATGGCTTTCCAAGATGGTCCCCTTTTTGGGGCTTCATGGTTATAAATAAAAAGCTCAATTCGTACATAATTTTATAAGTATGTCTTTAGCCGCTGCTCGAAGCAATTCTACGATATAACATATCGCTGCTATTCAACGAAAACCTCGTAACTGCAGCTTAAAACAAGCTGCAGTCTTTCGTTGAAAAGCGACGATACAGTGTGTTTCATAATATGTGATACGCTTTAAACCAAGCATCTCTTTGATATGCGAATGTCCCTAGCAGTGAAAAATATATCAAATTAAAGATGAATAGCGTCCAATTTTATAAGTTGAGTTTTACCCTTTGCAGGTCCCGCACGTATTTAAGCGACGTTTGAAAACAGGGTCTATTTACAGCATGTACTCAAAATGACGTCCTCTATGACTTGACATTCGGTACAAATTCGCTACGAATGTTCGCTTAGGTGGGACAGGCCTATTAGTCCGTCTGATTAAATCAAATAAGGGGGCTATTTAAGGAGTTCGCTGCACCCCCCCCCACTAGGTACCAAGGTTGTTATATACCATTTTAAAGCTTGAAATATGCTGGGTACGATGCACAATGTTGTCAAGTTGTAAACCTGTGCAGATCCTGTGTAAACACACAAATATTTGTGGGGTAAGACAACACATAAATATTTTGAAATACAATTGTCAAATAGAAATAATTTTTAACCCAATCACTTAGGATTGTATTCTTTCAAATTCATAAAATCACAATCAAATAAACCAGAAGAGATATACAAAACACATTTCAATCAATTATACGCATAAATAATGCTCATATATCTCGTCAATTTGCATATGGTGGGTGGGGTAATTTATACACAGTAAAACACTTAGCCACAGAAACAAATAATCACCTTATTGTTCCATGAAACGTTTGCACATCCGTTTTTCGATTGAATACAACTTATTTAGATCTTGGTACAACATCTCTAACCAATATCATAACAGATATAAACAAGACACAGTTCTAGGCTACTCTTGAAAATGCCCCCTCTTTCCATGTATCTTACAACATAGTCCATCTAATTATTTCAAATAAGCGGGCTTTTTAAGGAGATCATTTCACCTTTAGGCCTCGATGTACCAATGTTGTTATATACCATTTTAAAGCTTAAAATGTGCCTAATACGATGCACGATGTTGTCAAGTTGTAAACATGTGCATGTCCCGTATAAACACACAAATATGTGGGTGGGGTAAGATAACAAAAAAATTATTTGAAATACTATTGCCAACTAGAAATCGTCTTAAACCCAATCACGTAGGAATGTACTCATTCGAATTCATCAAATTACTTTAAGATAAACCAGGAGAGATATACAAAACACATTTCAATCAATTATACGCAGAAATAATGCTTAGATATCGCGTCGATTTGCATATGGTAGATGAGGCTTTTTATTCACAGTAATATATTATATACCACACTAACAAATAATCGCATTATTGTTCTGTGAAACGTCTGTACAGCCGTTTATAGATTAAATACAACTTATTTGGATCCTAGTAAAACACATTCACTCTATGTCTCAACAAATATATTATAAGACACAGTGCTAGACTACACTTTAAAATGTCCCCCACCCCTTATATCTTACAACATAGTCCATTAGATGATATCACACAAGGGAATTATTGAAGGAGTTGCTACATCTGACCCGTTGTACCATTGCTGTTATATACCATTTTAAAGCTTGAAATATGCTGGATACGATGCACGATGTTGTCAAGTTGTAAACCTGTGCAGGTCCCGTATAAACACACAAATATGTGGGTGGGGTAAGATAACAAATGAATTATTAGAAATACAATTGACAACTAAAAATCATCTTAAACCCAAACCTGTACGAATGTACTCATTCGAATTCATCAAATTACCCTCAGATAAACCAGGAGAGATATACAGAACACCTTTCAATAAATTATACGCAGAAATAATGCTCAGATATCCCGTCGATTTGCATAATTATGGTATATGGGGTGTTCTTTTAACAGTAATATACTATATACCACACAAACAAATAATCACATCATTGTTCTGTGAAACGTCTGTACAGCCGTTTACAGATTTAAAAATACATTGTACAACTTATTTGGATCCTAGTAATACACATTCCCTCTATGCCTTAACAAATATATATAAGACACAGTTCTAGTCTACACTTCAAAATGTCCCCACACCCCTATATCTTACAACATAGCCCATTAGATGATATCACACAAGGGAGTTATTGAAGGAGTTGCTACATCTGACCCCGATGTACCAATGCAGTTATATACCATTTTTAAGCTTGAAATAAGTTGTAAACCTTTGCAGGTCCCGTGCAAATACACAAATATGTGGGTGGGGTAAGATAAAAAATGAAATGCAATTGTCAAATATAAATCGTCTTAAACCCACCCTTTTATAAACGTTCTTTCTCAAATGCAAGTTATTATGATTGAAATGACCAGAAGCGATATACAAAAAAAACAATTAAATAGATTATACGCAAAAATGATTCCAGGTAGTTAGTTAATTTGCATATGGTTGCTAGAGTATTGTTATACAAAACGTAGCCACACAAACAAATACTCGTATTTTTGTTTCTTGAAACGTTTGTTCATGTACAACCGTTTATAGTTTAAACACAAAGTATTTGGACCTTGGTACAACATATTCACCAAATTTAACAGGACAAACAAGACATAGTTCTAGGCTGCTCTCAAATGCCCCTCTTTCCTTGTAGCTTACAATAATCTCTGCTTTAACTATCCATAGTCAGATAACAAAATCACTTTTGTATGGATCACCAATCCTCGCAAGAGTATCCAATTAATATATTTTAGCATTCTTGGATATAAGAGATATATTGATTGGTGAATCCAAAAGATTTCATTGTGGTATCATTGGTCAACACAATAATAATATGATAGTGTCCATGATGGCGGCCAACAGTAGACATACACACGGAATATATAAATAGACATTCATTTTGATTCTGAATTGATCTGGAAAATGGATACAAATAATTTTAAGGACTGTAAAGATTCTATGCCCTTATCGAAGATGTTGCAATTTAACTCTTTTAATATTGCACTTTTGAATATATCAGACCATTGTATCAAGAGTTTATTATCCTCGAAAAATTGCTAAAAGGCTTTTTTGTCCAAGTTTACATCTATACGTTATATTTTTACCCAACCTCGGAGACCTACACATGCTACAATCTGTGTTTAACCTCTGTTACAAAATTACAGCTGACCGAATGCTGTCATTTCATTGATTCTCTCGTCACTTATTGGTGGAAGATTCAAACAGATCGGTCCTTAAAAGAGAGCGCTTATCTGATTGTACGGATCGGTGTAACGTTTCGCATGCTTTTTCGTCTGTTAATACATAAGATTAGCAGCTATTCATTGACAGGGGACGGAATGGTGTGAGTTACCTGGGTTTTCGATGATGGTTTTGACCAATCTTTAACAAAGTTGACAAGACGATGATCATACAACCTTTGGATATTTTATAATATTGTAACTCCATGTAAGCATACACCACCGTCGTGGTTTCTCTTGTCATTAATTTATATCATATAATGTTTGATGTATATCAAAATTCATTTGATTTGAAGATTTCAGCACGACAAAAATGCACAACTAGACAAGACTTGAAAACGCTAGGTTACTGATTTGTCACAAAATTGAGGATGGCTTGGGCATTGCGCATAGATCTTAATTTAATTGGGTTTTTTTGATAGTTTGTCTTTATTTATCTTCATTTTCAAAATTATATATGTTTTTTATGTCTATTGCTATTAAATATCGTAAGTCGTATACTTTTGGATTGGCCATTCACATTTTGCCACATCAATCTTGTGTACCATAGCTAGTTTGTCCTATACTTTAACGATATAATTGTTATACTTATAATTAGATGCAATATCTTTATGATAAAAGTCTTCTTTTTAAGCTTTCCTAACAAAAATTGTAGCAAGATCACTGGGCCCAGACATCACTTTCTTATTCATTAGAATTTAGCTTAGTTAATTTCTAAATTCTTAATGTCGAATCTTGAAGAAAGTTGACTCCACTCTTAAGAAATCGTGAATCCGTCATTGCCTTTTTTTGTGAAATCGATTGAAATTGGTTTTGTATATGGCTTCTGTTTTTTTCAACCATAATGACATGCATTTGAGTGAGCACATTTCTAAAAGAATGGGTTTAAGACAATTTGTATTTGTCAATTGCATTCCATTCCCACATATGTGTGTGTTTACAGGGACCTGCATAGGTTTACAACTTGACAACATCGTGCATCGTATCCAGCATATTTCAAGCTTTAAAATGGTATATAACAGCATTGGTACATCGGGGTTGGATGTAGTAACTCTTCAATAGTCCCCTTGTGTGATATCATCTAACAGACTGTGTTGTAAGTTACAGGTGGGGGAGTGCAGTCTTAAAATGTATTTTGTATATACATTGTATCTGTTAAGATATAGGGTGGCGGTATTTGATTAAGACCTAGATAAGTTATATTTAATCTGTAAACGATTGTACAAACCTTTCACAGAACAAAAATGCGATTATTTGTTTGTGTGACTATACATGTATTACTGTTTATAAAACGCCACACCCACCATATGCAAATTTACGAATTTACTCAGCTTATAATCAATTGAAACGTATTCTGTATACCCCATCTGTTGTATTTGATGATAATTTTATTAATTTGAGTGAGCACAATCCTAAGCGGCTGGGTTTAAGAAAATTATTATTTGGCAAATGTATTTCAAGTAATGTATTTGTTAACTTACCCCACCCACATATGTGTTTGTTTACACGGGACCTGCACAAGTTTACAACTTGACAACAGCGTGCATCGTATCCAACACATTTCAAGCTTTGAAATGGTATATAACAACCTTGGTACATCATGGGTAAGGGGTGCAGAGAATTCCTTAAATAGCGCCCTTGTCTAATATCATCTGACGGACTATACAACAGGATACGGGGAAAGAGGAGGCATCTTTAAAGATCTGCATAGAACTGTGTCTTGTTTATATCTGTTAAGATATTGGGTGAAGATGTTTTACTAGGATCCAAATTAGTTTTATTGAAACTATGAATGGTTGTACAAACGTTTCATGGAACAATAATGCGATTATTTGTTTGTGTGGCTAAGTATTTTACTGTGTATAAATTACCCCATCCACCATACGCAAATTGACGAGATATTGGAGAATTATTTCTGCGTATAATCGATTGAAATGTTTTTTGTATATCTCTTCTGGTTTATTTGGTAGTAATTTTATGAATTTGAACGAGTACCTTCTTAGATAATTGGGTTTAAGACGATTGTTATTTGAAAAATGTATTTCAAATATTTTATTTGTTATCTTACCCCACCCACGCGTTTGTATGTTTACACGGGACCTGCACAGGTTTACAACTTGCCAACATCGTGCATCATATCCAGCACATTTCAAGCTTTAAAATGGTATATAACAACCTTGGTACCTCGGGGGGGGGGGGGGGGTGCAGCAAAATTATTTTTTACCTGGGTCATCAGACGGACTATATAAAGTGTTTGACAAAAAGTCAGTTGTCTCTCACCAATGTACGCGGATAAAGCAGCTGCTTCAGGCTTGGATTAAATGTTGCTTAAGTACCTAAGCCGCCGCCATATATCCAGTGTTGTTGAAAATGGCGTTAAACCCATTAGGTCAACCTTGAAATGGGGTCTAAATATTATATAGGCTACATGTATTTGTTCTACTTTTTATTTGAGGGCTTCTAAAGTTACATAATAATACAAAAGTAATACGATATGCAAGTACACCATATATAATGGCATGTAACCCTTTCCAACACAATCACACATATTAAAGCAACGCAGGGTTTAAGCATGTAGAAATATGAAATAGAAACGGGAAATCAAACGAATGATGATTGTCATCATTTTCTCTCCTTTCCTCAAATATTTCCTTCCTTGTCTGAGAGTCGGTCTATTTAATTCGATAGCAATCCCTTTAACTTTTTTTCTGGGGTTGACCAAATTGTACTTAAACGTGTGTAACAGCGAGTAATTAAAATGGTCAAAAATGGTTAAAGGCAGAATAACACTTAACATCTTGCAAATTTTCCGAGAACTTCGTACAAAAAAATAAATATATATTATTAAAATATGGTCTTTAAATTGAATATATGCCAAATCTTAGCTTTCTACTTGTGTATTGGCTTAGATGTCGACGGATTTAAAACCCCATGATTTTTTGTCCCGGGGATAATATTTACAATAATGGAACATATGGGGTTTTAAATCCGTCGACATCCTAGCCAATACACAAGATTAAAAGCTAAGATTTGGCATAGATACAATTTAAAGGCCATATTTTCATAATACATATATATTTTTTGTACGAAGTTCTCGGAAAATTTGCATGATTTTAAGTGCCATTCCCCCTTTAAGCTTGCGTTTAGCCTTTCAACATTTAAATTGCGGTGGTCGGTTCATTTGACATATCACACTGTGGACATTACAAACAAAATATCCGATTTGATACACCAACTGCTCACAGGCCCTTAAGAATCAATTTTATCGGGGGGGGGGGGGGGGGGTGCTAAAGCCCCTGTCAGGCCAATTTTCTAAATGTTTAAGGGGCTAATAATGATTCGTGCTCTCAGACTGGTTTAGATTATCGTACACAGGGTCTTAGCCTACTTCCAGCAATTTATCAACCAAAAAAGGACAGATAGAAAATGGGCTACGCTTCATTATCCTATCTGCCCTTTTTTGGTTGGAAGGTCTTATGTACGATAATCTAAACCAGTACACGAATCATTATTCATGGTAATCTAACAAGCTAAAGAAATACGAACATTTTTTCCGTGATAGATTTAAACGTAAGTTCGACAGTAGCAGTATAGGGGCCTCTATGGTTACAAACAAAGATGACGTCATCGCCACCATATTGTTTTTTATTGATAGAAACTCATTTGCATATAATGACTTTTCTATTTTTAGACAAACGGCCATTTTGAAAGACCTATTTTTACCTAGTTATTAGTGGCCAAATATAGATATTTGTTTCTATATATAGACGGCCGTTTTCAATGACCTACTTTTGAAAGAAAATGCTGTCATTTTGAAAAAAATATATAATTTAAGGCTATTAACATGCTTACAATAAAGTACAAATTCTACCTGTAATCCCTTTGTACAACGTCCTTCATTGAAATGTCTAATAAACGGCCATACTCTTTAAAGTTTAACATACGAACAAATAGTTTAGAAAATACTTAGCTCTGTTCTCTTTAACGTCCGAAATACAAATAATTCAAGGGCACAGGTGTCGATTCGTGTCCATACTTGTTCAAACCCGGGAATAAAGCACTTTGTTAACTTACAGATTACTCATCCAAAAAAGTTAAAGTTTACGAACTGCTGAACTGATGTGGGGGCAAAAACGTTCGCAACTATTGTTAGGCTATACTTTTAGAGTCATCATAATAACTTTCGTTCAGGAATTTTCTTGGGATCGCTTAGTAAAGCTCGCAATTCCATAATTCCGTTAGTTTCATAGATGTGGAATTGCGAAAATACTTTCGAACTCCTTATCAAAACGGGGCCATCATCTTCTCAAGCAATTTTTTCTCGTTAGGGAAATCTCACAGATGAACATTTGTCAAGCTTAATAAGTGTTGTAGTTCTAAACCAAAGTCAGAATTTTTTTAAAAAATCATTTTCCATGATGACAAAATTTTATGTGTATTTATTTGATTAAGTTTGCCAGGTGCGGATCAAGGCTTTTTTCCCAGGGGGTGGGGGTGGGGGGTGGGGGGGGGGGGGTGTCAAAGCCCAAATGATGGCTTAAAATGTGAAGTTATATACTAGTAGTCAAAATTCAATTTTCGGCCAATTCCAGGGGAAGGGGGGGTCATGACCCCCTGACTCCACCCCTGGATCCGCCCTTGTTTGCTATTAAAAATAAAATATATCTATGCAAGTCTGGTTTATTTTCATTTTCTGGTAGACACAAATTCTAAATGCAAAATAACGCCGACTTACAAAGAAGGTCTATCACATTCTTGGCTCTTCTGTCAATTTTCCAGGCACAATACCCGAGGACTGTTTCGACACCAATTTACGGAGTTACATGGGCATGTTGATAGGCGGCATGTGTTTGCTGGGAATTAGTTCCGCGATACAGTACTCTATCGGTATAGCTTTTATCGATGATAGCGTAGGTGCCCGCCAGTCACCATTATATATAGGTGGGTGGAGTTAGCACTAAATTATTGTTAGTGTTAATTATTGTAAAACCTCGTAACTACAGCTTGATTTAGACTGTAGTTTCGAGGCTTTGTAATATTTCCGACGAAATGCAAAATTAATATATAGTCTTGTTAAATTTTACGATGATCTTCAATAATGTTACCTGATTTTTCATACAAAATAGAACTTGTTTGAAAATATAATTTGGTGGCATTGTTAATAATTTGTTGCTTTTCAACAAAAACCTCGTAACTACAACTTAAAACATGCTGCAGTTACCTGACTTTTTTGAAAAGCGACGTAATTATGTTGGCTTGGAACAAGTAAGTATTCTAACGGTATAGCTTTCATAGATGATAGAGCATATGTACGTCAGTTGTGTTTTTTTTTTTTACGAAATTTAGGTCCAAAACTTCGTTAGAACAGCTTTAAAGTCTTGCTTTATACTTGATCATTAGAATTTCGAAATCTATTTAGAACTTTACCCTGACTTTTATTTGTCGACAGGTATCCTATACGCTGTAAGCGTGTTTGGTCCAGGTCTAGGGTTCGTACTGGGTGGACGGTTTCTCTCTATTTACGTGGATTTTGACAAAGTCGACACAGATACGTAAGTGACGCACAGTTTTGAGACTTTTCAACAAAAGCACGTAACTGCAGCTTGTCTTTAGCTGCAGTTACGAGATTTTCACGATGGGAAATCACAATTGCAGAAAATCTTTAATTATTCTGTAAAATTTAGCCTTTTTAAAAACGGTTTGAAGCAGAGAAGATGGAGAGTCGTATGCGATTCGCTACATGTGATGTATATTTTGAATTTACACATTTATAATGAGTTATAGATGACAAAATCAAATTTTAGCTAGTCGTAAATATTGTTTATTACTTTAACCCTTTCCCACACATTGACGCTTTTGGACGCCCCACAAAATAGGCATAAAGGCTTTGGAAAACATTGTGGAACATGAAGAAATTGCTTGTGACAAGCAATTTCTTCATTTCTCACAATGTGTTCTACCAAGAAAGACCAAAAAATGTTTAATTTTGTTCAATGGAACTTGTCGTCTGTAACACATATGAGTTTATTTTAGGCTAAAATTTTGTTGTTTGGTAATGTGTTGATAAAAAGAAAGATCCACAATGAAACTATTTATACCTCACGAGAATTGACCTGGCAGAGCAGCACATGCTAATCGAATAGAATACTCTGCCAGGTCAATTCTCGTCCGCTATACTTTGGTGTAACCTATGTTTATGAAATACATGTATAGTCAATTAGTAAATTCATGCATGTACCAATGGAACGAAATAGCGAAACATTTTGTGGAAAGTTGTTCTTAATA
This sequence comes from Fragum sueziense, assembly GCA_963680895.1. NCBI lineage: Eukaryota > Metazoa > Mollusca > Bivalvia > Cardiida > Cardiidae > Fragum > Fragum sueziense. The sequence continues at coordinate 2,305,145 of OY804598.1, forward strand.
CTTGCTACAGGTGGCTTTCATATATGCTCGGAATCTAAATAACAAGGTCCCATGTCGATTCTTGTGAGATATAGATCTCGATAAATAACCGCGCAAAGCATCGCTAGCTATTAGATAGAGATGCACTGCCAGGTCATTTATCGGAATCTATAGGTAAAGTCCGGGATATCTGTCGTTGTAATAACCCTGTTCGGCAATGTTTTCATAAGATGCTCAACTAACGGACTTAACCCACGAAAATTAAGTTGTCCCGAGTTGTAATTTGGATGGACAATATTATTCTTTTACACCTTTTTACAAATAATTATCATGTTTTGGTTATGTCGCATCACTGTCTCTTTAATTCTGTCAATAATAATTTCAGTGTGACACTAGATGATCGGGATCCACGCTGGGTTGGAGCATGGTGGCCTCCCTTCTTTATATCCATGACTCTATTCTTCCTTAGTGTTGTGCCGTTATCGCTGTTCGGGGCCGAATTACCAAGTGAGATTCCTTTATTTGTACATCTATATGATACGCTTAAAATATTGTTAAAATATTTTTTTAAGATTTGAACATGAATTTCTTTGGATTGTATGCTCAGTTGCACATCCATAGGGGGTTCAGCGGTTACAAACGAACCTTCTCTGTAGCCTTATTATTTCATTTTCACGCAAAAATTCAGTCAAAACTGACAAATAATAGGAGCCCCCCATTTGAATGTTTGAACACCCTTCTCAGAAACCATGATTATTTTTTGGATTGCATGCTCAGTGGTGGATACAGAGGGAGTTCGGGGGTTCAAACGAACACTCACTGTAGCCTGATTATTTCATTTTCACACAGAAATTCAGTTTAAAATTGTGTGACAATAGGAGCCCCCCATTTGAATGTTTGAACACACTTCTCTGAAATCCTGAATCCACCGTCGCCGATGATGCTAGGCACTGTCATGATTAATAGCGAACAGTTTTCCCGCTTTCGTGTGCTAAAAATAGATTTCCGATGGGAATACCCCCAACAACGTTTGCCGGGTACCAGTCTAATATTTTGTTTATCGGTCATGAATCGGACAATTTATCGTAACCGTGTTAGCAAAAAATTATTATTTTCAAGCGCGATATTAGTCGATCATAGACAATGCAGGCGGGAACTAAAACTACGAAACATTGCGCATATGCAGCATGCAACATTGCTTCCAGATACGGAGACAGACCAGAAATGACAAACGTTTTTTCTTGAGATTCCTCAGCAGCTTAACCAGAAAAAACATCGAAATGTCTGAAAGTAAAGTAGCTATGATAATGAAACTTCTCTGGTAGCTAGATCATACCAAGGAGAAGTGCAACGTACAAGGATCATAACTCTATCTTGCTTATTTTGTGAGTTATTGTCCATTGTTGTAGTGAAAGCCTATGGGGTATCAAATCACATTCAGCGACAAATTCTAGTTTTTTCCATATTAACCCTTTCCCCAACAAGACCGGTTTTGACGTCCCCAACAGAAAATTCTTGGGAAAACATTGAGGCAAAAGAAGAAAACGATGATCGTCAAAATCGAAAAGGCATGCACAGCAGACAAAATGGGTGTGAATAACTTCTTTGGATATTGATGATCATTCTTCTTTTGCCTCAATATTTTCTCCGAGATAAAACACTAAAAATATTCACATCCGTTTTGTCGTCTGCAGACTTTTTTTCAATTTGGCCAGACATGACATTATGTCGTTTTGGAAAGGGTAAGCGAGCACGCACGAGCGGCACGATGAAGTCAGGACATGTCCGTATATGTAAACATTACTTGTCAACTGCTTATTTCATATACTGAGTACATTTAATTCCGCAGAGATACTTCGTTCTCTTATAGGATGGAAATGACAAGCAAAGGCTACGCAATGCGGGTTTATTTTTCGTTGATTTATTTAATTCCATAAATTCAAAAGGTAGAAGATGCTTTAAATACACATCGGAATAAAAATTGATTGATTTCAATCGAGATAGGTCAAATCAATTAATAACAAGTGTGCCCTCCTAAAGCTTGAATTAAAGTCTTACATCGTCGTGGCATAGAAAGGACTTTTCTCGCAATGAAACCTCTTGCGACATTTTGTTCAGCTCTTGAATAACAGGAATACGAAGTTTTTGCAACGCTTTGGGTGGTGGGGTGCGGAAATACACGCATCTCTTCGGGTAATTCCAAGCATGTTCTATAGGGTACATAACAGACCAGTAGTGTGTAACCACAGTGTGTGGCGGAGCCATCGTGTCGGTAGTCGTGATATCAATAAGTTACAACATCCTACGTGCAGTGAAATGTCCGATTTTGAAAAACCTAGCAAATGCGTTCCAAAAACTTGGTTCCTCACATTTTCAAGAAGACGATTCATACTGATCGAAATTACATTCTTTCGATAAAACTTGTTTTTATAGTGTCCCCATAGACAAACTTAATAAACATGTTGCAATTTAACTCGAGTTTCACGTGCACCAGTTTTACGCAGCGACAACGTGTTTAACGCTTTGGCTAAGGCGTCGTAAAATGTTCCAGGTTTACTAACTTTATTCTTTTCTATTCACGTTTAAAAACTTGTGAGAGATTCATAACACATATTTCCATTTCTTACAACATCTTACAACATCTTGATATAAGGCTTTGAAAACTCTGCGTTTTTAAATGTACTAAGTATAGTTACCGATCTTAAAAAGTATGACAGTGCAGCAACCTTCTTAACTCTGAATTAGAATGTTTCTCAACAAATGATTACAGCAATCAAGCTCTTAGAATGTTATCTTCGGCAAGTTGAACGTGAAAAAACTTCGCGAGATTCACAGCCATATTTGTACGATAAGGGATTCCCAATCTATTTTTAGACCAGTGAGGCGTGACGATGACGTATTTTTTCGCACGGAAAACCGAACGCTATTTTAAACAATAAACTTAGTAGAATAGAAATGGACGTCATATTATGCAGGCTGACCTTAACCAATACTGCCTGTCAAATCCAATGACAAAAAGTGATAAAGGTGAAAATTTGTATTTTTATTCAACTAAAATTGTGCTTTTTGTTTACAGCTGCTGAGATGGTCAGACAGACTCGCGAATCTCAGACTCACAAAGCTTCGACGAAGGAATCTCCAAAGTCACGTGACGGAAAACGTCAACCAATCAAATCTTTAGTGACGATCACGTGGTCCCTAATGAAAAACGCCCCATTTACACTGATGGTATTGTCCGCAACTTTCCGTATGTTCAACATCGCGGGGTTGGCGACGTTTATACCAAAATACTTCCAGAATATATTCAACCTATCACCGGTCGACGCTGCTGTTTTCACAGGTAATTATGAATACCAACACTTCCCCAAACAACAAAATGATCTTGAGTATTCAAGTTTAGAAAATTAATGCTGTAGATCAGAGTCCCATTTCATGTAAGAACGTGCGAATATTTTAGCGTTATTACTTGCAACGACAAATCTGATTTGCCCAGTCTGATTTCTCGTGCGACCAGACGTGTTGCTACTCAGTTTACATGGTGGGTAACCCTAGTGACTTTTGGGCAGCGTTAACACCGAAAAAATCGTCCGCTTCAAGGTATGTTTTGTTTAATTTCTCAGCTTATACCCTATTGATTTTGATGAGATAAAGTGCACGGAACGCGCAAAACGAAAGTGGGAAGCGTTCACATGCATTGAAGAAAACTTTTGCTTGAATGTTTGAAGAAACCACGGGATTCGGAGCAGAGTGGATTACAAACGGGAATAGTCCTCTCAAATGCGCATTCAGTGCACTTTATCTCGTCAAAATCAATAGAGTATAAGCTCCGTGGTTTACATGAAAACACGGTCGTAAGATATGGTTTTAAATTCGAAAGCTGCTGCAGATCACAAAATAGATGATGGTAAAGATAGGATTCGTGTTGCATCAAAATTATGTAGAAGATATTGAGACAAAAGGAGAAACTGCTGGTTATCAGCAGTTTCTTCTTTTGCCTCAATATTTTCCCAAGCCTTTTCTAATAGGGACGTCAAAACCATGTCTTGTTTGGGAAAGGGTTAAGATGTTCCCGATTGCCTATTTTCAGGTAGAAACTGCTGTTGATGATTGCAATGTGTTCTGTTCCAACATAACACATAATTTGTAGCAACTTTATTGTTAAAAATATATGTTGTAAGAGGCAATTTTTGTCTTAGGTTTGGTTTGGCTACTCCCCGGTTGTAGATTCTAACGCTCTCGTTCTTAAATAAGCTCAATATAAATTTGATTGACCGAAGTAGGCCGTACAACGATTCAGATTCATCGGCTTCAAGTTGTCTAAAATTTTTTATCTAATTACATTGCAGGAGCGATAGCGGTACCAGGCGCTGTATTGGGCATGTTTCTGGGAGGTCTGATCTGTAACCGTATGCAGCTAAAGGTTCGAGGTATGATCCGGCTGAGCATCATCGCCTCTGTGTGTTCTATAGGATTTAGTACCTGCCTGTTATTGTCATGTGACAAGGTGCCACTAGCTGGGATTACTGCGGCGTATGATGACACAGGGTAGGTCTTTATATCGTCCATTTTCTTCAAAAGTCTATAGACTAATAGCACTGGTGGGGAACTCGGCCAAAGCGTGGGACGTTTTTTCGCGATCAATGTATTCCGTTGGTGTTGTTATAAAATATCGTAACTACGGCTTCATTGAAGCCGTAGTTACGAGATTTCATAACAACACAGATGGTTTGTCAATACATATCGGTACACCCGGTGTATTTTTAGAACAAATTGTTATTAGAAAAACTATCCAATCAGATCTTTAAACTCACATTGAAACGCAAAATATCTGTACCTTGTGGTAGCGAAAAACGTCCCTCGCTTTGGCCGAGTTCACCACCAGTGAATAGTAATACAGCTTGTTTTGGGCAGTAGTTACAAGATTTTGTAAGAAATTAAGAGGTGTAATGTACATACATCATTAATTTTTGTACAGGATAGTTAACAATTTACGAAACGTCGAAATATTTTACTGTTCCAATATGAAAGAAATTGCACATGCCAAATAATCAATTTCAACAGTGGAAAATAATAATATTAAATTTTATAGCGAAAAAATATTGACAGAAAGGAAGAAATTGTTTGTGATCAGCATTTTTCTTTCCGTCAATTTGTCAATTTGTCTTCCAAAATCGTTTCTACCTAAGATATAGAAATAAGGTATTGTTCATATTGTAGAGAAAAAAAATCGCAAAAATTTCATAAAAACCTCGTAAGATTGTAAGGGATTAGGTAAAAAAACATTAATATCGTACTGTGTCTATCAAAAATTTCGTCGATTATTCTTCAAAAACATCGTAACTACGAATTTTAACAAACTGTAGTTACGAGGTTTTGAATGAAAACGTAGTAATTTATAAATCACTTTCAGGGATATAACAGAGACTCTTACTGATGTTTGTAACGAGAACTGTGGCTGTAACACTCGATATTACCGACCAGTATGTGCTGAAGATAAACTACAATATTTCTCAGGCTGTCATGCCGGATGTACAAGGATCAACTCAGAAACTCAGGTACAATTAACATAGAAATAGAACATATTGTCTCATTTGAACAAAAATCTCGTAACTTCAGCAACTTTAACCCATTACCAGACGGCACAATTTTAGACCAGTCCAATTTCTAAGGTATCGCAGACGACAATTTGGTGAATGTAATTTAACTTATTTGTTACTTCTAGGTAGAAAAAATGTGGAATATGAAGAAATTGCTTGTCACAAGCAATTTCTTCATTTTCCTCAATATTTTCTAAGGCCCTTTTCTTCTATGATGTCAAAAGACGCCAACGTGTGATTGCGGGTGTAAAAAAAAACAAGTTTTACCGCCTGGAGAAATTAGCTAGTAAACATTTTACGAAGTAAGAATCATTTATTTTTTTCCATCAATTATTTCATTGTGATTAAATCTCCAACAGTCATCATTTGGAAAAAGAAAAGGCTTGTGTTCTAGCAACAATTTACAAGCTTCATCAGTTTGAAATGGCCCCTCATGCAGGCTGATAAGCTCAAATCGTATGTGTATTCGTGCAATGATAATGTACGTATCGTACTTTGATTTTTGAGAATGTGTAGTTGTGGACGGTTGTTACCACCCTTACGCGCGTAAAATAAGATGCTACTACTTCACTACTATATTTACACGTTCTCACAAGTAAAATGAAATACATATAGTTAACCTTTCTATTTTATATGTTGAAATTTGACTTAATGCATATTCCTCTCAACTATCTTTAAAAGATCTATGAAGTATATTCATAACATGCAATGACGCAAAACAGTTCATTACCCGAAAGTACTTTTTGAATTTAACCTCCAGTAACAAAATTTCAATCGCATACCATATTATGCGGCGCGCCCATTACGTCACATAATAGTCTTCGACCTCGCAAACCCAGGCGTATATTAGATGCTACGCTGTTTTAACCCCTGGAGAAATTATCAAGCAAAGATTTGTATAATTAGCGGACCAAAATGGATAACAACCGCCATGTTGATTATTTAACAGTCCAATCAGACAAGCACGATCTTGGACATCGATGGCAAAACAATAAGTTATGTTCGGACCTTTTTTATTGGTGGAATCTTCCATCATTAAAGGATGATGACAACAATGAAATGACAGAATTTGTTAGAGTAATGCGAAGGAAATTCAACATAGTTATTGTCTCAGGGGTGTTAAATCAGAGTAGCATGCCGCTGATTTTCGTCGATAACCTCGTAACTGCAGCTTAAAACAAGCTGCACAGGTACGAGGTTTTCCAGGAAAAGCGACCATGTGCTATACAGCTTTGTTTTGACGACGAATAATCTCCGTTCTCCAGGTATTTCACAACTGCACATGCCCCAGTCTAACAGAAGATGTCCAGGGTACCAGTGTAAAGGCGGGAGTTTGTGATGCAGACTGCAGTAATGTGTACATCTTCGCTGTGTTGTTGTTTTGTAATACGCTATGTTCCTTCCTCGTCGTGACGCCTGGTGATGCCTCAACTCTCAGGTAACTAGATCTAGTGCTCCCATGATCTTGTGATTCCCGCCAAACAATAAAGACCATGTCCATTTACTAATTATAAGTTAGGCTGGTCAAAACGATATAATATAGATGATAATCAGCATTTTTATGATATAGATCTATTTACGAGACGATTTGCAAGTGCGTCTCTATAATAGATCTAACATGTTTATATAGGTCAAAGGTGTGTTTGAAAACATCAGATAACCTTGGGACAACTATTCTCTATCGCTAAATACCAAACATTTTTAAAAGCCTTTTCTAAAAGACTGGTGGTTTCGGATGGTCTAGATCTACGATCTCGTGGATCTATTTTGAAAGCTGCTGCAGCTGACAAAACTTTTTTAAAGAGTTTTGTACATATTTTATTTCTGTACAACTTAGATCTAGTACATGGACAAAAATGTGACAATTCTGGTTATGGTTTATTTATGTAGGATCAGCGTTGTCCGTGACAAGGGCGGATCCAGGATTTTTTTCCAGGGGGGGGGGGGGGTGTCAAAGCCCAAATTACAGCTTTTTATAAGAAGTTATATAGTCAAAATTCAATGTTCGGTCAATTCCAGGGGGGTCACGACCCCTGACCCCACCCCTAGATCCACCCTTGTGTGATAACATAATTTTACGAATTAACCAGATTTCATAATCTACAGAAGAGTTTGCGTTACCTCGTCAATTCATGGTGTCTCTGATGAATTCACAAAGTGTTTGATATCTAGGCTTCTAGTAACTGTTGATGAAATATCCAATCTCATTAAGTCTGGTGTTAACTTTACACATACATCTGCATATGCACCGATTCGGGGTCATCTTCATTGAGCAAATTGTTGGTTACCGTAGAAAATGTAAAAGAAGCTTGAATAAGCTATAGTCACAATATGTTTAAGGTAGAATACCTGTAATGTGGCCATTTTGAGATTCATAAAACATCGGATGTTTTTCGAGCGTCGTCGTTACGTATCCGGACTTATTCGGGCGCGGACTTAAACATTCAGCGATGGAAAGTTCCACCGCCAAATTTTTTCGACGTCGCCCGAATAATTCCGTTATCACGCGAAAATCACAGTCTGGTTACGATGTATTCTGCTTACTTGAAGATAACAGTGAGGTTGTGGGGAGGGGCAGTATATATGTATTGTAAGGATACACTCCACAACAGGATATGCTTCCGGGTGGTAGCATACAAACATAGTTCCGTCAAAAATGGATTCGCTCCTTTTGTTGCATTGATTCTGTGTCTATAGAATAGGCAGATGCATGAAATGTGGTTCTGCATACTGGCAGACCATCAGTGTACTGCTAGGATGTGTTTTAATGAATATGTCGGGAACTAGTTTCTTGCGCGGTCGTGACCTTTCATGGGGGTGTGTCACATGCAGATTCCAAAAGAGATGGCAAATTGCAAGGGTGGCTGTGTTCACGGGTGCGTGATTTTAGCTGATGGTGCTATTGCTATCACTTCCTTGGTATTTAATTAAAGACAAATGAATGGTCTATTAAGCAGACTAAGTAAAATGTGCCACTTCTGAGAGAAGCTAGAAGCTGCCAAATTGACCCATTTTACTATAATAATAGGGCCGTTTCGTTGAGGAGTGACACCATAACGTGTTTACGTACAGGCTATTATGTATCCATGTGGGTCTCAATATTGCCAATAATAAAGGGTTAATTCACGTTTTGGGGGTCGTTAACATTATCAGAGGCCCAAAAAATGCGTTATCGCCGGAGATCGAAACGTGAGTTGACACTATCATTGCATAGAATATGAAGAATTTGCAAAGAAATGTAATAAAATAAGATGAATAACAAAAATACTTTGTGAAAATTTAGCCACATTTACACCGACAGATACCGGATTTTCCCGGCATTCGACTTGACATATATTGCGTGAGTACTATATCCGTTCCACGGGCCGTTAGCTTTTCATCGTGTAGCTATGTAGTCAAGTTTTATCGCATTTTTACTGACAAAATCTTCATTTTGGTTGGCGAAATTGTAACAATTCGACTAAGTTTTCTTTTGGAAACATACTCTGGATATCCTAACGTTCATTTCAGTGCGAGAAATAAAATAAAATAAAGATCGGAACTTCCGAGGTAGATCTCTGGTTCGTTTTGGGCATTCGTCTACTAGTATTTCAATAAAAACAAAGTTGAAAAGGAAAAATTGCAGTAACTTAAAGTGACATTTCAGGGACATTTTTTCATAAATATTACTTTTATTTTTATCTGAAAGAGCACATTTCCTTAAGAAAATTCTGAAGATGTCAAGCCAAATTATTGCGCCGTGCACGAGAAATATATATTTTTGTGTTAAAATTAAACAAATTGTTGTGGACAACAGTTCAGGTGTATAGGGAATTTGTCATATCTAGCTCAACTTTAAAGTCGTGTTATTCGCTTATCAGCAACAAGTTACAAAAAACGTTTGCAATTATGCCCATTAGAATAACCAATCTTTGTATCAAGAATACTTTTAAAAAAATGAAAGAGAATGAAATGTCCCTTTAAAGAAGAACAAGAAACACATAGGCGTACCACCATGCATATTTGATCTAGACCATTCTCTTACAATAAGATAAACAACCACTAAATTCTAATCTCTACCCTTCCCCGTCAACGAAATCCTTTTTAGTTTAAAATCCGTCAGCTGCCCTTCTGTTTACTTTGTGATTCAAAGAAACCTACGTCACTATATTACGTCATCAGATATTACACTGGGAGATAACTAGTTTACTATTTATTAGGGTGTAAAGGGGACCTTCCAAGATTTTACATCGCGGAAAAGGGAAATGACAAAATTCGAACGGCTTTATTTTCAATTTTCTGAATCACTCACAACAAATCCCCGATCGAGGATATTTGAGTGCAAAACCAGTCCGATATCGCACGAGAATCTCCCAATCAACGACCGGTTTTTCACGATATCAGCCCGGAAAATTGAAAATAAAGACGAAATTTTGCCATTTCCCTTTTCCGCGATGTAAAGTTTTGGAAGACCCCTTTACACCCTAATGAATAGTAAACTAGTTATCTCCCAGTCTAATCATATCCAATGACGTAATTTAGTGGCGTAGGTTTCTTGAAATCAAAAGGTAAACAGAAGGGCAGCTGACGGATTTAAACTAAAACCTCTTGTAAAGAGACATTATCGTTCAAATTTTATGCAACAATTGCGTCAATTCACGTTTTTTCGGTCGTTAACATTTTCAGATGCCCACAAAATGGGTTATCGTCTTCGATCTTCGCTCTCAGGCGATAACGCATTTTTTTGGCCTCTGAGAATGCTAACGCTAATGCTAGTGAATTAACCCTATAATGTTAACAGTTATGTTTTGTGTATACCATCAAAGATCAATCATCTATTTTAGATGTATAGACGAAAGTGAGCGAACATACAGTATGGGACTGAAACACTGTATTGTGAGGCTACTAGGTAAATGTATTGATGCATTTTTGTTTACAATTTACTTTTAAATCCATGCGTTGTTTGAAAATATTAAATGGAAAATACATTCAACGTTTTCACATTTCTCTGAGGTTTTTTTTTTCAGTTAAGATACTATTTAATGTACATTTAGTTAGTCAAGTACAGTCCCTTTCTAATTTAGAAAAAGAAACTTCTTTGGAACATGTGTCTGACCAATTTGCAAAAAGAGAAACTAGCCTTTCTAAAGTAAATGTTAGATTTACAGTAACTGCAGCTTAAAATAAGCATCGTTGTTGAAAACATCGCTCTGACCGATCAAATGGATTGTAGTGCATTTTTTACTTATTCGGGGGCCGTATTCACCAAATAGTCTAAGCCAAAGAATAGCCTATTTTTAAAATCACACAACAATCCACCCGATTGGCCGAGACATACGTCTCGTCCAATCAGATGGATTGTTATGTAATTTTACTTTAGACAATAGATTTAGAAATGTTGGTGAATACGGCCCCAGATTTTGTTTGTGAATATAATTCATTCTCTATTAAACGAGAATGATTACCGTTGAATTGGTCTATGAAAACAACTAAAACTTTTCTCGTTTAACTTTGAACTTTTAATACTGCCACTGAACCACTGGTGGTGAACTCGGCCAAAGCGATGGACGTTTTTCGCTACAACAAGGTACAGATATTTTGCGTTTAAATGTGAGTTTAAAGATCTGATTGGATAGTTCTTCTAATAACAATGAATTTGTTCTAAAAATAGAGCGGATTTAACCATATGTACGAACAAACCGTCTGTGTTGTTACAAAATCTCGTATACCTACAGCTTTATCGAAGCCGTAGTTACGAGATTTTATAACAAAACCGACGGAATAATATGATCGCGAAAAAAACGTCCCACGCTTTGGCCGAGTTCACCACCAGTGTGAACTGTTTACGCCGTGTGTTTCAGGTTCGGTCCCCGGTCCCGTGATATACGGTTTGGTGACAGACAGTTCATGTTTAGTGTGGCAGTCCGTGTGTGGGGATGATACGTCATGCTGGATCTATAATCAAGGTCACGTCAGTCGAAACTATCTTCTGTTAGCTGACTCTATGGACCTTATTTCCGTTGTATTTATGGGACTGGCCCTGTACGTCTATACACCTCCTGTGGAGAATGATGGGGTTACACTGACAGTTGATAAGCAGGATAGCCCTGGGACAGTCGACGTCACGGAACAAGATAGTACACAATTATAGGCCCCTAACTACATAATGAGTGGAAAATACATCAGTGTTCATTAGATCTATATCATTTCAAAACAAAATGGCACCCAATGGTCAGCTCCTTGTGTTTAGAAGGACTCGCGTCCAAATGTTGAAAAACGCCATTTGTAGCAACCTATGAAATGTATAAACATTGCAATGTAAGCGGGATTTTATTTTATAAAGAAAACATGTAAACAAAACTTGTCCTTTTCCATTCTGTTCAGCTTTTTAAAATGTAAATGTTTTTAATCAGATTCAACTCAAGTTTAGTCACCAGAATGGCAGGTAAGTCCTAAAGCATTTGATATACATCAGCTACTTCTGTATTTGGACGTTATTCACTCTTCTACATTTCTTCATTGGAGATTTGAAATTTCCGTCGGCATTGACGTCTCTCCAAAATCTTAACTTAAACGTCATTATTATATAGTGTTGTCAGAAGCCATGAAGGTCCATCATTCACACAGACGAATACAGATCATGAATCATTTATGAATCAGCGATAAGACTGACAAACCACGTTGATTGTGATTTGGGGCGTATTCTATGGTCGCGAAAACCCATTACGTCGGGATAGAATCGCTATATTCATGACTTTAGACGGAAAACGGGCTACAATACAGGGGAAACTAATATTCAAGACATCATTACCACGCCTCCTTTTATTATAGTCATTTTGATAGCCAAAGTTCAGCCCATCTAAAATTGTATTCGGCCTTGGTGGATTTAGTAGTCCTGATTATCTTGGCATAACTATATGCCAACTAGCGGCTGTCATGTTGGTTGTAATTAATTTGCAGTAGTAACCAAACAAACGTTGCTTTCTGAACGGCTTTCAGGTAATTTTGTTCAATGTTGATGACGTCATTACCGCAATACTCTTCACATTCTACGCCATATAGACGAGGAAATAGTAAGCTGTTTTGTTGGTTGCGTTGTCACAAGTTGAATGTCGAATGAAATTTGGAAAATATGGTCTATTGCATTAAAATACTGAGAAGATCGCTCATATGCCCGTCTATTTGAACTGCAGATGCGACACATTTTCCCAACCGTTCGCATTATTAGTATACAGATAACAACCAGATGTATCGAGACACTTGATTGGAAGCGATGATATCTCAATGTACCTTTTATTCTAGCTGCGATATCGTATCCACAGACTTGATGACTGTTTTTTTTTTGTGAAACCCAGATCAAGATTCAAAAAGATTTCGGTTACATTATTGCTAATTCTTTCATACGGCCATACCTTCCTTCATTTTTCATCTCTTTAGTAATGCAAATAGGGAATTAATCTTTGAATGAAAATGGGGAAAAATTTTACCAGTTTTAAAGTTACTGACAATTTCAAGTGAATAAATTTTAAAATCCTTTGGACTTTTTGGGTAGAAAACATTGTTGGAAATGAAGAAATTGCTTGTCTCAAGCAATTCTTTTTTTTTTCCATGATGTTTTCTTAATAAAGCCTTTTTCTTTTGGAGAGTCAAAAAGAGGTAATGAGTGGTAATGGGTTAACAAGACAAGAATAAGGGGTGTAAAAGGGAAACATTGTTTAGGAAAGGGACAATGAAAGATACAAGGGGTATGTGTACCCCCAGGCTACATGTACCTGCATATTGATACCTCTGAATGTCTACCTATGTACGCTTTACCAAACAACCCCCTTTTTGGGGGGTAGGGGAGGGGGCGTTGGGGGGGGGTGCGTCCCTTGTATCAAGCCCTTAGAAAGCAATTTTATATCTGGGGCTAAAGCCCCTGTCCGGGCCAGTGTCTGAATCTTTAAGGGGCTAACATGGATTTTACCTATTTTTAAGTATAAAATAAGGTTTGATTTTTTTTCGTCATGTCTGGCCAATTTGTCCCCCCCCCCTTCCTTGTTCCCACGGGCCTGTGTATGCTAAGCTTAAAAAATTATTTATGCAAAAGAAGCATTTCTCCTTTTGCATCAAGATTTTCTGGGAGCACATTGCACACCAAGTAGATCAATAATTTTACCAAAACACCCATTGCGTCTTCTACAACATCTACAATTTTGCCGTTTTTGGAAAGGGTGAAGGTCAACGGCATGGACGTATGATAAATTGCACCGATAACGTGTCACTTGATAAGGGTAAAACATAGTTTATCATTCCTTATGCATGTAAAACTGTACGTTTTAAAACTTTAACCCTTTTCCAACCAAGCCATGGTATTTCTTATTGCTTTCCCATGTAGAAAAATAGGGGGGGGGGGGGGGGGTATCAAGGAAGAAAATGCCAGATCTAATATTAGGCATTTCTCTAAATATGTACTAGCCACTATGCTCTTAAAATATTCTGCCACTGTTCACTTTTTATCTTTTAAAGCAACACTTTAGACTAAAGAAAAGCATTGATTTTTTTCTGTTTTGGAATGGGATCTAATTAAGCTTAGACTGCGAAAGACAAAAAGTGAATAAATAAAAATGATCGTGGATCGTCGCAGATTTAAAGTAAAATACCCGTAATGAGAACATTTTGAGATTCATAACACATCGGATTTTTTCGAGCGGCGTCGTTACGTATCCGAACTTTTTACGGGCGCGGTACTTTCCACCTCCGAATGTTTGCGACCGCGCCCGAATGATTCCGACGTAACGCGAATCTCATAAGGGTGGACTTCCTTAAATGTAAATGGGATCTAAAAATGGAAGTCAAGTTGTATGGACCAGCTTATAAATACACTGTCGACTCGACAATAACAATTGGATCACTTCTATCTGCAAAGATTGGCGGAGTGTTAAAATACAAAAAAAGGAATACATCAGCGAATACGCCTACCTGCGATTAGCTACGATTAGGAAAGATAGCGTTACGCGTCACTGCGCAAACAGTCGCGATTGTAGTTAAAATGGGTCAAGGTGCATACATATGTTATTATATCTATAGGTGTATGTGGAATGAATACATTAAGACGAAAATTAACTCTGGATATGACAGGTAAAACTTTCTTTCATAGTGTTCAAAGTAGCATATTTTTTCATAACAACTATACTATGGTGGTATTGCTACAAAAGTGCTACACGAATTTTTAGATCGCTGTGCACACCACTACAGGATAAATTCATGCAGGAGTCAAGATGATATCGCTGTTTCTACAGCTGTGGTTTAAAAAGGATTTGAAAACATGGATGCAAAGTGAGAAAATACTGAAGTACAGCATTAAATTTTACTCCTTTCACACAACAAATTCCTTCCTATTACACACACAAATTCAGTTGTTATAGAATCCCATCTTGTCTGCTGTAGCTTTCAAATTGGGACAGTATTATTTTTGCTATTTGAGAAAGGGTTCAGTTTGTGTATGAAAGAGCTTTTTGAGTTGATCAATATTGATTCAATCAATGAAAAACGTCAGTGGGCTGTATCAACCCTTACCAACTCCTAGCCGTCAAAATATCAAAATGGCAATGAATTTTGTGCTAAAAATAGACTTTGTTTACCGTTATTTGTTTTGATAGACAGTCGGTGTTGTTATAAAATCTCGTAACTACGACTTAAATCAAGCCGTAGTAACGAGATTTTATAACAAAACCAACGAGATCCTATTTGTTTGTCCGAAATTACGTCACGGTTACCTGGATAAAATCGTTCCCTATTGTAAGAGGTTGCAGACTGCGAGTACAATAGGGGGCGATTTTATCCAGTTAACCGTGACGTAATTTCGGACAAACAATAGTAGTTCGTATGCGTGGTTATAAATTCTCGTAACTACAGCTTGATTCAAGGCGTAGTTACGAGATTTTATAATAACGTTATAATTGGGAAAACTCTGAAGTCTATTTTCAGCACAAAATTATTTGCCATTGTGAATGATATATTTCATAGACTATTAGATACACAAATGACAGAAATTGCATCCGGGCAATTACTCTCATTTCTATCTACTATATTTCAATTTAGGCCTATGTGCTTTTCCCCCCGAAAACGGTTTGCATTGATGAGGAGGAGACCATCTTTTCACACGGAAATAAACGGAATTTCGAGTAATTCGATGTCACGATAACGATCGCCACTGAATTTCTATCTTTTCTTTTCAGAGCCATGTAATTATATCAAGGGCGCTAATGTTTGATCTTAAAAATGTTCCAAAATGAGATGCTGGGTGAAACACAAAAGAAACTGTTCTAAACGTCTGATTCTAGTCTGCTGTGTGATTGTCATGGTTACTGTATTGTCGGGTAAATATTTTCTTTCTTTCAATCTTTTCCC
Source organism: Fragum sueziense (assembly GCA_963680895.1). Taxonomy (NCBI): domain Eukaryota; kingdom Metazoa; phylum Mollusca; class Bivalvia; order Cardiida; family Cardiidae; genus Fragum; species Fragum sueziense. Next base: position 2,321,092 of record OY804598.1, read on the forward strand.
AAAGAACAACATTTCAGCGCGATTCATTTCAAAAGCTGGTGTAGACAACACAATTAATACTGTTGAAAAATCAAAGTGCTGAGAGCACTGTAATTGGACGTCTCTGATTGATTGAGCGGGATTTTACATGAACGAAAGATATTTTATTCATTCTTCTGTGTTTAATTCTATAAGATCGGTTTCGGACATACGAAATCGGCTTTATTACCAGAAAACCATTCTCAGGCTTCAAATGATTTGATTGCCGTTTCAAGACAACTGATTTGTCTCTATGAATAATCACTATTAATTTGATTACCCAATTCAATTAAGGTCATGTGATTAGCACTTTTGTCTTCTTGTTTCGATTAACTATGAGTATTGTCGTCAGTTACACCTTTCGTTGATTTTATAAAGGACGATACAAAGCAATTTATTCAAAATGTAAGCCAACGCGCCACATAAATGAAAGCCGCGATAGCTCACTTGGCAGAGCACTCACCTTGTACTCTTTACACATGTCTATATCTGGAAGGCCATGGGTTCGAATTCTACTCAGACATTGTTCTTTTTTATCATCTTCTTTTCGACTTTTATCTCCACCATCGTTAGGGATAAAACGACCGCAGTGATTTAGAATCGATCTAAACACAAATTCAACGACATAAAGAAATGAAACGCCGATCATTTACATACAATTCCGCTCAATCAATCAGAGACGTCTAAATATAGTGCTCCAAGCACTTTGATTTTTATTTGTGTTTAGAGTAAAAAGAAAAAAGAAAAGAAACACTGCAGCAGTTTCCCCTGGTTGTGGTTACAAAACAAATTCAATACAAACTTTTCCTGAAACTAAATACCAGATGAATTGGAGCACCTAACCATGGATTCCTCATACCAGTACTACCGCAACATCCTTACATCTACAGATGTGCGTACAAAGAAGAAATTGGGGACGTGCCGTCGGGAAAATGGCAGTGGAGTACAATACGCAATTTAAATCTTCATATCATTATCAACGAAAATTTGAGAATAGCAATGTCCATATCTTTACACATATTCATACGATCATCTATGTTCCATTGTCATTGTTGCAGACCCATTGCTTAATCTTCTTAGTACAATACACGTAAACGGTTCACTTAAACGTAATAAATACAGATCGCTGTCACTCGATCATAAACTAGTAATAATCATTGTTGTCATGATCATTGATCAGTATGTAAATAGGTCATGATACTGTCGAATATCAGTGATACAGATGCTGGAGAAAAGAAAAATAAAACTCGTAAGAGCAAGTATTTTTCTGAATAGGTGGATATCACTAGCGTCTCATCTGAGGCTGTTCAGATGGAACCCCGATTTGCCATCGAGTCGAACCCGAGTTGCGAAGTGAACTCACTCCCTGAGAATCAATTTGAAAACTCTGTTTCCAAAATACGTCTCGTGGAAACCCCGTTCCTTTAAATATGTCAAAGACTTAAACAACAATGATCAAAGAAAAAGAATCGATCATACATAATACGTTCATTAAACTGAGTAATCATCCTAAAATGTCTGTTTTCAGTAAAGACATCAAGAAAAACAAACTTTTTAACAAACGTTATACAGAAAAAATAATCCGAACAGGTTTCGAACCAACGGCGTTCCAAATTTCATACTAAAAAGGTTGCGAGGTTAATCCTTTCCCATTTGAGCTATCGCTGCTGATGATGATATAAGGCGTTTGTTTACTTTATAAACATAGTGTATGCATGTATCGCTTTCTAAAGATCTTACCCTTTACACAATATTGCGAAAGTCAAATCACTACAACAAAATGGTTAAATCGAAAAAAGATCGTAAAGTTGGTTAAGACGTGGCATGAATTGAATCGGCAAATGAATCTTTTAGTGTTTGTTAGAGAACACATAGAAAGAAGGAAAAGATACGACAGTCTTCCTGTATGGTCGCAAAATCTGTTTTGAATTTTGGTCAACTGGCGATTGAGTCTGAGAAAGGGTTTTTTGGTAATGAAAACTCATTTCGCCTGTCGAGAAGTGGTTATAAGAATTGTACGTCCTTTCGGACGTCCAATTAAAAAAAACGTTTTGTCCACCGACATCCGTAATTTACGCACTTAATTTCAGCTCTTAGCTTAGCGTAAGATCATTATTATAATTGTAAAAGCAATTTTCATTCGTGAATTTCTGTATTAAAACAGTCATAATTCTATTTCTATAAGAGTGGCTGAACAAACAAATGGAGACGTCATTGACGTACAAACCTTTCTCTATTGTATTTCAGGGACATTCACATTTGAATCAGAACAGAATAAACGAAAGCGACGCTTAAAAGATATCATCATTAAATGTACGTATTTTATATGGTTGTAGTGCTGAATTTAAATTTTGTTTCAAACAATTTCAGAGCCATTTAGGTTATCTCAAGTCTTTGTCACAATGATTATATAGAGAGCAGACAGTGTACGCTAAGATCAGACCTGCACGTCTGTGCAGGCTGATCTTAGTCTATACTGCCTGCAAAAGCTTTGGTCACAACAGTAAATTTAACAGCAAGAGAACGATTAAGTTGACGGAAAGTGTGAAAGTTGTCAGCACAATCTTTACAGACTAATGAGTACTTTACAAATGAAAAAATGCATGTAGAAAAGAGATGCATTCATTATTTTTTTTATAAAAGAACAGTTACTATTCTTTACAAAAGGCTTAGATCTAAATTAAATGTGTTCTACATCAATTGATAAAGGAAAACACCTGTTATTAAAGATGCTGGTATATTCATTAAAATCTAGCGCACAATTCTCCAGTATAGAGCAGCAGTAGCGGATACAAAGGGGGTTCGGGGGTTCAAACGAAACCCCTAAGTAGTCTGACTATTTCATTTTCAAGCTGAAATTCAAACAAAATTGTGAAAAACCCCATTATTTGTTTGTTCGAACCCCTACATAAAAATACTGGAACCGCCGCGGAGCACTAAAGTCTGTCTAACAGAAAATGGCGTGCGCTATCACAACAACCCATGTGTCGCATTAAAATGGTTGAACGACGACTGAAATTTGATTTTTGTGACGGATGTGTATTTCAAATTGTTTCATGCAAACGGTCTAGTTTGTTTCGTATTTCATTCGACCCATTTTGTATTTCTTTAGCTAACCTCGCCCAATCGGACCAGTATGACGTAATACTGAGTGCCTACATGAACAGTGGATCTAGATTCACCAGCCGGCTACTTGGGTTTAGATCAGACTCGTTCTTCATGTACGAACCACTGTGGAAGTTTTCTGTGTGGGACTACTTTAGGCCGCCTGATCTACAGTGTAGTACTCTACTAGGCTCATGCAGGTTAGTTGTAATAATATACATGTAATCCAAAACATTTGCATGTATTAACCATTTCTTTAAATAAAGGTCTGTGTTTGATTTCCCTAGCAGACATGGTTTGGGAAAACATCGAGACAAAGGGCAAAAATGCTGATAATAAGCCTCGATATTGTCCATTATTTATTGTGCACTTTGTAGCTTCCAAATCATTTGAACAACCCAAAGTACTGTAGTTTGATAAGGGTTAATTCTGACCGGAATTTCGAAACCCAAACGCGGATCCAGAGGGTGTCAGGGTATTGAACCACTTTCAAATTTGTATAAAAAGACTCGCCAAAGTGTTTTTAAAGATTCTTTCATGCACCAATCCAGTAGAGCCTCCCTTGGAAAAAATTGGCCCTCTCTTGCAAAAATGTCTTGAATCCTGCATGAAACAAACCGATATCAATCATTCGTGTTGTCTATTATATCGCCGCTAGCTGCTGGTATCTTACGTCATGTTTTATAAGCGTTGTCAAAACGTTGTTTGCGGTCATATCCTACGTAGAAATGAGCTGCCTTAGTCCATAGGGTGGATCCAGAGGGGGTTCGGGAGCGGGGTTCAAATATGCAACAAGGGGAGTTCGGATTATTTCGATTTCATGCAGAAATTCAGTCAAAAATATGTAGTACTAGGAAAACGAACTCCCCTATTTGCATATTTGAACCCCCTCACAGAAATACTGGATCCGCCGCAGTCAGGGTCGTGCCACTTTATCCAAATTAGAAAAGAATATTACACATTTCAATGGCACCGACATATTGAAAGTAGTTCGATGTAATCCTATCCCATATAAGTCTCAAATCAGATAGGTCAGTACTTGAATGCCACCTAGCGGAAGATAGCGTGGCCTAAACGAAACAACAACAAAAAACAGTGTGGTCCAAATTGAATGGTGTTACATCTACTTCAAAGTACTTGCTACATAACACATACAAAATGTTTATACTTTTTGCAAACTGAGTCAACAAAATAACCCAATTTAACGGTTAGTCACATTCGAAATTGTCAAAACTACAACTGGAGTAAACTTTAGTACATAAAGGAGGCCGACGTAATGTTCATTTCAATTTTTAGGTCAAATGTAAACGTTTATAATTGTATTATATGCCTATAAATGTGAAAATGATATATGTATTTCAGAAAGATAAGTACAGAAGAAGTAAACTCGTTTCAACCATTCAAACATCGAGCGGACAAAATACCCATCATCTCAAATATATTAAGGTAAATGGTGGTTAACTTCTTGCTTTTTACATCATATATTTCTCTCTGAGCGTTCTGATGTGCTCCTATGACAACACTTTCACTGTTAACTTTAGGTTAAAAATACTTAAAAGTTTGCAAATAATAATTTTAATGAAAGTTAGATACTTTTATCGACTTGTTTTCAACGTTTTTAAAAATCGCACAATGTAAATAACGCGTACCTTGACTTAGGCTACTTAGGTAGTCCGCCGCAAATGGGATTCATGCGGCGTCGGAATTTTTCAGGTGACGTCCTAAACATTGGCAATGGAAAGTGCTGTTCTTTTCTATCTCGTAACGTGTCCGAACAATTCGCATTGATGAATCTCATCAGCGGTGGACTACTTTAACAACATCATGTCATTCCAGGTACTCTGATGACGTCAGACCGGTGGATGTATTCCTACGCGTGTTGTCCAGTATATTTAACTGTAACTTTATACCACTGATAAACGTGATTCAGGAGAGAGTACAAGATAACCCCGCTTATTCAGGTACTTATACACAGGTTTTGATTAGCCTAGATCAATCTTTTACTTGAATGGAGCTTCATTGTCTCACTGAATGGTCAATATCATAAATTATCGAGAGAATGCCTCATATTAAAGTCACGATCGTAAGACAATACGACCTCTAGAAGTTTCGTCGGTCGTGTTATAGCGTAAAAAAATTATTCAGACTGCACCAATGCACCTGCTGATCTTGAATTAAGGTAGAATTCCCGTAATGTCGCCATTTTGAGATCCATAAAACATCGGTTTTTTCGAGCGGCGTTGTTACGTATCCGAATCTATTCGGGCGCGGTCGTAAACATTCGGCGGTGGAGAGTTCCACCGCCGAATGTTTTCTATCGCACCCGAATACTTCCGACGTCGCGAATCTCATTAGGGGTGGACTATCTGAAGGTTCGTTCAAATTGCCATATTTTTCAGATCCTGACTCATTTCTTTTTTGCAGGTTCAAGTTGGGACGATTACAGGTTGTGTTTATCAAAATTCCGACCAAAAAGTGAGTGTTTGAAGAAACTGGAAACATTGTGTAAACAGCGAAAACATCGAGTAACAAAGATACTCCGGTCAACACTGGGTACATTCCGACCTTTATTAGAGACTAATCCGCGGCTGAAAATAGTCCATCTCGTTCGTGATCCAAGGGCGATAATCCACTCTAGAATATATTCTAGACATTATCCGGTATATGGATACAAAGAAAATAGTTCCCTGGAAACTAATCTATGTGATAAAATGTTACAAGACTACAAAGATGGGATTGAACTCATGCGTGAATTTCCCAACAGAGTCATATTTTTATATTATGAAGATTTATTAACGAATCTACATGTAAGGTTGAAAGAGGTCATGAAGTTTCTGAATATGGAGTATAACAAAACACAAGTTGACATTTTAGCTCAAATAAATGTGAACCTATCACCACCAGAAAAAGGTAATGAACACGTCCAATATCGAAAAGAGAATAATGGCGAATGGTGGAGAAAGTACATGCAACAGTTCGACATTGATAGGGTAAACAAGGCGTGTTTTGTAACATTACGCGCGTATGGATACAAACCTTTGACCAATCAGCTACAGTTGAGAAATTTGAAAGTGCCAAACTACAGTATACCACCTGAACTACAAATTAGAACAAGTTCAATATCTACAGATATCTACAGATAACAGGGGTCGTGGTTTTTTTTAAATGCAATATTTCATTAATTTTGTTGTTCATCAAACCCTAAGTTGTGGGTACACATTGGAATCGTCTCATCGAGACGATTCAAATGAGTACCCACAACATGGGGCTTGGATTTTAAATAACATTTACAATGTCTTTACCCCCTCTTATCTGTTGCTATGTCAAGAACTAGATCAAAATTATTTGGCGTTATCATGCCACCAAGTTTCACTACGACAATATTCTTTACTTGCTTCCTTTGGGTCACTATCAATTATATCTATTCTTAAACCAATATTTGGATTTGTGCAATACTTGTTTTAGCAATGCGAGAATACAATGGCATTTATACATGTACACGCGTATCTGTTTCTTTTAGGTCTATTTATAATTACTTTTCTAGTTCTATTAACGGAGTTAAACGCTTTTACAAACCACCAGTACATCTTTTTTGTTCATAATCCAAAACCCATAGGAAAACGTTTCTAGACAAAGAAGAAAGTACTTGTAACTAGTAATACCTCCATTCATCTCTATATTTTCTGGGCTATAATTTGCACAAATTTCGTATTTATTAGCACCCCTTTAGCGGTATGAAGCAGCTTTCAAATTTGGCCTGTCTTAGCTTTCTTTGTTTGTAAAGGACTTGATTCAGTCAAAACTTTACCATAGTAGGCGATGCAGACTATTAGCTGATTTTCACAAAGACCCCCCCCCACACACACACACACACAACAGCCACCGGAAGTCGTCCTTAGAGGCCGATTTGTGCATTGATAAACGATGCGGTTTAAAACTATTTTGATTCGCTATAGATCTAATACAATTTTAATTTCTCATAAACCCATTGTTTGCCACCGGAAGTTAATCCGATTCTTCTGTGATGAAAATTCGCTCTTTGATATTTTGATGTCGCTATTTACATCAGCGCGCTGTCCCATTCAAAAACAAAAGAAAATTCCGCGACATAACTTGTTTCGGACTTTTCTTTTGTTTTTGAATTGGACAGCGCTCTGATGTAAATTATCAACGAGCGAATTTTCATCAGAGAAGACTCGAATTACCGGAAGTGTTCTGCGGGTACGGACTAAAACGAGAATGGAATTGGTGTCAATTGCCCCGATGCTTAATCTACCTTTATAACGACAGGGAATCACGTAACACAACAATTTCGATATTTGTCAAAATATTACGTTAGTATATACATTTATGACCAATTTTAAACAAGATTTGAAGAAGAGAAGGCGGGAAAAGCTAGGGATTTGCTGAATGCAAAGGATCTTTTAAAGGGACATTTCAAGTATGTCTTGATGCCAAGATTGGTTATTCTAATGAGTATTAATACTATTGGTTTTTTGAAGTTGTTGCCAATAAGCGAGAAACACGCATTTAAAGTTGAGACATAATCGATAAATTGCATATAAATCCGAACTGTTGTCCACAACAATTTGTTCAATTTTAACACAAAAATATAATTTTCTCGTAAACGGCGCAATATTTTGGCTTGAAATTTTCAGAATTTTCAAAAGGAAATAAACTTTTTCAGATAAAAATAAAAGTAAAATTTATGACAAAAAATTCTGAAATGTCACTTTAACAAATAGGTGATAAGAAAAATAACTATTGTTTTCGTTGGTTTTATTTTTTAGATCTACCAATTCCATGCTATTTCCTGCTGCTTTTCTCCTTCTTCTTCACACCGTGATCAAATTGGTTAAGTAATAGAATTAAAATAATTGTTATTGACAATTAGTTTTCTGAAATTGTTGTGCCACGTGATTCCTCGCCGTGCTTATTGCATTTTGTCGATGGGAGATCAAAACGTCGTAACTTCAGCTTTTTAAAGCTGTAGTTACGAGGTTTTGACCTCCAAACAACAAGATTTGACAAAAGTATACTGTTATTCTTTAACTTTTTATCCAAACCACACATTAAACCCATATTACTGTTCACAGTCGGGATCCTGAAAGGTATGGTATTTGTGATATTTGAGGCCATCGTGGATCCAGATCAGCTTGCACCTACACGCAAGCTGATTAATATCCACGGTGTTCTCTCGATCTCACTGTTCTCTCTGGGTCTGATCTATACAGAAAAGGTTATTTAACTTCAAAGTAAAAATTTGCTTCTCGTATCAATTTACCCCACCCACTTTGTTAGCCGTTATCTCCAAAAATAAGCCCTCATCAGAATTTTTACGCATACAAATTAAAGATATTATGTAACCCTACCAATCCACAGAATATAAAGAAAATCTATTCTTTGAGCCTTTGTTGCAACCCATCCTTTGAAATGAAATCGTTAGAATGTCATCAACTCCTGATTTGTTGGTCTGCTTGGAATCAGATTTATTTGGGCACATGTTTTTTTTTTTTTTTTTTTTTTTTTTTTTTGAACTCTTTCCCATTGGTTTTGACATCCACAATAGGAAGAGCCTTGGTGTAACCATGAGACAAAAGAAGAAAGTCCTATAATCACTATTTTTGACTCCCCAAAAGATAATGGCTTTAGAAAACAATGTGGGAATTTCTTCATTTCCCTCAATGTTTTCTACCCGAAAAGACTCAAAAATTGTAAATTGTATTCACTTGAAATTATCGTCTGCAACTTTGAATTAGGACCAGTCGAAATTTTTGCTGTCAGGTAATGGGTTAGATATATGTAGAGTTCAGAATCAAGATGTGTGGTCCGAATGAATAGAAAATAAATGCTATATAATAATGATTATTATCCAATTTGTTTGTATCAATTTTTTATGCACATTTATTCCAATACCGATCGTGCAAAAAGTCGTCACTATATCGAACCAAAGCAATAATGTCGTCCATTTCTAACTCAGAACATTTTTTGCTAAAAATAAGGAAATATCCCTTATCAATGTAATTGAGCCAATAAACTGATTTGTTTTAGCGAAACAAATCAAGTTTCAATAAACAAATGGTCCACTTGGGTCTAAGTAATGAAAATGATACTGATTGATTCCTTTAAAGTATCGTAAAAAAAGACAAATAAAGGTAAATGCTAATCACAATCTGCACAAAATCTGCTATAGTCGGCTAGTAAAGACAATCAACATCATCATGTGAAGCCTTTCAGACCTGTGAAAAATCACTTTCGGCTAGATCGATAACGATTGATTGCCTATTGTTTATCGATCTCAAATCGTGAATCGTCACTCAACGCTCTCTTAAGTTTGTCTCAAATCAATTGTTTCGTCGGCGTGTGGTAAAAACGTCGTAACTACAGTTTGAATAAGCTGTAGTTACGACATTTTACCACACGCCGGTGTTAAGTCCATATTGCAATGATTAGTTTTTCACAACTCTGTCCTAAAAATGTCGCGATTTTGAGACGAGCCATACGTGCCAGAGGGTATATAATGTTATCGCAAAATCAGAAATTGTCACAAATATTAAACATATTGTAATCTACGTTACTATCTGAACACGGAAGTTGAAACACGGGGCAAAGTTAATCAGTCGAACATTGAACGTGCATTGAATTTGGATATTATTTACAACTGGATATATGAACATTCATTTAAAGTAAGCACGTTTCTTATTACCTTGATAAATTACATATTATCATCACCATTTCATACCTCCGATATATATTTAATTCATATATCAAAAACAGTTATCAAACGTTAGCATATCGTTTATTCCGTCAACGTTGATTAATATTCTAAATTTATCAATGTACATGAAACTTAAAGTTTATTTCTGGATGAGGAGTGGTCTGCATTTTTTATTCAGAAATTATACATTATTGAAATATGTTTTTTATGGCGTGATGTCCATTTTTGAAAAATCTAAAAACAAACTTCTAGACCTAATGAATACCGCTTTTGACATTCTGAATAGAAAAGTCTTGAGAAAATATTGAGCAAATTAAGGTAAGTTTGGACTCGGTGGTTACTTTTTATCCGCCCAATGAATTTTTTTATTTGGACATAATGTTGTAAAGTAACAATTTCATAACACAATTTTTAAAAAATCAGGGTAAGTTTCCTGAATCGTTTTTTAGTCAGAGTTATCTGCCCTTGACTAGTAATGATCATTTTCGCAAATTTACCCTTATGTTTTAAAGTCATATAGCAACTTGAATGGATAATTTCAAATGTTATATCAATTTAGAGACTTAACATAAGCACAAATGTGATGAAATGATTGAAAGAAATATTTCAAAATTATTATCTGGAAAAAATTGTTTAGTTGGAAAAGCTGAAAAATCACATTTTTAAAGAAAATTTTGCAACTTTTTTTAATTCGCCAAAAAATTACTCAGTGAATATTTTTTTTGTTTTTGGATATTTTGATGATGATACCAAAAGCTATTTTTACACAAAAAATCAGCACATCTTTCCACACAAATAAAAAGGATATCTGACCTTATCTTACCCCGCCGGGTGATGGTAATTTAGGAAAAATACAATTTCGACAAAAATATCTATATTTTCAAAAAAAAGAAAAAAAAAAAAAAAAAAAAAAAAAAAAAACTAAAATTTTCTGGCATATGTTTACTTTTAGAACAATAAAAAAAATGACATTCACCATCACAAAAAAGGGAATGTTTCGCTTTAAAAATTTGATGAAAATTGTAGCATGGGCATTTGGTGCAAAATCTGCAAGTCACATGGCCGCTCTGCAAACTTACCTTAAGAATATGGTGAAATCAATGTTTTCCTTGCTGTAAATATACACAATGCTTTATGATCATCTATTTTGTTGCCTGCAACAGCTTTAAGCGGCGTCTCCAGGATTTCTGCAAGGGGGTTCCAATTCACAAAATGGGAGGGGGTCATTATCATAGAATTACACTATTTGGACTGAATTTCTGCATGAAAATGAAATGATCGGACTACAGAGCTAGTTCGTTTAAATCACCCTTGGTTCCACCACTGCACCCTGATATTTTGCCGTGTTGGAGTTTGAGTTTATTGGGGTTTTACGCCGTTTTCAACTACCAGGGTCATATCGCGGCGGCTGGAGCACCTAACCGTGGGTTCCTGGTATTTCTCGCACCAGTACAACCACAATATCCAAACCGAGCCTCCAGCTGCTCTCTCACATAGATGATTCACACCCATTGGTGAGAGACAAATGACTTTTGTCAAATGTCAGAATGGATACTGGCCGAGCCGGGGTTCGAACTCGAGACCCCTGGTTTGACAGACTCCGACGTAACCGACTGAGCTATCCGGGCTCGGCTTGCCGTGTTGGAAGGGTTAACCCTTTCCAAAACGACAAGACTTTGGACTTTTCCAATTTGAAGGTGTAGCGAACGCCAATTTTAAGTTGATGACGTTTTAAAATTCTTTCCATTTTGGATTAGAAAACATTATGGAAAATGAAGAAATTGCTTGTGACTAGCAATTTCTCAATTTGCACAATGTTTTCCAAAGCCTTTATCTTTTGGGGAGTCAAAAAGAGTCAATGAGTGGGAATGGGTTAAAGGGTTGAACTGAGAGATGCAAGCATCCTTGCAATGTCAATCACTTACAACTTTAGAATGCATTGAACAAGTCCGATCCCGTATAAAAATAATGCAATAATTTATTACAATAACTTCATAGAACGGCGGTATATGTTGCCTAATTCTATTCAACATGAATTAACACCATTTTTAATATCCATAAAACACAATAAAACATGGGGCTTTAATAGCAAGCCATAATGCTTTGGGTCTCTACAAGAATTAAATTGGATTAAATCGTATTAGAACCTTTCACCCTTTCCCAAACAACAGAATTAAAGTTCCAAAATTTGTAGACTTCAGAAATACCGAGAATTATTATGTGAATTTAAAGAAATACTATGTGAGAATACAGAGGTAATTTTAGTGAGTGATAGTAAAATCGGTAAATGACTTGTTCGAAAAATTGTGTTGCGTACAACGTCCGAACAATATCTAGCTTAACACATTCCCAAACGACAAAAGTTCATGGTGATCCACTTCAAAAACTGCCATAAAAAGACGATATGGATGTTAATAAAGCTAGGATTTGTGTAAAATATGGCACAGAAAATATTGACATAAAAGGAGAAACTGCTGGCTTTCAGCAGTTTCTTCTTTAATTTCATTGTTTTCCCAAGCCTATTCAATAAGGGACGTCAAAACAGTGGTCTTGTTTGGGAAATGGTTAAACATCATAGAAAGCATTGATCGGCAATGAAAATGCTGACCAATAAGCCTTATTTTCTTCATCTCCTCATTGTTTTCGAATTTTTTAAACATACGTACACGTCTAAGCGTAATATATTTTCATCGATAATGTTATTCTGACCAATTCAATATATTGTTGATGAGATTTAGTTAGGAAAAAAAAAACACTTAAATTAATTTTTAAGTCTGCTTTTGAGGCCAATGTGAAACCACAAGATTTCCTTCACCCTTTTCTCAAATGATTAAAATTTGGACGTATCGAAAGGCAAAATGTGTTGCAGACAACGAAAAACAACAGAATAGAATATACTGTTTTTGACATCATAATTGCATGGGGGGGGGGGGGAATGATGGTAATGATACAGTGTATTTTCAAAAGCCTTCTCTTTTGTAGATGTCAAAATCAGGTTGGTTTTTGTTTTCGAAAAGGGTTGCAGCATTAAAGGATTAAGTATACTAGTACTAATTATGGCATTTTAATCTGGTGTTCGGACCTGGTCGGACTGTACTATAATGTGACAGCTGCTGAATGATTGTGTTTTAATTTGCAGATCACGCACACACGGATGTACATGTACAACTTGTTTGATCTACCTAAGATATTAACCAACTGTCTCAAAACAGTCATGAGGAACTACGAAAAAGGTAAGATAGCTGTATATTATTTATCTTATTATTTTTGGAAGCAAATTTTCCAAATTTGCTTCTCTTAGCAGCCATGCGTCTCTGCACTTTACCATTCTCGGCATACCACACAACATCTTCCGGTCTTCCTCACTATAAATAGTTCTATCAAAAGCAAAGATTAATGAGGTAACAGTCATTCGAATAGTCAATATGTAAGTCTGAAGTTATGTGTAGATTTTGAATTGTGTGACTGAAAATGAAACATTCAATTAATCATGTCTCTGAGAGATGAAAAGATCCACGTAGTAATTTGCTTTATTATGGTTCAAAGAATTAGTCCAATGGCATTCCTTGTAAATGGGTCAGTCGAGTTTACTGAACTATGAAATATATTCAGCTTACACAAACGATTAATATGCATGAAGTTGTGCTAAAAATAAATACAACTCCATCATGAAATCAAAGTATGCAAGGTATTCTGGATAATCAAAGTACTTAATCAAAATACTCTACGAATCAAAGTATTCAAGGTATTCAAATGGATAATCAAAGTACCTAATCAAACTACTCTATTTCTGGCCCCGGTTTCTCGAAAAAACTTAAGTATGTTCTCAAATCTGAGCACAAAGCTCAAATTGCATGAAATCCATGTGAGCTTCAATGGAATACCCTTTAACGTTGGAGAGTATCCCTTTGATGTTGAGTATGTTCTCATGAGAATATACTTAAGTTTTTTTTTCGAGAAACTGGGGCCTGGACAGGCCTACATTTTTGAAAAATTTGCTTCCAAACAGTACTGTCAGTACTTTGATTCTTCATTCGATTTACGATGAGATCTAATCCGTTTTGGCATGCATAAGTAATATAACTTTTGGAAGCATTGTAAGAAAAGAAAAACAGCAGATAAGCAGTTTTTCTTTCCTTTTCACAATATTTCCCATGCTAAACCGTATATGTTTACCACGTGGGTAACCTTAATTTTGTCAGTGGAATTGATACTGGCTGGCTAACATTTTGTTAAAATAAGAACACCGAAGCTGGGATTTTGATTTATTAATAACTTATTTCTAAACAGTTACGCTTCTTTGATGCCCCACAAGCTATTAACTGTATGGAAAAACTATTATGGAATAGGCACATGAAGAAATTGCGTGTGACAAGCAATGTCTTCATTTCCAACATTGTTTTCTTCCCAGAAAGACCGAAAAACGTAACCTTTCAATCACTTGAAATTGTCGTCTGCACCATCTTTGAATGTCGACATTTTGCAATCTGATACACATATTTGCTGTTATGGGAAGGAGCAATACATGTACAAGGGCGGACCCAGGATTTTTTCCGGGGGGGGGGGGGCAAGCCTAAGATTTTTTTCCATGGGGGGTCCAAGCCCGAATTATGGCTTAAAATATAGTAAATACAAATGCGTAACTTTACACTGAATTTATATAGTCAAAATTTAATGTTCGGCCAATGCCGGGGGGGGGGGGAGGTCCGGACCACCCCCCCCCCCCCCCGACCCCCCTCTAGATCCGCCCATGATGTAGATCTATAATTCTTCTTAATTCTGAATTTACATGAATACGTTTTCTCTTCAGATTTGATTGAAGAACTACGCAACAATAGCAACTACGATGACGAGGCACTATTGAGCGAAGATTCGGACGAGGAGCTCTCCCAAATATGGAGTTTATCGGGCAACTCGATCATCACCGACCTCGCAGACACGGAAATCAGAATACTCGAAGATAAAAGTTCTGACTCAAACGACAACAGTCGGTCTAGTTACAGTCATGATACAACAGTGGATTCATTTATGTGTTATATTGATAATTCAAAAAGTAACGACAAGGAAAACACTTCTAGAAATCAACCCAACCAATCATTTTCACGGTCAGGATTACGTGATGTGACGAATGATCATTTAAGCCAATCAAATTCGTCGTTACATCAGTGTGATGACGCAGATGACGAGGATGAAAGTGACTCGAGTACCGGGGAGAGTTCAAGTAGCGACGATGACATGTTTGATGTTTGTATTCGGGAATCACAAAACCGCAGACGCAGGAGTTTCGCTTATTACGATAGTTTACGGGGACGAAAACTGCAATTTAACGAGGATAAAGTTGATGATGACGATGATGATGATGACGATTATCAGCGGCCATTGACAATAACTCCTATTAAAAGAAGGTACTCTGTGGCGGAAAGTTTGCGAATTCGTGTGTTGAAAATGGAAGCAGCAAAATCAATGGCATCATTGTTTAAATCTAGATGCTCAATTGACTCGTAGAACGTAGTCGTTTCAACAATAATGTGCCTTAGCTTGTTTGAAATTATCGTTGGGCGATGGAAAAGTTGTACTACAGTTCTTTTAAATTCAACACATTTGGCAGCATTTACCAAAATTTCTGAATTAATGGACTTGGTATACATCTCATCTCCAATACAAGCCATCTATTTGGAAAAGGCGAACATTTCGACCAACGGGAATCCGAATACCATATCTGAACAATATGCTTTTGAAAATAATTCTGACAATGTCAAGTTGTTTCGCTTTTTCCACATGCTTTTGAGTCGTTCAATATTCGTCTGCAAAATTGTTCGAATTTGGACCAGTCCTGAGTTTTGTCGTTAGACGAGGAACTGCATTTAACCCATTACCTGACGGCACAATTTTGGACAGTTCCAATTAGAAATATGTTGCAGACGACATTTTCAAGCTGATAGAAAATAAAAAAAAATGTTTCCAATTCGGGTTAGAAAACATTGTGTAAAATGAAGAAATTGCTTGTGACAAGCAATTTCTTCATTTTTTCACAATGTTTTCTCAATCCTTTTGTTGCAATGGAGTCAAAAGGCGTCTCTATGAAGAGCTGTAGTTATGATTTTTCTAGTCGTTTTTGCAATGTTAAACTGTCTGTGATATTTATTAATGTATATAGTTTATGTCTGAAAAAATGCTCTATCTAAAGAAAATTGTGTTATTTTTTTATTATTTCTTATTTCTTTATTATTTTTTATCATTATTTGCAGTACTCGTCTGGAAAAACACATTAATGGACATTTAGTACTTAAGCCTACATCGAAATGAAATCGTTTATACCTTAGAAAAATGTCTTGTCTTGAAAATTCTGTAATGTGCGTAATAACGTTTAATCACCCTTTCCTGGTTTTGACGTCGATTGAAAGAAAATAGCTTGGGAAAACATTGAGACAAAATGCTAATTACCATTTTCTTTTCCTCAAATATTTTCTATGCACTATTTCGCCATTTCCCCAGAAAGGCCTGGCTTTGACGCCCCTAAGAGAAAAGGTTAGGCGAAAGGAGAAGAAAATGCTTATAATCGGCATTTTCACCATTTGTCTCAATATTTTCGACAGTGTAAACAAATCTATTCTTAAACATTTTGTCGTCTGCATCATCTATTCAGTCACACAGGTCTAAACTTTTGCTGTTTGGGAAAGGGTTAGGACACACCGTTATGATTATCAACAATGATTATATGATTATATGATTATATTTTGATGATGATACCAAAAGCTATTTTTACACAAAAAATCAGCACATCTTTCCACACAAATAAAAAGGATATCTGACCTTATCTTACCCCGCCGGGTGATGGTAATTTAGGAAAAATACAATTTCGACAAAAATATCTATATTTTCAAAAAAAAAAAAAAGGAAAAAAAAAAAAAGAAAAAAAAAAAA